>VWZT01004168.1:454749-514921 GCA_013397055.1 Pachycephala philippinensis
ACCGTGTTTCGCAGCCCGGAAGGTGTGAAATGGGGGGCAAGGTGGGGGGCGGCAGCGGTGCCGGTCCCGCAGGCAGCGAACCCCGACGGGGCGGCAGCAGCCGGAGCAGGGACAGCCGCCGGCTCCGGCCGGGAGCGGCTCCCGCCCCGCTCAGCCCAGGGGATGCTGCCTCCGCAAAGCCCATCTTGGGGCGCCGGGGCTGGAACCCACTCGCTCGCCTGCCGTCACAGCCTCCTGCCCCAACGCGGTGGGAGCTGGTGGATGAAGGAGCGAGCCCAGGGCTTGCATGAGAGTCTCTCTTGCCGCCTTTCGGGTTTCAAGCACGTGTTTCGTGCCACGGCGCTCCGGTGTTGTTGTTCTGTTCCAACGTCCCCAGCGCACCTCCATCCACATCCTCTCTGCTGCAACGACTCAGGTCACAGAATCTGTCACCGCGCTGCGCCGGCAAGCAGGGCACACGCGCGGTTTAGGATATTAATTGCAAATCTTCAACGCCATCTTCTGAAATTTAAATGTAATTATCGCCGCGTTTGGAGGGAGAAGTGAGAAGTGCAGGCGTTTTTAGGTATTGGGTTTGTAACACACCATCCACCCTCTAAAAAAAGCATTGGCAGGGCCAAGACAAAATCCTTTCAGTCGTGAGCCAAGGCACCTCTGGAACATTGGAGTACATCTTTGAGACTGGAGGTGACTGCTACCATAAATCAAGACAAGTAACCACAGCTTTACCAAAAGGCATCTGAAAGACTTTCTAAAAAGCCAATTTCAATTTGTAGGGTTACGACTGTGTGGTGCTCAGGGAGCCAGCTGTAATTTCACTAAGTATAAAACCATCTTGAAATGTATCACTGTAAAAGGAGCACTTCTCATGCCTTCTCTTTTTAAACCAGCAGATTCTGGGCCAGGGTGAAACATGTAGATTGGATCTGCACTAGGTCAAACCCTTCAGGAGAAAAATAAAAACCTGCTTTCTCAAACGCTGGAGAATATTAAAAAAAAAAAAANGTCCAAAGAAATCCATGTATAGATGGAGAGGTAGATAAGTTGCATATTAAGAGAAGATAAAGCCAAACATAAAATCCGCAGAGAGTACATATGTAGGAAATTACCTGGCTGGGTGGTTGGTTGCTTTGTGCAGCAAGAACTCTATTACAAAACTATCTCCACTTGCCTAAATGTTAGAGGAGATGATTAAAGCCAGACCCCTACATGCACACTCGGCCTTTGCAAATCAGTCTTCTCATGAGTAAGACATTCTAATCTCATTAGCTTTGCTGACTTCGTTACTCAGGGTTTCTGGACATCAACCATTTCCATTTAAGATGGCAAGAATATGTAGGACCACCGTTTTGGTCTGCAAAGCAGAAAGCTCTGATCAAGAATACAGCTGTGGTGTCCCCATTAAATGCTGCATCACTGGGTGCTTTTTGCATATCCTAAGAGACAATTCCTCCCTAACCAGCCTCACTAGTGATACGAACACTCCAGCACCTCACAGCCTGTTCATCCATTTCTGGTGTTTTCCACACCATTGCAAGTGTCTGACTCTTCAAACCTTACCCAAAAGCCCTGCTGCCTTCATGGAAGTTTTCTGAGTTAATGACTGAAGTCCTCTTGTGAAAATGCTCTTTCTGCTGTTTAACCACGGCAGTCACCGCCGGGGCCCCTCTTTTTCACACTCTTAAGGTCACACTGACTAAAGGCATGCCAGGAAAAGTGACTGTTTCTTCTCAACAGTCACTCACAAGACCTCAGTGCACAGAAAGATGGCTTCTGCTTTCACCAAACCTCTCTGAAGTCCCAGCTGACTCACCTGGGAATTGCACACAAGGTACAAAAGCAAAGAGAGACAGATGTCACCTCAAAGCAGCTGCCAAGAGCTCTCTGAAGTGGGTCCCTACAGAAAGGGGCAGTGCTGAGCCATAGGGCACACATATTAAATGCTCTTGCACCCAGGAGTTTACTCCTCCTTTACTTCAGAAACGTGTTTCCTTCCTCTCTGGGTACAAAGGCTCTCCTGTCTCCCTAAAATACCACCGGGTGAACTCAGTCCCTAAGCCAGGGGGACCTGTTAGAGATACGCCCGAGGCAATACGTCTGGCAGCAGAGACCTTGTGAGGACTGTGGCTTGTTCCGGGGCTCTCTCTGCACCAGAGACCGCGAAATCCCCTCAGGCATCAGCACAGGGGGAGTTCCGCGATGCAGAAGAGGAACCCACAGAGGGGAGTGAGGGGCGCCGACTCCCTGGCACTGCTCCGCCCCGGGGTGGGAGGGCTGCCCTGGCTGCCCTGGCATTCCATCTGCCCTGGCATTCCATCTGCCCGCGGCTCTGCCGGGAGTTTGCTCCTGGGGGCAGGTCCCGGTGCTCAGTGAAGGTCTGGCGCTCTGCACTCTGGCTGCAGCCCAGAGCAGACCCAGGTGAGCAGGAGCGTGGCAGCGAGCGAGCTCCTTCCCCAGCTCTCCTCTCGAGTGAAGACCCTGACCAGGGCACTTCAGGAACCCAGCAAAGCTTGTGCTGGAGCCCTTGACAAATGACGTTGGTAAATGCATTTTCAGAAATGCATTAAGCCCCTAAAAGTAGTTTTGAAAAGCCCGCAGCTACCCGTCTATACCTTTAGCTGTCCCAAAACCGCGTTCCTGAGATGCAGGTTGCTGGTGGCACAGGTTTCTACCATGGGGTCTTCTTCCCTTAGAAGTCCTTGCCAATCCATGGTTGCCAGTCCCTGTGGAAGGATGTCCCCCACTGCCCAAGGCAGCAGCACAACTCAGACCCCAAACAGGGCACTATTAAAGGCGCCCAACACCACGCTTCAGTCAACAGCTCTGAGGCATGGGGTTGAGTTCAAATGTAATTTATACATCAGAAAGACCTGTGCAGATGTAATTGAGTGAATTCAGAGACACTGTGGAAATTTGAGGCAGATTTCTGATTACATCGATTTATTCCAGCAAAGCACCTGCCCTATAAGCAGTCTGACATGATTCACAACAAAAAATTTTAAGCATCTTCTGTTGTAGTAACTTCAACTTCGGGTGTCATAAGAGCTGCCTTCTCATTTTGGAGGGGTATTTGCAGTTCCTCCATTTAAAATAGTGACTCCTAAAGCAGTATTAGCCCGTCATATATTTTCCATAAAACTAATTGCAGAGATATTTAAACTACTAAAAATAAAGCAAACCGGTGAGGATAGCTATGTCTTTTAAGCAGAAGAGTCTCACAGCCCAGTCAACATTATTTTAGGTGGATTTGGTGGATGTTTTATTTTCTTTTCCTGTACTTCCCCTCTGCTTCATAGCTATGAATATTTCAAACCAACTCTCATTAGGCTGCTTTCATGCTTCTCTACATCAGCCTGTGCGCGGGACTGAAGAAGCCCTTCCCCACGTGTCCTCACTCCTGAGATATTATAGAATCATGCACTCAGTTAGGTTGGAAAAGCCCTTTAAAATCAGCAAGTGCAACTGTTCACCTAGCACTGGCCAAGTCCACCACAGTATAAGACAGTACATTAACTGCAAAATCTGGGTTTTTTTTTTAAAAATCTGCAAATCAACATCCCATGAAACAAAAATGCTATTCTGTGGCTTTTCTCTGAAGAGAAAAAGTTGGCCAGCACTTCCAACCAATGTGGCACACAAGCAGCATGGTGCCCTTCCCCAGTGCCCAGTTGTCAGGCCAGGAACTTGGACACTCTGGGTTGACACCTTCACCTCTGAAAACCAACAGCAAAATTTTTATGGACTTCCATCTCCTCAAGGAAGGAGGCTCCTTGCTTCTTGATTGAACAGCCTACCCATCTCCCCAAAGCATTTCAACCTATGCTATTCCAGCTACTTTCATTAGCAAGCAGCAGTCATTAATCTAAAGAAAAAAAGAAAAAAGAAAACTATAGGAAAAGAAAAAAAAATTAAGTAGTTTTCAAATTAAAAAATAAGGAAAGCACGTGATGCTGGTCAGGAGCTGTTAAGAGCAACCTCCTCCTTAACTCAAATAATCTGAGACTTCCATCTCTGCAGGGCAGCTACCAAGGACTGCCTGGGACTGCTCATATGGAGGCAAGGGAATCATGGTCCTCTGCCAGTGATGTGAGGCACAGCGTGGCCATGTGTCCCCTATTCCCTGGAGTAACAGGCCCAGCTCACTGTCACCTGGGAACCTCTGTTACCCTTCATCCAGTGGAAGAGGCAAATCCAAGGTACAGGAATTTTTTTTGATATCCAACCTCCTTTATTTGCAGTAAAAAGATGGGGTGACAGGTAGGATTTCAGACCATCAGCCCACCTGACCAAATTTCTTCAGCTATGTCATGTCCTCACAGTACTTCCCATAAATGCAGGTTACAAACTGCACTCAAAGACATCCCAAATATGATGAGCACTAACAAAAAAAAACTTATTTCAATTTGACCACAGAAGTTAGGCCACGCTATGGATGGACTCTCACTGCAGTGGAGAAGTGGGACTGCTCCAGGGGAAGTATCTGATCTAAACACGATTTATTACAGCAAAGAACAAGGTAAAGACTGAATTCCTGCCTTGGAAACATTCCATGTTTGGAGTCTGTTTCCAAACTGTGGGACACACAGGGAGAGGGCCAGGCTGACTGCTGTGGAAGTGGCACAAGTAGAGAACTGGTGACAGGGGTGCTGTCACTTGTGTGCCTGCACTGGGACGCCCCCGGCATCACTGTCTTCAGTCCATTCCTCCAGCAAGGAAGAAGTGGCTTTCCAGGGAATTGGGGAGCACTGTGTGGCTGACACATTGTTTGATTCCTGGAACATTTTGAGCTTGTCAAGAGTCTGCGGCTGGATGACATTCCGAGTGTTGGACACCCTGGGATGCTGTGAGAGCCCCATGCCCAGGGGAAGGGAGGCTGCGTATACAACCACTTTAAGTACTTTTTGCTTTAACCAGTTGTTGCCAGCTTTCACACCAGCAAATGTAAGCAGTGTGCTTGGGTTCCTTTGTGTCTAAGTTCAAACCCACATAATTTCCTGGGTTCAAAAGATCAACTTGCTTTTGTATATTTTGGGGTTGAGGTTCCACTTCAAAGAAAGTGAGCTGCAAGGAACCCGGTTAAAAAAGAAAATTGCTTGGAGAGGGGAGGGGTTAGGGTGGCACAACAAGGAAACTCACTAAAAACTAAGCAGTGAATATTAAAAACCCCCCCAAGATGTATACTGCATATGCATCATCCATTCTGCTCCTAGTATCTACTACAATTGTCCATAAAATATAAAACTGTCTGGGGTTTCCGTCCTTTTGAACTGGAGCATCTTTCTGAAAAGCAGTGCAAAGCAGGAATTTAAACGATAAGAGAAAGGAACTCAGATGGAAGGGAGCTTTGGGAAGTTCCACAAAAGTCATAGATGTGTCTGCCACTAGGATTTCCCTGCTTTAAAGAAACTGGGAGGATCGCCAGTGGCACACTTGTGACACATACAACACTGTGGAAGGAGCTTCACAATTTCAAATATGATTCAGTTTCATCCTGTCTTGCTTAGCGAGGGGTAAATCCTCAACCCAGACTTACTGAGCAGATGGTGGTGACATGCAGATCGTTGTGAGAAGGAGGTGGTGATGGTCTAGCAGTTTGTTACATTCTTCTTTCTGATAGACAAAAGAGGAACCCAGAGCCCCAAAGGAAAAATATCTAGTGAGCAAGGGGGGCTGTAATCTAAAGTATTTAAAAAAAAAGAAAAATCTATTTATCGATTGCTCATTTTTTAGGCAGCAACAAAAATAATCTGCCTACATATTTTCTGTTGAGGAGAGACCTGACTTGCCATTCACCAGGGGCACATTGTGAGTTTGGCTATGATCTACAGGGAGTGAGCAAGCAAGCCCTAAATGAATGTTCAGTGGTATTTCACTCTGAAAAGAAGCGGGTCAGCCCTGTTAGATGCACAGGAGAATGATTTAAAAGGAAACAAGTCTTTGTAAACAAGGATTTCGGTGGAGGGCAAGAATGGGGGACAGCAAGTCAGAAGTTCTCCTGCTATCAATGATCAGTCTAGCACGTACACAAACTGGTGAAGGCTTTCTAAAAGTTTTCAAAAACATGTAACAGCAAATCCAACCAAAAATCACTTCACAGCACAGCACCAGATGAACCACTGGATGTTCAGTGGTTTCAGCTTCAGCCCTTGGGTCAGGAGGCCCCACAAAGCACTCCACTGGCCAGCTGTCCTGGGAAGGGGCTTTGGTGCAAGATCCTGCAGGGGGAAATTCATCCTTCTGCAATCCTGTGACAACTGGGACATTTATGGTGCAGTCCTCCTTGTCAGGTGTCTTTATAAATGAGAGGGAATGAGAGCATGGAGAGTGCTTGATGAGCTCGAAGTGAACCTCTCTCTCCTGGGATGTCAGAATCTTTCAGCCTAAAGCAGCTTTGGCACTTTTTCACTCTGGGTGATGGAGGATAAACCCACTAAATGTGAGGGGAAATACACAAGAGCTGAAATGTTGTCAGAAGACAGGAGGAAACTTCACAACATTGTGACGTTGTGGCCACTTCAGAAAAAGAGACTTGGCTGCTTTTGGAAATGTCTCCCAGAACAATGAATATGTGAAATTAAAGTAACACTACACTATTACGTCTCCTCCCACCTTTCTCCACCCCAGATCACAGCAGCTTTTGGTATCACTGGAAAAGAAAGGGCCACGGCAAGTGTAGTTCTGCATCCAACACTGTCTCATGAGAATAGCATTTGGGACCACCAAGGGCAGATTTGCAAAGGTAGAGGGGGAAGTTTTCAATGGCAGTGAACTGCTGCTTTCCTTCCAGTGACATGGGAAATACTCCCCTTTTTAGACACACTGCCTGCATGGCTTTATTTCACTTTATCTCGGGAAAATTCTGAATATTCTCTTAGTTTTGCCTGACAGTTGATGCAGGCCCAGGGTGCCTTCTGAGGACTGAACAGCTGCAGCGACTGTTGGCAGCTGATGCAGCCTGGATGGCCTCTTTCATTGACTTTTGTACCAGGTTGCTCTTTTCTAGTGGTGAAAAAAGAAGAGATCTTTGCATGCATGGCTACTCATGGTTAGCATGAACAGGAAGGATGCTCTGAAGGGTGACTTACTAGCATGGGGGAATGCTTCCCTTTTGAAGCAAAATAATTTTTTTCACATTGTCAGTGATTCAAGCTTAGCCACACACACTTCTGCTGAAGGTAGTTGCATGCTAGAAAACACCAAGAAATTCCCTCACCCACTCAGCATTACTCATTTTGTTACATAATTCTTTTTTTTTCCTTTTGCTGTGGATTGGGTCAATAAATACACTGGCCCTTAAAAAACCCAACTGTCTGTCGTGTTTGTTTATAGCAAATGCAGTTTTGGCTGTGACTGAGCGGGAAGGCACCATGGGCTACTGGTCCCAGCAAGATAGTATGAATACCTTGCCACTGGTTTAATTGCAGCACCTCAGGCCCATCATAGGACAGTTCACCTCTGGATATTCAGACCTACCAGCTTTACAAAGGCCTTCAAAATCCTCTTGCAGTGCTCCCCAACGCTTCCTGTTCAGAAGGACACAAGTCACTGCCACTGGTTGCTGTAAGAAGCATATTGTCAAATGTTTTTCATTGTTTTAAAGTTTCTCTAACCCTTTTCTTTCACTTAGCCCTTGAAGATGGGAGAATTTATTGGTGATATGAGAAGCAGGACAAAATCCCATTGCATCTCTCCATAAGGCAAAATCCTGTTACATCTCTCTAGTGCCACATGAGCCTTTCTCCCACACCGGTGCTGCAGCTGGCTGCCTTCAGAAAGGGGGAAAAAAATTTAAAAGGAAGAAATGACCATTTGGTGGCCTTAAACTGCTACTCAGAGCACCAAAAGTCAGATCCTGCTGTCACTGAACTGGGGAGGAGTTCAGCCAGCCTGCCTCTGGCTTCACTGGGAGCAAAGTGTCCAGGCCAGGAGCTGCCTGTTGCACAGGGACAGACAGACCCAGTCCTGCCAATGCAAGGAGATGCCTGCTGCTACCCTGCCCCAGTAGCTGTGAATTATGATGTTTCCCTCCACAGCTGCAAGGCAATGACTTTTTAAAAGACTTTTTGAAAAGGACAGACAGCAGCATTTAAGGGGATACAAACAAAATTCCCTGCTGACACAGTAAAGCTTCTTGAGTAACAGTAAATGCTCCACATAAAATGGCACATGTATTGGGTTTCTGAGACATCTCTGGGGCGAGCACTTTACTGCCACAGTTACTTCCAAGTCTCCACAGCGCTGGCAGCACCAGATGACGGACAGCAGTCCCAGGACACAGTTTCAGTGATGTTGTTCCCAATCCATCTAAACTCCAGCCCGAAACCTAGACCAATATCCGTTTAATGTGCAATGCATGACAGAGAGCAGTGCCTAGGTAGTTCAGTCATCCCATGTTTGGGATAGGTGTGTGCTTCCACATCAGGCAGTCATATAAAGTCCTCTCTAGAAGAGTCTGGGAAAGGTCCAAGGACTGGTGTTTATTTTTCTTAAGGCAAATGAGGAACATATCATACAGTGTTGGAGAAGCAGCAGGACAGGCTGTCCTCATTAGGAAAAAAAAGAAGTGTCTGACAGGGAACTCAAGAACATCATTATTCCTGCCCAAGGTTCATTTGGGAATCCATAGTAAAAGGGCTCTGCTTGGGACCAGTTCTTTCCTCTTCTGTCAAAGGTCCCCTTGAATCAAGTTCTCATAATTTTGACACTCACCAGAGATCAGATAGGATCCTTTTAGCAACTCTCGGTCTATAAATTTACACTTCAAACTATTAACTCACATTTCCAGAGCACAGAGGCCATTCAAAGAAGGTCATAGATGCCTCCAGTCCCTTGGGGTGAGGATAATTGTTGGTGCCACTAAAGAGCACAAGCAAAGGATCTGATGCTACCTGCAGAGCAGAGAAAAACTGTTCAGCTCAGTGCACTTTCATGAAGCTCCTCAGAGCTTTAGGGAGCAGAGGTTGCTGGTTCCTTTCACCTCTCTGCATGGGCAGGAGTTCAAAATACAAAATATCAGTGCCAGGTGGACCTGCTCAGGAGAACATCAGAAGTCAGCACGGGCTCATGTAGCCTAAGTCTCCAAATCCTAAATCTTACCATGGAATCACAGAATACCAGTTTGGAAGGGACCTCAAGTCTCATCTGGTCCAACCTTTCTTGGCAAAAGCACTGTCTAGACAAGATGGCCCAGCACCCTGTCCAGCTGAATCTTAAAAGTGTCCTGTCCAACGCTGGGGAATCCACCACTTCCCTGGGGAGATTTTTCCAATAGCTGATTCTTCACATTGTGAAGCATTTCCCTCTTGTGACCAATAGTAATCTCCCCAAGAGTAACATGTACCCATTACCCCTCATCTTTTCCACATGACTCCTTGCTAAAAGGGAGTCTCCATCTTCTTTGTAGCCACCCTATAAGTACTGGGACATGGTGATAAAGTCCTCTCTGAGTCTTCTTTTCTCAAGCTGTTCATCCACCAGGACTGACCCCTGATCCCAACCTGTGATACAGTCGTGGATTATGTTTTCCAAGGTACAAGATATTACACTTGTCCTTCATAAGGTTCTTGTTCACTTGCTCTTCCAATCTATCCAGCAGGGTGGCTCTCCCTTCCAAAGGGTCACTTCCTCTCTCAGTTTAGTATCATCACCAAATTTCATGAGGGTATCCTTGATCCCATCACTGAGATCAGTTATGAGGATACTGAACAGCATTGGGCCCAATATTATCTACCGATGCATTCACGCTCCTTCCGCATATTCCTGCTCCACACAAGAAATATTGGAATGGTGCTCTAACCCATTGGCCTGTCAAGTGCAGCTCACTGGCGGCCAGTTTGTGTATTCACTCTGGACTGGAATGATCAGTTTGGTTGGTCATGTTTTCAGTGTTGGGTTCTGGAGGGGAGGTTGGTACACTGAGATACAATAGTCAAAGTAATTCTCAAAGTAAGCATCCTTTTCCTTTCACCTTTCTGATGAAAGGTGAACAACATTAGCCATCTTTTCTGCCCTCTCAGTAATTCCAGAACAAAACCTTTACCTCACTGTGTCTTTCTCAGGAAACTTACACAGATCCTGAAAGCTCCTCCAATTCTTCCTTCCAGCTCCCACAAGTGCCACTATTTGCTTGTAGAGTTTTTCCCTCGTGATAAAGCAGCAGGAAACCAACAGACCAGAATCAAAGCCTGACTTGGCTCTCCTCTAAAAACATGGTTATGCTTTTCTCTTACCTTCACTGAGCCAGAGCACTACAAACCCCCTTAAGATCAGCTTATCTGTTATGACTGTTCACCTCCAGGAGTTTAACAAGTGTGCACCATGGCTGCCCAACACACCAACAGTGACAGAAACTGAGAGTCACTGATGCAAAGCTCTAGAAGACCATAGGAAAGAGAGAAATTTGATGACAACCCGAAGTCATACAATGACTACGAGCTTTTCTCTTCTATTAAATGTTCTGCGTTACTTTTAAAGATGATTGCAGCAGATACCTGCATAATTCAAACTACTCTCATGTTTCTTGTTCCTGCTATCAGGTGCCAGGATACACCACCTTGCTGGAAGATCTTTTGAAACCTTTACGTTGGGCTATACTCCATCAGTAGTCTTGTTTAAATAAATAAATTATGTCTCTCTAGAGGGGATCTTCATAAACTCTTCCCACATCTAGTTGTTACTGACAGGTGGAAGGGAAGATAAACCATAACAGAGGAGTTCTTTTCTGTGACTGCTATGACTCCACTCCAGGAATGTCTGTGTACCTGCGGGGCCTGGCGAAAGTCATCCCTGAGATGTGAAGCTGCTGTTCCATAAAGCTGCAACAGCATGTGACAGACCAAGAATGTTGATCACCCTCCTTTGAAGGATGGCCAAAAACCAAAACTGCCAAAAGCATTGTTGACTTCTGAAAATGTGCATTGAAGGCTTATCTGAGGGTTGCATTCAAACGTTTAAAGTTTCCCCTCCGGGTGGTCAGGCTAATCCTCTCCCAAAGTGAACCAGCTCAGTGTCACCAATGCACAAGCAGCTCCCAGTTGCCTGGGGCACGGCTCATACAGTTTGCCAGCAAACCACGGCGTGGGCTTGTCCCACTCATCAGCCCTCTGGGAATCCAGGGCATGCCTGGCACAGCACAGAGCCAGCTGGGATGCACAGCTGGCAACCCTCATCGCTGTGCAGGTTTCACTCTAGGTGATGGAGACATGACCCTATTTAGTACCTTCTCCCACGAGAATATGGCCATTTCACACAGCTCCATTGTCAAGTGTTTCCTTCAGGCATCATCTTGGTGTCTTCTATTGAAATGGGGTTTCTAGTGTGTCATTCCATCCCTTCTCAGAACAAGTACTCAACTGCAGCCTAGCACTACTTACAGAAGGCTCCTTCTTGCTTTAATTGCAACCTCTTGTTTAAAATACCCACTGCCCACCTGCCCTCCCTCTCCCCCAACAAACACACAGGTGGATATTCTCTTGCTCAGAGGTTCACAGTACTGCATGAAATATTAAATTAGAATATGGCCAGTTTAAAACAACTACTAATGCCTTTCTTCTACAGCCCACAAAGCATTCTTGTAACCAAAGCCACAAAAAAGGAGGTATTTTTAAATGAGCTTTGCAGATTGATTCACCGATTACTGTCTCTTCCTCCCCTTTATTGTTTCCCATCAGAGCTGGCAAATCACTCTCAGAGCACGCACCAAACCACGCTCTCCCTACTCTTAGCTCCGATATTTCCACAGCTGGGTCCCCACGCGAGTTATTTTCAGCTAGGTAAATCATCTGTTAGTTTCTAACCACCCCAATATACATGCTTCAAATTAAAAATAGATTAAACTGCTTGGCTTTGTTGAACAAGTCATCAGCACAGAGTCCAGCAACCACCTCCATTCAGTCTTGAAGGGAGGGAGGAAAGCCTGGAGGGACTAAAAGAATCCTAATTACTCGGCTTACTGCTGGAGGCAACCATGGAGAGGACAAGGAGAATTTGGCCATTGGTAGAAAGACAGAGGCTGCTCCAATACACAGTTTGCATCCACTCTGGCTGGAAATTGAAGGTTTTCTTTTTTAACTGAGGTGCCCACAGCAGGCACTGCAAGTTCCCCAACACTGCATGAAGTTCAAGGTGTTTCAAGGAACTGAGGCTCCCTGGTCACGCAGTCTGAGTCCCCACACACTGACCTTCCCTCAGAAATTACCTGAGAGGTTGCACTGATGGCATTTCACACAAGTGCAAAATTCAGAGAAAAACAGCTAAGTCAAGGGGGAGTCCCTTCCTCTGCTGCCTGGAGTTTCCAAGCTATCTTTGGAAATGAATCAAATTCATGTCTTCCATGAAGCAGTCCAAAAGTAGCAGCAGCAGCTTGGCCAAGGAGATACTGATTTTGTTCTTCCTCCAGTTCTCATCTGCCAGAACAGCTTTTATTAGATGTAGTCACCATATGTACTTTCTTTCCAGAACAAGAAAATCAGGACAACACTTTTTTTCTATCACCATAGTCATATATCCAAAGTACTTGTGGAGAATCCCTTTTTTTTTCAGCCTGCAGACTTTTTCCTGGAGTACATGGAACATATCAGCACATGCATCAGCAGCTCAAACCGTGTTACTGTTAACTATTCCAATGCTTTAATTTTTTGCCATGTGCTATTCCTCCTATGCATGCTGCCTGCCACTGCCCCCATCATTCTTGAAATCACAAGCACATTACATATTCCAACCATTTAATTTTTACCTGAGATTTTATGTTCAACTGATACACCAGAGGGATGAATTTCATCTGGGGCAGTCACAACCAGAATTGCTCTGGGCCTCTTTCTCTTCCCTCAATTTTGTTTCCATATAGAAATGATGATATCTGCACTTCATGATTCATGTTGAATACAGCAAACTGTTCCTGAGGGAGTAGGATCTTGAATTTTCTCCCATCTACGTCCAACCACCATCCTGTGCAGTGCTTCATATGCAGGTGGGATGAAGGTGTTGACACCCCCACAGCCTCTCGCCCTGCTTCAGAATCCCTCTGTTACAAACATATTTTAACAGCCCTGAGATGGAGGGCAGATACCTCACCTGACAATACACAACCAACACTGAGGCAGTGCTCTTCCTTGGGGGCATCTCAAAGCTGTACCAGGGAAAGTCGTAACTGCTTCCCCATTTTACTGGGAAAATGAAGCAAACGAGATGGAAACAACTTGCATAGTCCCACAGCAAATTGTAGGAGATTTGGTAACAGAATCCTAAATGCTTCTCAGTCCAGCATTTTATGGATTGGACGGAGGTGACTGACTCAGTATGCCTTCTTGGTAAGTCAAAACCATGAGTCCTTTGTTTCAAAAAGGACTATGGAAATTCCTAGCCTGCCTTACTGCAACACTGGTGCTCTTGCAACCCTTTCTATGCCATTTATGCAAGCTGTGCACTATCAGCCAGGTATAATTCTAATGGAGAGAAGCCCAGCTAGAAATATGTGAGATCTCCCAAGGGAAACACTGATGTAAGGTGACCAACCCAGGGAAATGAAGGTCAACTCTAACAGAAAATAAAATATTGTAAAGTATACAAGATTCTTTCATTGACAGAAGAGTCTAGACTGCATTTCCAATGAATAACTGTATTACATCAATATCCACTGGTGGTCATACTTTTTCCCATTCATCCTCCAAATTTATTACTGATGGTTACCTTCATACAGCCTTACCCAGCTGAGAAATGACAGAGGTACACTTGCACAGCCTCCAACATGTGCAAAAATATTAATTTCTTGTTTGTTTTTCTCTTTTCTTTCCTTCTTTTGAGACATTGAGGGATTTCATAAGCTGTTTTGCTGGGAAAGTCACATGCTGCAGACTTAAATTGCAAAGATTTCCAAAATGCAATCCTTGGAAAAATACGCAGTGAGCATGCATGTACACAGCCATAATTCTGACACCTTCAACATACACTTCCTCTAAACACAGGACAGACTTTTTCCCTACTTAGAAACTTTCAACCAAGTCCCATTTTGCCTTACAATAGAAGGGAGAGAATCAAGTAAAATGTTTGCAATCACTAACCTGCACAGAATGCTGGTCCACCAATGAACATTGCTTTTTGGCATACAAATCAGAAATAAAATATCCTTCTTTAATTTCTTAAATGCCAGGCTCAACACTGTCATGGATCCGTGTTACTTATCCAAATCATCCAGTGCTGTACAAGAGCCAGAAGGCCACAGAAGATGACAACATCCAACAGAAGGCACATCAGGCTTGGAAAAAAAACACCCCAAACCATAACAGGACAGATACACAGACAGCCAAAGTGTACTTGTTAACACAGTTAATTAAATCATCAACCTTATAACATGAACATTTCTTAATATAAATACGTACTTACAGGAAACAAAATTGTTTGCAAGCCACACGCTGGCACTCACCCTGACTCAAGAGTTGTGGGAAAAATACTAGTTATTTTAAAAAAAAACCCAAAACAAACCAAAAAACCCGGAACAAACCCACACACAGAAAAGAAAGGTAAAACGATGGGAGGAGGGGAAGAAATGCAATAAATTGTAACAAAAATCCCATTTGCTGTATTATCTGCTGACAAATTAAATAAAAACTCACTTGCTTCCAGAGAAAGAAGGGAAGGAGAATCAGAACTCAAGGGTCCATTTGTAAATGCCTCCTCCCAGGCCTAACACTGCTTTGCCAGTGCCTGTATGAATAATGACCAATCGAGCAAACAACCTAAGAACACTTCCAGTAGCTTCGATGTCTTGGTTCTGATCTCTGTAATCATAGTTCAGTAAATAATGGAGGGTACAAACCTGCACATTCATAATTGTCTCAACTAAAATGGAAACTGGGCTTAGGTGTGGCTGAAAATCCCACTTTTTGAGGCTGCTTGCAAGTGAGTTTTAGTCCCAGTTTACTGCAGATGTGTTTGGCTCACATGAGCAGAACCAAGTCTCCTACAAGGACTGAGCTATGCAGCTGCTCAGTGGCTGCTCAAAAGGACACCTCTTGCTCACACTTCATTAATGCCCATTCCTAATATTTATACTAGACACTACATGGAAACTACAGGAAGTTACCTTGCTACTCACAAGCTACTCAGTTTTGGTAAAGTGGGGTTGGCATTCACTAGAGCAAAGCACACATTCAAACATATAAAGAAGATTTTGTTCCTTGGCTGAAGGCAGAATAATTATATTGGACAGAGCAGCTAAATGTAGCAATGAAATAGTTAAGCACAGGAGCTGGGCCCCATGGAAAACAAGACCCACATTTAAAGCTCTGCTGGGAACAAAGTGTGAAATTAGCTGTTTCTGTCACGTGCCTTGTGTCTCCAGGGGTATCTACAGAAACACTGCACAGTGCAACATCCTCTTCCTCATGCTCTCTAATATTTTCTACAGACCATCATCATTTTCCCTCTGCCAATGCAATCTCCTTGAGGAGGTGGAAGGACTCTCACAATTTGCTGGCAAAGCCAAAACTCCTTATCAGGTTATAAGCATATCTAAGGACATGCAGGTTTGCCCTCTAGTTCCTTCAGCCGACTGCACGGTGGGACAGGACTCCAGGAATCAGATCAAAACTGCCGCTCTCCAGAACTCCCAACAGCTACATGTAACACTGAAGGGAACGAGATACACAGTCAGGAACAGCAATAGGGCACCACGGTTCCAGCACGATTTTTGCATGTGATTTGGATAAAAATTACCCTTGAAAAGTACAAAGTGGTCAAAAGGAAGATTAAGCAGTAGAGCATTTTTTCATTTGGAAACTGCTGTTTTCCTTTAGGTATAAGAGAAGCCTCCTCTAAAACTTATGAGGTTTTCCTAGATCAGGAGGGATTATAGTTCAAGCATGTTTTCTCTCTCATCAGTGCTGTACCACATATATCTAAGACATTGCTATGGATAACAGATGGAGAGAGAAGGTAATCACACTACTAATTCAAGTGTCACACAGCGGGTTGTATTGAATTCAAAGTCTCTTCACAGAAAGACACAAAGAGGGCTGAACGCACATTAATAAAATCCAAGCCATCCAATTTACACTGAGGATGAATAATGTATTGTGTATTATGAAATGTATTATGAACAAGGTGCATCTATCACTTCCAGAGCTATCTACAGACACATCTACTTTATTCTAGCAGAGGATGTATTACTGATTAGTTGAATGCCCAAGGTTCCTTAGGAATCCCCATCCACACATTCCCAATAGTATATAAAATAACAAGTGCTGGGAGAGGAAGGAGATGGAAAAAAGAGAAGACTCAAAACTCACTGTGCCTGAGCATCTAATTCTGCCTTCATGATAAGGGAGTCCCACTGCAAAAACAGTTCAACCTTCAGCAACGACTGAAGTGGCCATGAGATCTGACCATAATCTGACTGACACTACTTTCAAGTTGGTGGGCTTTTTGGTTTGGGTTTGGTGCTTTTTTCCAATTGCCCAAATGTCAGAAATACCCTCTTAGCATAGGTAGTGTCAAACAGAAATTCGGTGTGTTATCTGTGGGAATTTGAATGGGGCATTTCCCCCCTTACACTGTAAGTTTTTTAATGTTTTCCCTTGAGAATCATCTGCCACTTACATCAGCTTCCTCTGACAAACCACTACTGAGAGCTTTGAGCACAGGGAGCCTGAAAACCAGGTAAGTTTTACAGCTGATTAAGCTCTAAATCAGTGTGCTATGGAAAAGAAGGCATTTCAAAATAATAAAAACATTGGATTCACCACATACCCCGCTGCAATGATGGACCAGCTAAGAGACAGCAACATGCAAGATCCTCTTGGGAGACCATCAAGAGGTGCTTGTTCTGAAGATTCTTGAACTCACCTGGAAGAACTTGGTGGAGAGGGGGGAAGTTTCAAGAAGTCTAGTGCGCAGGAAAAAAAAGTAATCTAAATATCAAAATGAGTTGTACTCTTACTGTACCTGCAGGGATACAAACAGCAAGTAGAAGCCTTCTGGACACTGTTACTGATTTCAAGAAATACAAAAGCAGATCAGGTGTTAACATTTAATTTTATTTATAAAAAAATTGTAGAACGTATTAAATACAAACATTTGGAAAAAGCAATCAAGGCTTCACTAAGATGCCCAGGAAGAGGAAGACAGAGAATCAAGAAGCTTACCAGATTTAAAGTTTTTAAACTAGTGGAAGTAATTGCTACGATTTTTCACTGACATCTTTATAGGTGGTGGCCATTACAGCAACCAAGGTTATTATCCTTTTTAAAAAACAGAGATATGATTTGCCGTATCTTCCCACTCAACCACAAAATGTAAGGAAGCAACTTTTTCCAGGTTAAAAAACAGAGTAATAAATACTATTAATGCATTTACCCATTACCTACATTCTATAACACTAGACATTTGCTTATAATCACACATGGATATCAAGTTTAGCCCAAAAAAACCCGATTATACATTTCAAATCTGGATATCCAATAAGGTGTTATAAACTTTATACATTTTCCAGTGAACATCAAAATGAGGACAGTGTTTTGAAGTACAGAAATAAAATAACTGAATGCATCATCTACACTACAAAGGCCAACTACTAACAGGTGAATTGGGTCTAGTCATGTTCCAGATAGCTGGAAAGTCCTACAAATTGCCACTGAAAGGCTAGTTGGAAGACAAATCATGTCACATTCTCAGTCTGTGTTAGCTCCTCTCCCTCTCTAAGAGGCCGAGGGTGAGAACTGTAGCTCTCTCTTCTGCACCCGTGGTATTTAGGCAGTAAACCACCATTCTGCTCTTTACATGGACAAATCAGATTCAAGTTCTCTTAGGCTGCTGCTGCTCTTACACTGCTCTTACCTGCAGTATGCAGGACACACAGACCACTACACAAGGTGTTGAAGGAGGAGACTACAGAAAACATCTCTTCTGCCTTTCAAAAAGAGAGAAGCACTTCCACTCGCTGACAATATGGCACTCCCTCCGTCTTCCCAGCTTACCCTGTATCTGCTTCCGAGCTGCAGCATAACGCACACTGATGTGGCTATATGGCCCTAAAGCCAGATTCAGTTCCAAAAAAATCCTGTTTGTGGGACTGACTCTTTGGAGATAATCAAACTATTAAAAAAAACCAGTGCATATTAATCTTGGACACATGAACATTAACAGGTATCTCCCATTCTGCTTCATATGTGTCAGAACAGTAAAAAGAACTGCCAACTTACCAGCACTCACAGGGTTACTACTGCAAGGACAAGAGTGCCAGGAGTGTTATGGGACACACAGTGTTGGCAGCCAGCTACAGGATGGACTGGCTGGATACCTGCAAGACCTTAGGCAGAATACTTGTGACAAAGCTGCCCTTTGGGGATGGGCTGACGTTGCCCTACATATCCTATTATGAGTAGAGGGTTGAACAAATGGACCCGCATCCTGAACATGTGTCAGACCCTGTTACCGAGGAAAACATTTCCCAATTATCACATCTACCCTCAGAGCACAGAAGGGACTGCCAACGTGGACACTGCTGGGCTGGAATTGTTAAGCAGACAATTATTTGCAGATCAACATCTTCAGGAACAGCTAAATACCTCTCTCACCAGGCAATCACAGAGCAACTGCTGGATATACCAAATAGGCAGTGATTCATTTAGCTGCAAGCTTGAAAACAAGGTCAATTCCAGCACTTCTCCCAAATCCAGCAACATCCCTTACTGCAACAAAGATATGATTATCCCGCTCTCATCGTGCTCAGTACACTTAAAGCACTTAGTGCAATGAGAACCCTGATGCAGGCTTGACCTTAGATGAAATGGACAGGTCAGTTCCACCCCATTCCCTTTTCTCCTTTTAGGTAATTACAGATATGCACAACCTGTATTTCATAAGCCGTAACGTATTTTTTTAAGATACTTAACAACAGACATTTAACAGCCAGAGTTTACTTGACCCAAAAGCCTTGCTCCCATCCAAGGAATTCACTGCCACCTGCAAGCAGGAAATCACATGTAGAGGAATCTTGTGGAGGAACGGGAGGCCAGAGTACCAAAGAAATTGAAAGAGACACAACAGTCTATTTAGTGTGCTGATTGCTTCTCACTCAGTGCTCAGCTTTTAGCATGATATACGCCACATTTGAACAAATGAAGGGTTTGGTTTTAGTTTTCTATCTTGGCTTTCTATCTTGTGGCTCTTTGGGTGGTATTTTTTATTTTCTAGAATCTTCAAGAGAAGTGGGCCTTCCATCCTCCAAGCCAAAGACAAGAAATCATGATCTTGGCATCAGGGCCACCCCACATTACACCATCAGAAATCAATACATTGCCCAGCATCCCTACTGACATGTTTGAAGTTACACTCTTACAAGCCGCTTGAGTCAGGCAGTGTCTCCATTCCAGAAACACACAACGTTACCAAGAGTGGAGTATGGCCCCTAGTTTCAACCTAGTTTAAAATATATTGTACAAATGCATTCCTATAAATCTGATCACAGCAAAATATATAGTGGTGTTTACATGGCAGGAAAGTTGAACTCCAACAACTCAATCTTTAAACCAGTGAGAAATATGGGCAATTTTAAAAGAAAACAATAAACTTCTCAAATACAGACATTTGTGAGATATACATGCACACGCACACTCTCGCGCACACACACACCCACTTACTTCACTCAGTGTTAGATTAAGATTACACAAGGCAATTTTCAAGGTTGCATTTACAACCACAATGACAAGAACAGCATTTTTGAGGTAGCTGAAGTCAAAGAGCAAACCACAGCACAAGCAAAGAAACAGGTGCTCGCACTCACACCGAGCCCACTCTTTGGAGACGCGTTATCATGTGCGCAGGGGCGTGTGCTGAAGAGGCACGTGTTCCGTGGGGAATGAAGTTCGGCGGCGCTGGAGACCTGATAAACTGTTCTCCAGAAAGCTTATGTTGGGAGACCAGATGCACAGTCAAGGGACCACGGCTTAAATCACTGCACATCAGCTGAGCTGTGGTAACAGCCTGGGTGCTTTTGGTCTGTGGCAGCTCTGCCGACAGCTCTGTCTCACGGGCACTGAAGCAAAGACAACCGTGGCGGTTGAAGGTGTTATTACTCAGAGCTGTCTGTCCCACTTCTCTCCCAAATGCTACTACTGGGGGAAAGGTACTTGTGCCCCTGTCTCACCTGCTCCAGCTTTCAGCCTAGCATTCAAGTTCATGCCCACCTCCACACTATTACTCACCAAGGGACTGTGAACAGGAGCAGCAGAGACACAGACTTGAGTTCCCTTCTTCAGGTGCAGTAACACCTTTGCCACACTAATAGCGCAGAGATGCCAAACTGCCACAGCTTGAATCACCAGACTTCATCTCTCCAAGCCCTTTGCTAGCCTACAACAAGAGGAGTTGAGCTAACCTCACAGCAAATGCCAGGCAATGTGGGCAGAAGGGGATATAGCTGTGGCTGGCAGACAAACTGCCTCAGCCACAGTAACTGGAACCTGTCTCTGGGCATAAACAGAGCTTGATCCTGCCCGAATTACAAAACTGTGTGAAACACACTCATACACACACACACATCATGTCATCAAGAAGCTTTCTATAAATCAACAGTTTGCATGGTTAACTGCTGAAAGTCTTGAAGATGGGATGGAAAACATGGCAAGATGTTTTGCAAAAGTAGAAAGAAAAAAAGTCGACCTCTTGCGATTAGGTCTCTGTTGTGTAGTTGCTGTATGAGAGAGATGGCACAGATGAGAAGTTGTTATTCCACTGCCTTCCTCCAGTAGTCTGATGCAACTCTGCCTGCTCTTTGTATTTGCTCAGAAGATTTTTGGCTTCTTGCAGATCCTGAGAAGAGTTTTCCCCATATTCTTCTTTCAGCCACTGCCTGAACTGCAGAAATCAAAAATACATGTACAAAATGATGAAACAGCAACATGAAATTGATGGAGAAGTAATTCTTCCTGTCCTACAGAATTTCAGTAGCCTTTAGGATCATACACAGTTTAAGAAAAGCACTCCAAATATTGCATGTCCTTCAACAGCAGCACAGAATGCACAGCACAGGAACACGTATTTGAAATCACTGAGACCCCTTACATCTCCTGAAATGACCCATCTATGGAACAGCTTGGCTGACCGGAGTAATACAGAGTAAGGAACACTTGCTGGGAAAGGACATCCTGGACTTAAAATCTCCCTGTTCCTGCTGCATACACAAACAATAAGAGGAATTAGCGTGGAAGCCAATACGATCAGCCAACTTTCCCAAGTCAAAACAGGCTGCAAGAAGGTTGAAGATCAGAAAGTGAACCACTCTTACAGGTTTTTTATCTTGAGCCCACAAACACCAGCAGTAAAAAATGTAGTGCGGATATCCTAATAGGTGTCTTCCAGGAAGAAGTAGTCCAGGAGTTTAATACAAGCTATAGAATAGGACCCCATATGTTACAGACGTGAGTGACTGAATAAGGTACATGGTAACAGATGTACCAGGCCCAGCTGATGGTCAGTCCAGCTCTGTGTCCTGCTATGAGAGTAACCACACGTAAATGACAAGGAAAGAATCAGGCAATGGCAGGGCAATAATGCTGAGACCTTTTCCCTGGCCATTTCCTCAGCTTGCAGCAATTTTCAGCTCAGGTGCTTTCAGAGGCTGAGTCAGTATCTTTGTGTTTGATAACACAAAGTAATTCTTTTGTCATGAGATCACATTTTAAACCCACAATTTTTTACCACAAAATATCTGTATGCCAACAAGCTCCATAAGTACATATTGTATAAACCCCCCACTCCTTTTCCTTGATTTGTACCTGCCAACAGATATCTCTGTCTCACAGGAAAGAGTGGAAATTTCACATGTTCACTTTTTCTATCCACTCAACTCCATCACTTCTTTGCCTGTTGGAGAATCTGAGTCCAGCCGAGGACAATTCCAGCTGAGGAACTGTCCAATTCCTGACAATTTTGTTGAGCTTATCTCCAGAAGCAGCTAGTAAACACAGACTCCAACTGTTGTGTCCCAGTGGGGATAATATTAATTTTCCAAACCTTAACCTTCATAGCTTTGTTCCATTTGGGGCTCATGATCCATAAAGATCATTTAGTAGGACACTGGGAGACAAGACCTCAACATGATACTTCCTCCCATTCCTTAAAGAGGTCCTGAGGCAAATCTGAAGCTTCAGGCTACCATGTGGAAGTTTGGAGCAGATGCAAACTATACTGAGACCTTAGCGACTAAACCTCATCCTACAAGACCAAGATCTAAAGGACAACATTCCAGAGAGCCCAAAGGATACCAGCACCCTTTAGTGGCACAGCAAAACACCCAGTGCTGCTGAAATCTGAAAAAAGTTCACGCCCTTGGCAGATGGCATCATTCCACTGAAATCAGGTGTGTAAACAAACACCTGCTAAGGATGTGGTTGCTCTAAGAGACAGTAAGAAACTACAGCCCAGCCAGTGAATACAGGTGGATACTTCTTTTTGCAACCTACTGCCTCCCCCTCAGTGAATAAAGACAGAATGCACCGTCCATGGTGGATGAAAAAAGAGAGACGTTACTGTCTTTATCAGGCTATTTGCATATAGCCTTAATTGTCATTGCTGTTAGACCAAACCAATTAGAGTAGAAATGACTGTAAGGGAGGAAGGAGACAAGTCTGGAAAGTCCCTCTCTGACTTTTGTCTCTTAAAAATCAGTTATTCTACCATTTACACCAGTTCCAAACGATCCAGGAAACATTCAGTTAAATATTAAAAAAACGCAAATATTTACAGTTGCTAACTGCATCATGCAAAACAAATGGTAATTTCTAAACTCTGAGCTTTCTGCAGCAGAATGACAGGGATGGAATAAAAAAACCAACATCGTCTGCCTCATGTATTTTGCTTTCCGACTTTGGTTTGCCTCTGTTGTTGTTATTTTTAATAAGCACAATAGGCACAAAAGCCCACACAACAACAACATGCTGAGCAATGGAAAATGGAGAGGACGGCCACAGCAGGTTGGTAACATAAGTGGAAGTCAATAATCACCCACAGGGAGCAGGTCTTTTGCGTAGGACGGGTTTTTTTGGAGTAAGAAACTAATTTTTGTTTTACGAAACCCCCTTGGCAGTCCTACTCTTCCATTGATTCTCCTAGTCCTACAAAACCTTCAAAGGCTAACAAGAAAAAAAAGGGTCAGATTTGAAGCTGCCCTACACACCCGAAAATGTATTAAGTCCTAGCCACAGAAGATGGGGTGGGGGGGAGGGGGATCACAACACTCAAGTCATAGTGAGGACTCAGTTTAACTCCTGGACAGGAAAGATTTGTGATGATTATTTCTTTCCTGCTTACTATTCCAAATGAATATGTTGGAGGGAAACCCACGACTTTTATGCAACTGGTAGTTATAGGTTGGACTTTTTGCTATGTTCTGAGCAACTCACCCTTTACCTTTTCCCCTCTAAAGGTGTCAACCTTGAACTGTGTCTTAGCTCACATGAAGCAACCACTAGACTGACAGCACAGCTGGGCAGGAGGTGTTTAGATGCTGTGCTTCATCCCTTCTCCCATCCAGCATTTCCTGATACCTTCAGATCTATCTGTATCTTCTTAGCCCTTAGGCTGGGCTAAGAAGCCATTCCCTCAAAGCAAAAACGGGGAGTCGGATAAACCACACGGACCACAAAATAATGAGAAGTAGCCCATGATCTGACTTGGAGTTGTGTTTCACAGCTCTTTTTTGTAGTTCGTTTACCTGATCAACATCATGTTTTTCAAATTCCTGTAGCTGTCTCTGGAAGCCCATGTTTGGATTGGCACAGGATCTTGCCGCGCGGACAACAGACAGTGCATCTTCCCAGCCAAAGTCTGTGATGGTCATGATGTAGGCAACCACCAAGGTGACACTCCTGGAGACACCTGCAAGGCTGCATGGAAAAGGAGGTGCAGTACACTGAGGCAGTGCTGTACTTCACCTGTCACAGTTAAAAGCATCACCTCTCAGCATCACAGCACACTGCCGTGTTGCTTGACATCAGGAAGAAATACTACAACGTTTGAGTTAAATGGTTTTGGTGCTGCTTTTTCAAACGCAGCAGAAAAAATCTACATGATCAAGAAAGTGGGTTCTGAGTGGTAATTCATATGAGACTGGAAAGGAAGAAATAAGCATAAAGTCTTCATAAAAGGAGGGGACAGTGCACACATTCTAAGTTAGATTTGGGTTTTAAAAAGGCAGAAATAAGTCAGCCACTTTCTTTCTTCTGCTTATATAGATCAAAGCAGTGAAATAAGACTGTTCCCTCTCCACCATGAATAAAGGCTGCAATTTCATGGGGCCAAAATGAACTTTAACTGAACCATTAAAAGGCACATATGTCTGGTTGCTCGAGTTCCTCTTTCTGCTATCCACTGCACTGTGCAGCTTCAACTCTCAGGACTCCAGTTTCTCCAGATGAAAAGCTGGGATAGAATAAGAACCATTCATTATGCCTGGTTGGACAACACTGGACAAACTCAGAACTATTACTATTGCAAGAATAAAGGATGTGTTAGAGTTATATTTACCACAGTAAAAAGAAAGTTACCAGACTCTTCCACCATTTTATGTTTCTGAAACACTTCACAAATTCAAATATATGTTTTTAAAACTCTATCAGAATTCAGATGACCTATTCCTGTTTTCCATACACCAAGACTGACCAAATGGCTCATGCACAGCCCTGGCATGAGTCAATAGCAAAGTGATTTGTGCTCAGGGCCTGTGTACAAGTCCAGTGTTCAAATCACGAGATGACTCCGATTCCAGATATAGACTCAGACATGTCCCTTGGACATACAGCACAAAGACCACAACCAATAGCAGAGAGCAAGAAAAAACCCAGGGTGGGATTTCCTTTTCTATTCTCTACAGTCCCAGGAGCATCTCTCCAATCAGGGACTTGCTATTAACAAATGCAACATTTGAACGCTTCAGCAGTTTAAAGAAAAGAAAGAGGGGAAAAAAAATCAATTTCTGTTCAGACAATTTTTTTTAACTCTGAAGTTAACACCAAAACAGCTGTTAGAGGAACTAATCAAATTATTAGGATTATGGAAATTACATTTAGAAATACAGTGATTAAAATTATGGGAAATAAATAATACATATCCAAACAACACATTCCTAGTCAAATCAATCCTAAAAAAATGTTTGATAAGAGAAGGTCAAGAAGAATTTCTTGGGCTTCTTTCATCTCCAAGCCGCTGCCCACCTCAGAGACTCAGAAGTCCTATCATAAGGCTTTAATAGCATTTGCAAATCTTCTGGGACTTTTTGAATAAAGGGGGCAATTCAGTCCAAGAGGATTTTGCTACAGAGTGGATATGAACACTAATTTATTACAATTATGAACATCCAAATTGAGGTAGAGAAACGCTTAAAAAGTTTTTTTTAGCAAGCAGTATACATACCAGTGAACTAAGCAGCCTTCACCTGTGAGCCGGCACTCATGGATAAATTTGATGCTCTCTCTGAAATGCCTTGCTCTGAAAACAAAAGCAGAAGGGGGATAAAGAAAGTGCTGTATTTAGTAAAATCACTACTTAGAAAGAGAGAAATATATCCGAAAGCTCACTTCACGCTGTTTCTAGAATTTAGAACTGAATACAGGTTTTGCAAAGTAAAAGTTATTGTCTGCCAATAAAATACAAAGCTCACTGGCATAAGTTATTTGCTACTCTGTCTGAATAAGAAACTGGTACTTTAGGCACTACAGTGTGATAAACATTAACAAGCACTTTATATAGATGATTCTCAAGTCTGTATTTCAGTTTGTGTTTTATTCTTCCTTAAAGCAGTGACTTGACCTCACATGTCCTCATGTGTGCTCAGATGTCAGATTGAACACAGCACAACTACACGAACAGCTCTCCAGACATATTGTCTCTCACAAAAAGACACTACCTGTTACCCAAACTTAAGCTTAACTTCGACTCTACCTCTTCCTTCAAGCCATGTGCTAGGGCATATCTAAACATTAGGACTTTCTTCTTGGCAATGTGAAATATCTCCCTTTTGTCCCTGCTATGAAAAATTTCTCAATTCAAGCCCTGGCTTCTTCAGTTCCTTCCAGTCTTCTCCTTTCAGACAGCAGTACCTTCTGCCCATATTCAGGGTGTCAGCCTATAGCCTGCCTGTTTTAAAGCAGCAGAGGAGAAAATGTAAAGACTCAGTTTGCAAACTTTAGGGTTTATAATCTCATTATCCTTTACACATACCCCTTTCATTTTAAGTGGGGCATAGTGAAGGATAGCAACCAGGCAGCTGTCATCATCTGAGTGAATATGATGCCTCTTTGCATCCCAGTCCCAAGTTGCTCAGCCCACCATTCCGACTGCAAAGCCTTTGGCACTGCCTGCAGTTTATCACAGTGTCAAAAAGCACCTCTTAGTTCAACAGAGCTGGAGTTCACTGTGGCCTTTGAGTGCTCTTGCAATTCAAGCTCAGAAGCAGCAGCAATGTGGGCTACATGGGCAGAGGAAAGAGGTTCTTAGGGGGCAGTCATTCCCAGGCCTGTTGGCAAGGGCAAACCTGAAAGCACATTGCGCTCAACACCCATGAAACACAACGTCCTATATTCAAGATGTTTCCTCTCTCTGGGTGAATATTATACCACAAGGGTAAAAGAAAAAACCTCAGCCCAGCACCAGCAGCCACACAAAAATCAGGAATACCCACAGAAAAGGAAGCTTAGGCCCAGCTTAGCCCTTCTGGCCTAACAGTGCAGCTGCTGATACTGTAAACACTCACTACCCCAAGGACAACACTGATGCAACAGAGTGTCACTGCCTGCCGAACTTGCACAGGCAATGATATCTAACTGGAATAAACAAAAAGAAGATCCCAAAGCCCAGGACTCCCTCTCCAAGGCAGTTCCTGCATCACTGGATACAACATGGAAAACACAGCTAGAGAAGACCTGAGCAACTTATTTGGAAAACCTCAAGGCACAATGCAATCCCAAGCTTTAAGACAGCAGGTCAACTCAGGGTTTTATGTTTCTCAAGGAACTGATGAAGTATGTGGGATAAGTGAAGACAAAGCCTTACAAATGCATGTGTACTCAGACTGTCATGTCAAGATACTGCCACTGGCTGAGTTCTAACAAATCATGGTGCTCAGGTCTGCCAGGGGAGCACAAGAGGTTTCACATAAACAAACTTAAGAGGACAAATGAGATGTCTGGCTATGTGTGCAGGAGGCTTTGCTATTGCACAATGAAGCAGAGCTTAGCTGAGACTGAAAGCATTCACTCAGAGGCAGCTTGGTTAGGTCTTGTATTGACAACATCCTGATCTTCTCATCTTTTTTCTTTCTCTCTAGAAAATCTGGCCAGGAGAGCAGCTTCATGCACCAGTGAACTCATTTCAATGGTCTCACACAAGTTTTGGTTAGACACTTCAATGCTCTGGTTTGAAAAATATCTGTGACTGAGCGTAACAACTTTGCAAGGTACTAAATATCGTGAGTTCCATTCACCCAGTTTTCTTCACCCTTCCTTATTGCTGATGCTCAGTTTGCTGAAGTGCTTTTGAGTGTGTTTACAGGCATTCATGAAAATTAGAAGAGAAATAGTCACACCTAGAATTAGTGCTGCTCTGCAGAACCCTGGCCCCTCCTCACCTTGAGACAGAGAAAATGAGATATGCACTCCTCCACAACCCTATGGCATCAGGGTCTCTTCTGGAGCCAGCAGACACAGCTGCCTAAACTCATTTTCAAAGTTATAGTAAAATCATGTTTAGATGAAAACTAAGATAGAGGACCAGTTAGCTGTGTGGCAAGTGCCAGGCACAAAGAAGAATGGCAAGTCTTACATTAACCACAAAACAGTTGATTATCATCTCTAACAGGAAAGCGCTTGACAAATGTGTTGATTTGCAGCCCATTTGTTGGATTTCAGGACAATTTATTACATGGTATCTGGATTTTACATCTCCCAGCTGAAAGCTGGGTCCTGAACTGCATCATCTTCACAGTGGGAAAACACCACAGGAAGAACCACCAGTACAACGCCCCTACCAGGATGTTGTAAAAGTTATCTACACTTACGTATTAGCACGCTGCATAATTCAAAACTAGATCAAGAGCAGAGTTACGATACCAGAGCTATATTTTCGTTCATTGCTGGTTGGACTTCTGTGAATATTAATAAAGGTTAAAAAGACAGCATCCAAATCAGATAGGACGAGCATCTCAATGTTTCTTTCCTTTGGTGATGCAAAAGAAAAAAAATCTACCACAATTTTCTCTTAATAGGTCATCTGGCTTCTGTATTATCACCACTAACCACCTGACTGTTGGGAGGTTAACACAGCCAAAGACAATTAACTGGAACAGGGCAGGAAGGGAAGATTTTATTTCTGTAGAATTAACTTTTTAGTGACACGTTCTATAGATGACATTTCTGGAGCAGTTACTGGCCCAAGGTAAAATTCTCACAGACTAGGGAAAACATTGATTTAACATCTAGGAAGCACCTTGAGTCTGAAAAGCAATTGCTTTCTTCCAATGCTTGCTAGGGGCAGAACAAGGGAGTAAAATAAAGCTTTTGAGACACTTTAGTGAACACCCACGTGCTAACAGGGGATCCCTGCTGTATTTCCCTGGCAACTCATCCCTCTGAGGAAAAGAACTCCACTAAACAAGTTTTCTAGGAGCAAATGTGCATTATACACACAAGAAACCAGAGATTTCCTTCAGAAAAACTGAGCTGAAGTACATTAAGAGCTCACAGTACCAAAATTCAGTGGGTAAAGGCTTCCAGTTGGTCCTTGCTGCTGGGAAACAGACAAGAGAGCAGTGTGCACTTGGTCAGTTGTGCCTGTCACCCATTGCTAAGAGAACACAAGGACCTGCAATACAGGATGCTGCTTGGTTGGTTGCTTTATTCTCCCTGACACCAGCAGAATCCCTCTTTCAGAAGAAGAAGGTAGATACGCAAAGATGTTGCAGAAGGACCAATTCCCTTTCCTGTGCCCCAGCTATCCCTCCCTCCACAGTGGGCACAGGCAGTATGGTTAACCACTCCTGGATAAGACTGCATCCAGTACCCACACGCTGAACAAAGACAACTTCCTCTTGCTTTCAGAAGACTGCATGTGCAAAGCAAGCAACGCTGCTATTTGTGAGCATCAGGATTTGATTTTACTTGAAGGCCTGGGCTGTATAAAGCAAAAGAAGAAAAATCAGTTACTCATCAAGTTTTATTTTAAGGGATAGAATGTATCAGTATTAGAAGTAATGACGTTTGCTTGCAACCACCTGATACCAAAGCAAGTATTTTAGATGCCTGCAGCGTAACAGAAACAATACTCATGCAAATATTTTATCTTCTTACTGAAGCCTTAAGAGCCTTGGTACTGCGCCAGACAGCTCAGGCACAGGAGCTGGTTTTTCAATATAACTCCTTGATATTTAACAGTGAAGGAATTGCACATTGATTAATGTTCATCATAAATGCCATCCTTTCTCTTTCCATTCCCAATTGATCTACATCTCTATTAACAAAGGAAGCGGATTTAGAAAACATTGTTAAAAATGCTACAGACCTCAAAATGCCAATGAACAATTAATGACATGTGAATGTTTTTCTCTAATCTCATATTTGCTTTCCTTCCCAAAAGGATGTATCTTTAAATTTATTTATTTTTATTCATTTTGAATATTAAGGCCATGGAAGTTGTCCATGACAAAAGTAATCAGCAATCTGCCTTCTCATTACAGACCTGAAATTCAGGGGATTAGGGTGTTTTTTATTGCGGGTGAGGTGTGGTGCTTTTTTTTTTCCTTCCCCTAAAATCATGACAGAAATACAGAATGAAAAGGCAAATCATCACACACCAAGGGCCACACTGGAATCTTTCTAGAGTATGAGAAACACATGCTCTAAAAATATCCCCCGAAAGCATGAGCCGGAATATTGCTGTGATACAAGAGAAAAGCAGTGCTGCATTTCCTTCCGTACCCACCAGGCCTCTTTCCACTACTTGTTTCTCTACAAAACTTGGTAGCAGGATGTGGCTGAAACCCCCCTCACCTCTCCCCAACATAAACAGTGAGCTCTAGAAGAAAGGGCTGGTCACCATCCAAGTTCTTTTGTTTTCATTTCTCTTTGGAATCAAGATTTGCTATGCTCAGTTAAAACCAGGGGTAAGTCAATTAGCATTACATGAACTTCAGCAGAGATGAGAAAGAGCAAGGCTTGGACACCCTAGCTGCAGTACCTATATGACCAGAGTCACTGCAGGGCAGAAAACTCCCTGCCATGCCAGCTTATACTAAGAGCAGCAGGGACTTCTAAGGCAGGTTCAAGAAGTCCAGAGCAGATAGTTGCAGGGGTAGTTTGCACACAGGGACTTTGTTTTGAAGGCCCACTGTGAGGATTTTATTTCAACCCTTGAGGCACCAGGCTTCAAACCTCTTTCAAATATTTTGTCTTGTTAATGGCTGGAGATGGCACTTAAAAATAAAGAGAAGCCAAACACAAAGATTTACAAAAACAGTAGAATAAACTGGGACTGAATTAGGACCAGACTCACTAAGGAATTCCTGAAGTTTAAGGCCACAAATGAAGAGTGTTTGTATACTGAGCCTCCTGTGAATGCTTATGCACAAAAAGCAGGGTGAAATAAAGTGTTACTGTGTTTTCTTAACAGATTAAACCCCACATCTGTGTAATACTCATAAGAGATCGGAACCAGAGCTTTCAGCAAATTTTAAAATAGGCATCATGGTACCATGGGATTCCTGGGGTTTTATGATTTATTTTTAAAGAATACTTACAAGTTCTGCGAGGGTGAGTCAGCAGCAGGAATGCACAGATACTTCATTCCCTGTGTAAAGAAGCAAAAAGGCATGAGGAGAAAAGATTCAAGTTAAACACATTTATCTAGCACTGCACAAGTCCTGCTCTAGACTGGTGGAATATTAATAATTTTGAGGAAGCAACACCATCATTCAGACAAGCAGAGATCATCGCTATACAGTCAGATTTTAAAACACTTGCTTTCAAATCTTCGTTGTTGCTAAGACACCAGCACACAGCTTAGTCATGCTTCTCCCAAGGCTCAATAGTGAGCTTTTAAAAAAAGGAGCATATTTACTGAAAAGATCTAAACTTCTTTCTGAAAACATAATTGTCTTACATTTCTAGGAAAATGAAGTTGCATCTTCTCCCGCCCTTCCCTTTCTCTGAACAGATGTGACAACCTGAAATTGTGATATGCAGTTTCTTTTGATCTCATACAATCATTTTTCTTTATCCAGTTGATAAAACAAACAAATTGTATTTCAAAGAAGAAATGTATTTGTGGTACGGATTTTGGTTTTTTATTTTTGGAAACCTTCAAGAAGGACAACCATAAAACTCATACTTTTCTTCCACAAAGTTAGCCTCTCTTTCACAGTCAGCTATCATAATAAGTTACAAGATCGATTAGGGAAGTTAGATAATAATTTCTGATGCATTAAAAATGTTACTGGATATATTTAAAACAACATATCTATAATCCTACACTACTGCTTTGCATTGTTAATGCACATTTCAACTGTCATTTTATTTTCAAAGCCTGCTTTGCTCCTATGACTGTTAAGAACCAGAACACTTCTGAAAGCACATTTAGCTGACTTCTCAAATAGGACTTCCAAGAATACAACTTGCAGCTCAGACACACAAAAACTAAATCATTCACTGGAACTCTTTTGAATTATCTCAGATGCCGAGTTAAGAATTCTTCAGATGCACTTGTAAAGACAAGAATTCAAGCAAAAGAGTCACTATGAATTGCACCTTACTTTATCTTTTTGACAATGCAAACCCCTGTAATAATCCCACATGTTCAGTACCACACATGGGAAGTCACACGTTTATGTACAAGAGATCCTTTGCCAATAAGGCGGAACACAATCTGAACCTACCAGGCATTTTATTTGCTAGCTTGGGGAAGGAGAAGAATTTTCACTACGCAAGTGTGAGGCTACCCGAGGCAGCATCATCCATAACCCTTTTGCTTTGCTGGCTCAGAAACCCCTCTTTATTTCCCCTACACACACTTTGTTTCTTCACTTGCCATCTCACACCAAAGAGCAAGCCCTTTTACAAGAGATCCTGACCCCAGCATCATGACACACCTCTGCAAGGTGCACAAAGTTCACCACTATGTCAGAAAGATTGTGGGAAACCCGGAAGGCTCCACAGCCAAAAGCTGATCCAAAAGGAGCTTGTACAGACACATTCATTCACATTCATTTAGAAGGACAGTGTACCAGTAATACTTATATTGATAGGCTGCTGAGCCAAGGATAATTAATTATATTGACAGATTAATTATGATAATAAGCACTTGTATGACACATCTGAGAGGTTTATCTTGGACACTAGTATCACTTCAAGTGAGTCACTCCGGTAAAATGAGGGCCTGTGATCCGAAAGTAAATTTACATGCTATTCTTTCCCCATCACCTCTAGCAACTCCATACCATTGAAAAATTGAAAACTGAGGGCAGGAGATGGGTTAGCTCTGGAGTGCAGTACATGCCAGAAGGTTCACTCCTCCAGCATGCACTGACGCAAGTTGTTCCACAGATTTCAGAAGCTATGGCACATGCTGAGGGCTTTTCACAGGGTGAGTGCAGAGGGGCTTTCAGATCGTGTTCACTCTAAAAGCAGAAGTAGCACCAGCACAAATTTAAGACCTGCAATGTTCTTTTTTTTGTCATGGCTGGTTAGTTCCAACTATTGCAAGCAAGCATGAAACCAGCCTATGAGAGACCACACATGGTCCTGAATGGCTCATCCGAAGCCTCATCCTGGACATCTTCAGCACTTACAACTTCCAGTGAAGCCCACAGCACACTTTTCACTACTGCGCTTGCAAATGCTCAGCATCAGCCTGTCAGCTTTATTAATAAGTCTTCTCAGAAAGGAGATGGTTAAAGTTACTGGAATTTGGTATTTTGACTGATACATATCACCTGTGTTTTTGGAAGGCTGTGGTGATGGACTCCTCCCTGTGAGGAAATAATCACACACTCAACTCAGAAATAGTTAGAGGTGGGATTTCAGAAGTACTGTGCAGTGACCTAACCCATCTCCCACAAAAATCAACAGTGAAACTCTCAGCAACTTCGAACCAAACACAGTTTGGCCAGAGTTGGTAACTCCTGAGGATCCCACCCTACCATGTAGTTTTGCTTCTCTTGGTTGAAATAATAATTATAATAATAGGGTCAAATATAATTCATCATAATTGGACACCTGAAATACACCACCACCACAAGACTGTACGAGGCAGGTATTCATACATGAGACTCAGGATTTTTTGTGTAGATATTCCCACGTTGATTGCTGGAATTAGATTTTCCTCACACATGCTGTACAGACTTTCTTTTTTAAATATATGAGCAATAGGAAGATACTTAATTGCTGAACCCTGCTGTTTGTGACTGTTTTTGAAAAAAAGACTACACAGGATCCTATTTGTGTATCTGTGCCCCAATACACTACTGTCTTTCCTGTGCACATACCCTGCAGGTACCATCGAAGAACTGTCCCAAGGGGACCTTTCAAAGCAGAACAGTTTATGCCAAGCACACAAATAGCTACCTACAACATTTAATATAGGCTACTAGCAGGCAAGAAAGACAGAAATGTCACTATTTTCTTACCTAGTAGTTTGTTTGCCATTCTCAAACTGCAAAGCATAAAATGTTAGGTGGCAACAATCATTGGAACAGTGACTAAAACACAGTAAGCTAAATCAAAAGACTGTTGAAGAATCAAGCAGACCAGCTTCTTGTGAAAATTTCAACAGGCTCCAAATTGGTCCCTAGTCAGCAGTTTCATTAAATAAACCTGAATCCAGCTGTAGATGCAATATCCCAGGTTGAACCAAAATTGCATATTAATAAAGATGGAAAGACAAATATAAATTTTATGTCAACCATACAGAAGTCTTTATTTACTTATTTTTAAATTAAGGATGGTTTGTTTCCTAAGACACAAGTTTTACAATTCTGTAAAAGTATTCAGTGAAGGAAGGACAGAACAACTCAAAACAGGTATTGTGCCACTGCAACCTACCCACACTAAATTAGGTGCTACAGAGCAGCTACTCATTTCAAAACATGGTATTTATTCAAAACAAAGGGAAAAGCTTGCAAAGCATAAAAACTGATGAAAAGAGAAACACTATTTTAAATCCTATACGAAGTAATACATCCCCTTTATTTATTGAATATTCTTGCATATATATTGTTATTCAAACATTTCTTCAGCTGACAGCTATGTCAGTCATGCTTTATCTCTCCAAACACACTTTTCCTCAGAGTACCCAATTAAAAAACAATTGATTCAGCCTTTTTAATTACACAGAATCTATGTATGTTATTAGGTAACAGAACATACCAAACATATGGCATGTGTCTAGACCCAAGCTCCTAGGGCAATGACATGCTGAACACAGCACTTTTCTGCTCATCTCAATTCACTACTACTTTCCACTTGTTACTTTGAAATCACTGCTCACTTTCCTTTCTCCATCAATCACCTTTACCACCAAACACCCCTACCTTCCATCACACACACCCACCCACCCCCCAAACTTTTTGCTTATTACTCACATGGTGATCCTAACTGATGCCCACATCGAATAAAAGCAGTGCTTCCATTTCTTGTGGTGTATTTAACCTGTTAACATTGTCCCAAAAAAATAAGTAAAATAAAATATAATTTACTTTTTTGTTTTCTGTTTCAGCAGAGTAACCACCAAAACTAGATTTCTGTCTCTCTTAAGCTCTGAAACTGAGTGCTGCAGTTAAACCGATACAGTGAGAGCTAACAAAACTAGAGCAAGTATTCAGATTTCAAGATTGTCAAAGTTGAAACAAGGGAGAGTTAAGTAAAATTTCTAAAATTCACTGTTATTTGAGAAACAACAACAACACTTGTGCAATTTAACCACAGATTCTGGAATTAATAAGTCAGTTCTGCTGCAGGGAATATCAAGGCATTAAACCAGATTCAGGTGCATATATATATATATATGTAGAAGCTTTACACTACAGTCAATAAGGTATTCATGGAATTGCTGTCCATATTCAAATTTCTAATTATTTTAGAGGTTGATCTACTAAGGTTGGAAACTGAACAGTTATGTCACATTTGGAAAAGTCAGTAAGACTCAAGAACAAGACTTTCCCAATATCATGAGCTTTTAAAAAAGAAAATTAAGTCTTTGTTATTAAATCAATTCAGTGCTCAGGAACATAACAGTCCAGTATAAAGAAAACTCTGTTTCTATTCTACTTAAATAGAAGCTTATTTTAAAAACTCCAACTTCATTTTAACTAAACTTGTAAAAACTGGCATTTGGGGGGTTTTGGTAGAACTTGTAGAATTTTGCAGTAGCAAAATGACATATCTCTAAGTGCCAAATGTCAGCTAATGGGTCAATGACTGAAAACAGGACCTTGGCAGAGCACGCACAAATTCAATTGTACAATACCAAGAATTATTTCGGCTCTGAGTGAGATAAGGTGCAAAAAGTACTGTGAGACAAATGCAGCGCCAATATGGATAGCTGCTCCTCTGCAATGATCAAAGATATCCTGAAGTCATTGAGAATGATAATCAGTTTGATTACACCCTAAATTATACTAACATGTTTTACATGCGAAAGGAAACTGTCCAGTGATTTTTATATAAAACGAGCACTCGCAAAACAGCGTGCATGAGAATAAGAAGGACTAAAAATGCTACTCGTTATTTCATGTTTAGCGGGTTTTCCAAGTAATGTTTTTACAGACATTTTTCAGAACATTGTTTCCGCCACTGCTATACATACATTTCTGAGGTTCTAGTTAGCACTGGAAGGCTGAATCTAGAGTATCAGATGTTAAAAGGTGAGGAGAGGGGGAAAGAACCTCAAATTACAAAATCTCTGCTCTCCAAGGGCAGGGAGTGGGGGGAAGGGTCCATAAAAAAAAAGTTTAAAAGAACAGTATTGTATTTTTGGCATTAAACTTCTCTATTTAAATTTATGTAAAGATACCATCAACTATTTCCAAGAATTTTTTTTTTAACATAAAACCCTAAACTTATATTTGTGAACCAAGATGCAAATAGAAAACCTCCAGCACCTGGCAAGTTCTTTCAGGTTAGTCAAAAACCATGTGTTAATTTGAGTCGTCACATCAACAGATGAGGACAGGAGGATTTATTTTTGTTTAGGGGCATTTCAGCAAAAAAGCTAAAGTGGGAAACAGGCGGCACAAAGCTTCCTCAAGCCCAACCGAGAGTTTATAAAGGGTTTTGTCCAGTAATGCACCGAACTGAACCTGCTAAACTGAAAACCGTTCAACCGTTTGTTTGTCCTTTCAGTTACTTTCTGTAGCAATCACCATTAGTGCTGATTTTATTAATGACTCATAGAAAATGCATTTGTGTTTCAGCCGAGGACAACCACTGATTGACTTTAGAGAACAACACAGGGTTTGGCTTTGAAAAATATTATAAATGAAATTGCAATTACGTGAACAATATGAACAGCAGCAAGTGGGATGCTCCTGCAAGAGGATTCTTACATTTGATTTGTGCAATCAGGAATAATACAACGTCAGAGTTTTTTACAACGCTGGCTCATAGTTTTCTTAGGAACTAGTCTCAGTAACACTTCTGAAAAGATCCTTAAGGTTGGAATGTGCCAATTACAAATATAAAGTGCTCTGTTAAAACCCTCCTTCCCCATCTCTCCTCCATAAAATTAAGAGGCAAATGTTGAAAAGTTAAGGATTTTATTTTAATTGCACAGACCTGTAGTTTTCATTTCTAATTCCAACCCTGAATTCCAATTCTAATCTGTCTCGTATGAAGGAATGCAGAGTGGGAGAAAACACTAATGAGTTTGTATTAAATTGCAGTTTATCTCCTTTACAACAAACTGAGAGTATTTACAGGACTTCAGCTGAGAGGAAGCACTTTGTTAGTTTGCCTTGACTACATGACTTATTCAAGCTCCCAGGCATGTCAGGGCATATCTGAGCACTACCAATCACACTTGATCCCTGAACCCTCAAGGGGGTCTCCGAGTACTAAAATAAAACAGTGTATCCCAACCGCCGCTTTCTTTAAGGGAATGCTGGAACACAATCACTACACCTCTGGAATACGCTCACGTTATGTTTTACAAGAGCACATAGTGACAGGACAAAGGGCAATGGCTTCAATCTGAAAGAGGGCAAATTTAGATTAGATATTACAAATAAATTCTTTACTGCGAGCGTGATGAGACACTGGAACAAGATACCCAGAGAAGCTGTGGATTCGCCATCCCTGGAAATGTTTAAGGCCAGGCTGGATGGTCTAGTGGAAGGTGTTCCTGCCCATCCATGGCAGGGGAGTTGGAACTAGATGATTTTTAAGGTCCCTTTCAACCCAAACCATTCTATGATTCTGTGATTAAGAAGCATGGGTTAACACACTCCACATCATGCCCTCTGCAGAGGCAGGTCAGAGCACTTGTCCTGTTCTGGTTAACACCATAACCAAGCAATTAGAAACACCAGACATCTACTGGTCTAAACATCTCTCATGCAAACAGCTCACCACTGAAAGCTCCAGTCCTCATCATCTCCTCCCTGCCACCTGTCACGACAGGAACGTGCTTCCTTGACACGGCTCGTGTGTGATAAGCAAGTCAAACTGTGAACTAATTTAGTGCATCACCACAGCAGCCTCTGCCAGGGGTACCCCGTCATGAAGGCCTGGCCTGACACACTTTAAAAGCTGCTTTGTGGAAGTCTGTTGGTGGCTTCTTGGTGGGCTACCACGGTAATATTTGAAAAATTAGTCAGAGCTCCCAACTTCACAAGCAGAATCAATGCCAGACAGGGCATTACTTCAAACTAGAATCGTCTGGTGCCGCTACACCTGAAAGAAAAATGGTAGCTGTTTTGCTCAGCATGGTCTTCTGAAACATCTCATGAGGCGAAACCCTTACCATGAAAAAACAGTGAAACATCACTGACGAAAGTTAAGGTTTTTTGTTAGAAGTGCTTGTATACTTTCTCTTGAAGTTAGCACAATGGCTGAAAACCAACAGCTTCTAACACTGGTGATATACGAGTTTAGTGCTATGGATGGAAATGCAACAGTCCAACATGACCAAATTATTAATTTGTAGAGCTGGTCTTTACACAACAGCCACAACCTTGCTATGTGATATTAGAAACTCTTGATTTTGAAGGCTGCCTTGCCATCTCCCTCTTTAACAGTTCCTGTAAGTGTTTGGATTGGGTTATCAATGAGAACAGAGCCTGTGCAGAGAACATGTTGCCCAGCCATATCCAGCAGGGACTTCACTTGTCGTGTCACCAAGATGCAATTTTCATATATGAAAGGCCTCCCACAGTTCAAGACTTCTGCACGCTATCCGATACAGCAATACAGTTTTACCAGATTGGCTGTTTTCACTTCTGAGCAGTGTCTGTCCAGAATAAACATATGTTGTTGTTTCGTGTTTTGTTTAAAAAAAAAAAAAAAAAATTACAGCTGATTGGTTTCCCAGTATTTCCCTTTTTAGTTATTTCATGTTAAGCAGTGATATGCTTTTGAGTCCAGACAAATGGTTTCTGGACTACTCCCTGTGTGAGGATAGTCCTCTGATAGTGAGGGATGAACAGATCAAGGGCAGCCCTGCTGAGAAGGACTTGGGGGTGCTGGTGGATGAGAAGCTCAATGTGGCCCAGCAATGTCTGCTTGCAGCCCAGACAGCCAACAGCATCCTGGGCTGCATCCAAAGCAGCGTGGGCAGCAGGGAGAGGGAGGGGATTCTGCCCCTCTGCTCTGCTCTGGTGAGACCCCACCTGGAACACTGCATCCAGCTCTGGGGTCCCAGCACAAGAAAGACATGGAGCTGTTGAACGAGTCCAGAGAAGGGCTCCTAAGATGTTTAAAGGGATGGAGCACCTCTCCTAGAAGAAAAGGCTAAGAGAATTGGGATGTTCAGCCTGATGAAGAGAAGGCTTTGGGGTGACCTAATTGTGGCCTTCCAGTCCATGAAGGGAGCCTACAAGAAAAATGGAGAGGGGACTTTTTACAAGAGCATGTAGTGATAGGACAAGGGAAAATTACTTCAAACTGAAAGAGAATAGGTTTAGATTAGATATTAGGAAGAAATTCTTTACTGTGAGGGTGAGACACTGGAACAGGTTGCCCAGAGAAGCTGTAGATGCCCCATCCCTGGAAGTGTTCATTGCCAGGCTTCATGGGGCTCTGAGCAACCTGATGTAGTAGAAGGTGTCCCTGTCCCTGATCACAGCACGGGGTTGGAGTGATATGGTCTCTAAAGTCCCTTTCAACCCAAGCCATTCCAGGAATCTATGATTGCAGAACAAAGCACTAAAGCAGCTTTCAGCACTTCCAGAGTTATCAGCTGAGGAAATTGGGGGTACATCACAGGATTTTTTTTCTTTTTTTTTTAGCACAGGGTAATTCCTGTTATATACATACACAAAAAATATTAAGTCAATCCAGAAAGTGCAGCCATGAGAGAAAGAAGTTTCCCCAAACTTGTGACAGGAGGAAAGAATTAGAAAACTTAAAGGAGATAAGATTGTAAACCTCATCACATTAAGTGCTAACAGCAGATATTGTAGGTTTCTATAATCAAAACCTAAATAGCTGCAAAAATACCATCCACAAACTGTGCTAACCAGATTACTTGCATTGTCCCAGAGCTGCCAGTACATTTCTTCTAAAATAGTGAATTTGCTTTCCTTTTCTAAAAAAAGCGCACATGTATAGTCTAAAGATCATGGGTAAACATGGAAGATTATCAAGCTCAGCTAAAACCGCATTAAGATTTACAACATTCAGCCGGGCTTGAAAAATATGAAGCAAGATTCCAGATCTTAATGCAAGCTGGCACGAATCCATTATCCATACCAGGTCTTCAGGCGATAACCATTTGATCTTACAAACATTTCTCAGCTTTTGATAGGTGTTCAGTCATTTAGCTCTTCACTTTCTTTCAAAGGTCTGGATTTACCAGCCAGTTGTCACTTTGTTTTTAATTCATAATCTTGATTTAGCACTTCCTCTTGTGATTTCCCCAGCTGCAAGCTTCTCATCCTTAATACCTTATAAAACAGGTAAATCACAGCATTCAGCAGTGATAAATCTGGTGCAGAGAAGTTATACATCTTCCCCATAGCACCCGTATTTTTCTACAACTTCTATTCCTCACACTTACTGGTTCTGTTCCAGTTACAGCATCTTTTCATTGCCTGTATTCTATTAATGCATTTGACTGCATACTCTGGGAGTATGAAAGATTGTTCTAAAAGATCATCACAGGCTTTTTAACTCTGTTGTTCCCTTTCAGTTCAGCTTCTTAGATACTGAGTCTTTGAAACCCTATTTCTACTTGGATAAAAATTTTAGAATTTGAAAGGAAAAAAATATCTAAAATTCTTTATAAGACAACCTGGCTGAGAAGTTCTTTATTTCCAAAGACACAGTTCATTTATGCTGTGCTGCCTGCATAAGCAAACAGACTGGACAAAAAAAGATGACAGAATCATAGAATGTGCCAAGTTGGAAAGGACCCATCAGGATCATCCAGGCCAACTCCCAGCCCTGCACAGGACACCCCAAGGGTCACACCATGTGCCTGAGAGCATTGTCCAAATGCTTCTTGAACTCTGTCAGGCTTGGTGCTGTGACCACTTCCCTGGGGAGCCTGTTCCAGTGCCCAACCACCCTCTGGGTAAAGAACCTTTTCCTGATATCCAACCTAAACCTCCCTCGACTCAGCTTCGTGCTGTTTCCTCAAGTCCTGTCACTGGTCATGGGAGTGAAGAGATCAGGACTTGCACCTCCACTTTCCCTTGTGAGGATGCTGAAGACCACAATGAGGTCTCCCCTCAGTCTCCTCTTCTCCAGGCTGAACAGACCAAGTGACCTCAGCTGCTCCTCATACGGCTTTCCCTCAAGGCCCTTCACCACCCTCATGGCCCTCCTTTGGACACTCTCCTATAGCTCCATGTCTTTTTTATACTGTGGTGCTCAAAACTGCAGACAGTAGTTCAGTCAGCAATCAGCTTTTCTCTGCCTCCCCCATCCCTACACCCACCTGCCATATCAACACTTATTTAGGTAGTCAAATTCAGGAAAAAATAGGGGAAAACCACTGCTGTGGAGACAGCATGTACCAGATTAAGATGATATTGTTAATGGCATCAGAATACAATGAAAAAACAGATAACTGTCCTCTTAGGGTGCTCTGGTTAACTCTGCAGAATGAGGGGGGGGAAATCGACATATTGAAAATAAAAACCAAACAAATATTCTGTAGCCACAGAAAACAAAGAAAACTGATGTATACAGACACAGCACACATGCAAAAAGCTACTCTTAATGCAGTTTCTCATTAACAGAGTGAACAACAGAAAGCTGCTGTGGCAGGGGACAGTACAGGCATGTCCACATAAACTCTGGTTGATTTAGGATCTACATTACTGTGATCATTATGATGTCTACCAGATGAGTGCAGCATACAAAGCTTCCTGCGACACAGCAGGAGCCAGTCTGACAATGATAATGCTATAAATAAATTAATGCCAAAGGACTCCACAACCACAGGCAACTGGTAATGGGATTCATACATTTACTAAATCAAACCTCTGGTGCAGGTCAAGAGCAGCAGCAAAATTACTGGTAACTGACAAATGTGTGGTGGACTGTGAGAAAGAAGCTACTGGTTTCAGTCCATTTCCCGACTGATGGACAGGTGTCTGCAATGCTCACCACAGTCACCACAACTGGCACCTCAAAGTGTCTCACACAGACCACGGACTGTGAAATGCTCTGCCTCTAAAATGCAAAGCTCGACGCCCGCTATAACCCAGCCTTACCTGAATCAACTTCCACACAGAAATGGAGCATATGAGAAAACCCACCTTTACCTCTGGAAATATATTCCAGGAACTACTAACCCTCAGGGTCAAAGTCTTGCTTGCTTCCAGTCTGAATCTGTGACATGTCATTTGCCAGCCACAATGACGTGTGGTCCTGATGTGGACTTTCCACATGGGGACCCACGGAATGCCTATCCATCCCTGCCTCTCTCTGGGGATGACACCTCTGGGACAGGGTCTGAGCACCTGTTTGACAAGAAGTCAGTACCCCTCCCTCCCGCAGGACTCATGCTGTTCTCCTTCCTGCGTTGCAAACAACAACCACTGCCCAAGGCAGCATAGGAAGCATTCTTCTTTCTACCAGTATTTAAGTCTGTGGTTGTGGGGAGGAATGATGAGAAGACTAACGATGCTTGTGAGTTCAGCTGCTTGGACATGACTGTCCACCACAGCCTGCACTTTCCAGAATGGGATGCAGCTGTTTTCAAGCTGCTGCACAATCCACATCAACGGTCTGTTTGGTTTGGGCCCATATTCATCTCCATATAACCACCCCCAGAACAGCATTAAACATCTGGAAAATCCAGAGACTAAAACCTCAATGGACCTGCAACCAGATTCTTCTGGCAAGATTAACAAGATTTACCTTTACATACTTTACTTTGAGCAACGGGAGCAAAAATTGTTGTCATCTGCAAATGTGTTGAGGGTGTACTCGATCCCTCTATGTCATTGATGAAGATATTAAACAGCACTGGTTCCAATACAGACCCCTGAGGGGCACCCCTTATGACTGGTTTCCATCTGGACATTGAGCTACTGACCCTCTGGATGTGACCATAAAACTAATTCCTCATCCACCAGACAGTCCAGCCATCACATCCATCTTTCCAATCTAGAGGAGGATGTTGGGGGGGTACCATGTCAAAGGCCTTACAGGAGTCCAGACAGATGACAACCTGTTGGATGGATCCTACAGATCACTGCCAGACACACTATTATCTAAAGCACACTTGGAGATATGTTTTCCCATCTACCTTTCAGTGTCTCATATTCTGAATAGAGATTTTAAAACCTAAACTAACTGAGAAACAGAATAGAAAAAGCAGGTGGCAAGAAACCTAATTATTCTCCTCTGTTTATGGCTTTTGTGTGGATTTATAAAACATCTGTGAGTGTTCCATGGGCAGCCATCCAAAGTGCTCTGGAGGAGCCAACTTGATTCACCAAGGCTACTGTCCCTGTGCATCTGTGGAAGCACACATGGTGCTGCTGGACATTGCTCTTACTCATTACATCTGAAAGAACAAATCTGGTTCCATACGGCACGCATGCCTTTCTCTTGGACACATTACCTGCTACCATAGGGTTTTCCGTGAGATAGATATTTGTATCACAGGAGCTATAAACACACATCTTTAAACTACAAAATTCTCACCAAAGTGGTTAAGATCCTGTATAATGGTGCACTTCATTGGAACAGCAGCCTTAGAATGCTCTCTAAATATATTTCACATTTGGTTTTATTAGAGGAAAAATTTCCTTGAAACAGTTTATACACAAAGAACTATGGCAAGATAGTTCAGGCCAGATTTTCGCAAACTTCTTCCAGTGTAAATCACTTCAAGTCTTACAAACAGTTCTGTGTCTTGCACTTATGCAAGCTGGCCACGTCTAAAGGTATAAGAAGTCTTAGAATCCAACTGATTTTATACCTACTTTTTCCTGTTATTCCAGCTTGAAAGTACTCATGACTTCCTAAGGCCAAACTTTGATTATGAGCCACCCATGAATCAGACATCCATAAGGGTTTGTAAATTACTTAGATAATGTCCAAAGCTAAATTTCTATGAGAAAACTTTTTTTTTAAGTATACCTCAGTAGGCACATGTAATCTAAACCAATATAATACTTCATTGTGAAACTTTCCAATCATTTTCTAATAGCTTACCAACTTACGAGGAACTGAAGCAACCTATACCCAAAACCTGAAGTATGTAAGTCACACAGGAAAGCACACTTTTAAAAAGGTACTGTGAGCATTTCAAACAACCATATAAAAAGTCTGTAACATCACAGAGAGGGGCAACGCCTCAAGCTACTGCAGTAGAAAATAGTTTTACAATCTGTAGCAAGTTAATGTTCACCGCATAGACTGATGTTTGTTTCTATTTTTTCAGTATTGCATTCTTGACCATGAATGACAAAGTCAGATTGGGCACTTTCATTCTCTAACCCACCAGCACTGGGTACACAATCAGTACTTCTGATGCATTGTAAGTGCTGTCTTCAGAAGTATTATTGCATCAAAACAGTCATTATTGAAACTTCAAAATCAAACAAGCAAGATGTGGGTAATTTGTGACCTCTGAGAGCTAAAGTATGCATCCATATTCGTTGTTCCACAGACAGCCAGAAAAGGCCAAATTCTCTTTGATAACATGCTACTAAAACACTACTGGCTTTTCAATGTCTAAAAACACTTACCTTCTTTAGCGTGCACAGAAAGCTTTGTCTAATGAATTATTTGTAGCATTTCCTACAGGTTCCTACATCTCCTTCAGGACTAGGGAATACTGGAGATAAAATACTGGTAGCAAAAGACAAAAGCAACTACTGCAGAAGCAAAGGCAGCTTTTTACAGGTGATCAGCATACATATGAAACAGGGAATCTCAGCGAAAAGATATTCCCTTATCACTGCAATTGCATGTTTAGAAGTCTGAATAACATTAGATGAATTTCTGAACACAAAAGTAATCACTTTCCACGAGTGAAATCTGGGGAGAAAGGTGATGAAGGATATGCATAGGGAAAGCATTCCTATTTGATTTCAGTGGACATGAGAACAATCCCCAAGCACAATGTGGACACACAAGCTGTAAACAAACCCACCTACAACCTGGCATGGATGTAAATAACAAAGGAAGTAACAAAACCTAACAGAAGTTTTCTAGGCTCTTGTTCCTATACAGAAGCATTCAGTCGCAAACAATCACCACAGTAAGACCGTGACTGATAAAGTAATCAAAATTAGCTCAGCTCCCAAACAAATGGAATTTGAAATCCTTACACTACTTTAGGAACTGGGGAGGAGTTTTAAAGGAGCTATACTGCATGCAGAGAAAATTGAAGGCACAGTTGGAAGCAGGGGTGATTGAAGCAAGTCCATCCTCAACCAGCCACTGCTTGTTCCTGTGCCACTGTAAGTTTTGAGACACTGCTGCAAACCAGATTGGGAACAGATCTGGGTAAACATAATCCTTCATGTCTTTTGTGGTGGTAACTAGAGGAAGAAATAGTGACCTGCTTATATTTAAACCACAAAAGTTCCCAGTTCTATTTACCATAGAGCCTCACAAACAGATGTACTGCCACAAGAAAGGAGGTGGTGTGTGGGCTGCCAAAACTACCACCACCACCAGATGCACTGGCCTGAGGCTGTAGCTGATCTGTACCATAATCAGTCTCCCTAATTTTCTAATCATGATAAAACAAAACAAAATTCCATTAATTTTAAAGACCAGTACCCTAGAAGCAACATGGCATCTCCTTTACTCAGCACAAATGTTTATCTCTTCAACTAAAAGAACTCTTGAAATTCAGTCTGTTTCAGACTTAACAAGCATCAGGCACAACACAAGTCAAATGGACAGTGCAACAAAGTCAACAGCTAAAGCTCTGCTTCAGCACATTTATAAATTCAAGGTCAACCCAGGGTTCACCATTACCTTGATACTGGGGTTGATTGTGACTACTGGGGACACCTCTTGTTTGGCTTACCTATACACCTCTTGTTTGGCTTACCTATTGACCTGCCTGAGAGAAGTGGAAATTCTGTAGTTTAAGGATTGAAATCACTGGAGACACTCTGCATGAAGAAAAGCAGAGATTCCCAGCAGCATGAGGGCTAACATCAACAATTGCCTTACCCACAATTTTGCCATATTTCATGAGAAGAGGAATGCAGGGAAGGAACAAACCAATTTTAGAGGACAATAGTTCCTATAAATCAAATAGCAGGATTTTAAGATGTAGCAAAGTCCAGACAGATTCCCCTCCAAGGGAGGCTGGTGTAAAGAAGAAAGTATAGCATTCCAGCAAAGGAGACCTGTATCCTGTTCTCAGCTCTTTCCCTGCTCAAGGTAACACAGCAAATACAAGCCTTCAGATTAGTTTCCCTTCAGTAAAATGGGGAATAACACTTTATGTTAAAGTGTTGGAGACTGCAGATACCCTGCTATATTATATGTATTATATGAGGATCACTGGTTCCTCCCACACTCCAAGCCTAAATAAGGCTATTTCACATAGAAAAGGACCGCAAACCCATCTGCCATAAAGACTCAAGGAAGGGGCCCGAGTACAAAGAAGGGCTAGTATTGGGGAAGGAATGTTGTTTTTGTGATGCTTGAACTCCACACAGAAAGAAACTTACCTTTACCATTAAATTAACAACATAATTCCATTATTGTGTTATACACATTGACAGTGTAGTTCTCCTCCTTTGTCAGCTGGATTTCTTGTTGTTATAACAGCAGCAACAACAAAACCTGTGGCTGGATCCCAAAACTACAGCTTTCAAGAAAATCAGTCTCAAAACACCCATTGCACAGAACAAAAAATTAACCCCAAGATGACTGTAACAGTCAACTGCAAAGTAAGGATTTACTGTGGAGTCTCCCACAACTCTTACCTCCAGCATAGGGCGGGCACTGTCATGGATTGAAAGAATGTGCGTAATATTATTCTTACTCAATTGCTCTACATCTCGGGCATCTGTGACAGAGGGAAAAAAGGAAGATAATTTTTTTAATCTCTTGAAATAGCATTTCCATTGTGCATGTTGAAAAGTCACTTATCATTGACACATTTCTTTTTAAAGCTGCATAAAGTCAGGCAAAACCCCAAATGCAGCTGTTCTAGAACACCCTTATTAGAGTGGGTAACGGGAAGACACACTTCTAACTCCAAAACAAATTATATACTATATAAAGACCAAGCTTAAGTGACTCAGGAATGTGTTCTCAAGTCAGAAGTTTCATGTATTTTGCATCTGAAATGTAAGCCTGTGCATGCCCGTGTGCAGGTGATGGCCATCTGAACACGCACTCAGAGCTGTACAAGAAATATCTGACCTCCTCTCTACCCACAAATCCCCCTTCAGGGGATACATTTTCACTCGGGAGACAGACCTTGTGATATCCAGCTCTGAGAAGGGAAGCCAATCATGTAACTTGAATTGAGGTCTCAACAGACAAGCCAAGACGATAACAAGATTTTTACTTTCTGTGAACCAGTAGAGAAAAATGTGCATTTAGCCAATACGTATGATAATTTTAAGTCTAAAGAGAGACAGGTGATAAAGATATCAAATGTATGAGAAAGCAAAATGCTACAGCAAGGAAGTGTGGTTGTGAAAAGGTGGTTCCTAGACCTGTAACCAAGGGGTTTCAGACATTCAAAACTGGAAAGAAAACTGGGGCGACTGAAAATTTGATGCTAGATATGGCAAAACCATAGGCTTGATTCTATGAGAAAAAAAGGTAAAATAGATTATCTGTCATCAGTGACCAACTTTCCCCATACTAAACTATCAGCATGTCAGAAAATGACCTGAAAGAACCACCCGTACAGGTAAAAGCTAGTTTGTGCCCATTTACTTCTGACCTTTTTCCTTGAGAATGGCACAGCACACCATGGCAAGTACAGCAGTGGTTTTGTGATGTGAACACCTGCCTTTGAAATCTGCCCATACAATCTGTTCACATTAGCCTGGTTGCACACAAAAAAAGAGCACTGACCACAAAGGTTTCAAACCGGCTCTCTCTAGGTACAAAAATAACAATGGCATCACCTGTACGTTCTTTATGTACGTGCAAGAGTTCAATTAGCATCTCTTGTGTCGTCTTATCCACCTACTATAAAGTTTCAACGCCTTTTCTGCATCACAAAGAGGAGCTGGACATTTAATTATACTGCCCCATAGACAAGATCCAAGAGAGCACAGTAACAAGAAATAAAATTTGAACCTAATCCAATTATGAAAGCTTCTCTACAGCTAATAAAATGAAGAAAAGAGTCAAAACTGCAAGGATTTTACTCACTACTGCTCAAGCCTGCATGATCAACACAGATGCCTAATCCTTCAGGGGAGAATTAACAGAAATTCTGTCTGAAACAGAATTAAAGCCTAGCTTCACAGAACAAATAAAATTTCCTAAAAATCTCAGAGCAAACATTTCAAAGAAGAAATGCTAATGCTTGCCAGGCGAGGTCTTCTAATCCACCTGACCTTCAGATTTTTTTAACAGTTTGTAGGACAGTTTCAATTCCTTAGGGAATACCTAGGCAGACAAGGATTTAGAAGCCCAGAAACCAGTCTAAGTGTCCCTAAAAATCACTGATTTCTATCTTACAAAGACTAAGGGCAGACTTCAGAGCCTGCTGGCTGGAACTCATGGTGCTAATGTAATGTACACCTAGCACAATGAGACCCCAAGTTCTAATTATTAGTATGACCTACATGTAAGAAATGTCTTGCCACACAAGGCAAACTGCTTTAAAAGGAGATATGACCCAAATTAAATGCTGACTGCTTTGAACCAGTATGAAAGGCCTAATGGGCATAGTACAACTCAAAAAGACTGACATACCTTGGTTCTTCAGTTAACAGAGACTTAGGCTAAAGGAATTTCAGCAAATCAAAACTATACAGTGAGATTTCAGATATTCCTAGAAACAAGCTGGAAATGGCCATCCTAGACCTATGTCACAGCGTAGCCAGCAGGTCCTTAATATATTTGGGAAATAAGCATTCAAATCACTAAAGCAGAGGAGAAAAAGCTTCCCAGCTACTATCTGGATCTAAGCTTCTAACAGTTTACAAAGGGGAAATTCCCCTGGTTCCCCAGCACCTGCCTTCAGTCTCTACAGATACTACAGATAAGGCTATTTAAACAGCAGTATAAATAAGATATCCTGTCACTCACAGCCTAATACCATAAATAACAAAAAAAAATTTAGAGGTTATGTAAAGAACCAGTAAAAACCAAAAGAACCACCATCACCACAGCAATTATAACTTCTTTGCTGTAGCACGGTGCAGGCTCACGTTTTGAAATCACAGCGTGAAACACCCCATTTTCAAACGTTAAGATTATAACTACCTATCAGAGCCCCTCCTGTGTATTCTCTAAGGGGTGCCTCAAATGTGGTATTATTCTTCACAACAGGTTACCTAACATTCTATTTCATTCAGCAAAATGCTTCTCAGCTGATGCAGATGCAGACTTTTGAGTAAAGCCTTTGGGAAACTCTCTCCTCATGCAAAATGACACAATTCACGCTGGGGAAGTCTTCCTCTCTCCCTCCCACATTTAGCCTATTTTCCCTCAGTTTCATACTATGACTCCAAGCTTAACCTCTACTCACGCAGAGAGCTGCAAACACTTAACTGCAAAAGCAGTGCCAAAGTCATCACAACCAGGGAGCAGGGGCCTGTCAGAATTTGTTTCCCTGCAGCTCTGGGAAGCCTTACTGCGTGGCTGGGGAGCAAATCATCTCGTGCAGGGTGCTTCCATCCCCCAGCAGCAAAAGGGAGACAACACAGCTCCAGCCACTCCAGTTAAGACACATCAATGACTGAACAACTCCAGTACTACAGTGGTGAAGTCTCAAACGTACCTACAACCATCCTCTCACTTCAGTATTTTAGTGTCTCCACAGAAATGCAAGGTGAGGGAAAAGGACTTCCTCTCAGACAAGGCACGTCAGCCCAGCATGTACAATAGTACTAAGTCTCAATCTGCAGATGTATAGAGACCCCAATTTCATCAGCACCAGGTCTTTCTTTTTTTATTATATAAAGCAAATTTTTGTCTACACTTTATTTTCTGCTTTGGAGAGAGCTACACAGAGACACAGCCACCTAAAGAAGAACCTCCTCTGCAGTGGTTCAGAGCACGAAGGGCTATTACTGAGAATGGTTTCCCATCAGGAGCACTCTGTTCCTGAATCCAGTTATGTGCAATTACAGAGACACACACATGAACTGTGTACATGAACAAAAACTCCACATCTCCTGTCCCCACTTCACACTATGTTCTAAAACATATTCTGCCCTGTCCTCTCAGAAGGACCTTTTTGGGGAACAAAAAAAGTGGGGGAAAGAGGTCAGTACTCTGTTTAATAGAGTATCAATAAATTGTCTTCCTTCAAAAGTTGAACATGGAAAAGGGAATGGTATCTCCATTCTCTCCTGTTTTCAGTACCTGATATAAAGCCTTAGGAAATTGACTTAAAAAAAATACTAAGCAGATGAGAAAAGGAATTAACTGACTCTAGAAACACAGCAGAACTACTTGGTGGGCATTGCCTTTTTATACGCTTAGTAATGGGAAGGGCAGAAACTTTCCCAAGACTATCCAGATCATCCACAGCAACACTGGACTCTTTGGGGGAAATTAAACCTCATATTGTGGTTTTCCCCTTCAAATTAAAAAGCCCCCAAATATTCCATGGAAAAAACCTTGAATGATTACAAAGAAGGAAGAACACAAGCTCTTTAATATTCAAGGCAGAAACACTCTTGAGTCTCTGGTTTTTACTAGTGCCACACCTCTTGGTTTGGAAGCAAACTGAGCACCCATTAAGAATCTCTTATCAGAAGAAACAGATTTTTTTTTTATATGTGCAGAGAAACAGGCTGTCCTGACGATCCCTTAAGGAACAAAGCAATTATTTTTGTTGTGAGCACAGGTGACTTTCAAGGGACATCAAGTTTCCAGTGCAGAAGACAAGTGGACATGCAGTCCCACAATAAATTCTTTGTCTTTTGAGAAGACTGCATTTCATCTGTAAGGTAAAAATGAAACAAAACAAATTTTCTCCAAAACTAGAGGCAAAAAGAAGAGTTAACCTCCTCTTTCTTTTCCCACATTTTTCTCTCTTAACCCCCTACTGTCCCATTTGCAAAGAGTAACTCCTCCTTCACTTTCACAGAAGAATTCCAAGAGCTCTGTTTCCTTCTGGGCTTTCAGACCAGACTCAGTCTTGGCATTTTATATGGACAGATACGGTTCTTCTTGAAGTTTTGTGCCCTCTAGCTGTGCAATCTCAAATACACCCTCTCAGGAGCATACCACAATTTTCATGTGCTACTGATGAGCTGAATCATGATTATAGAGCCTGTAAGATAAAAAGCACTTGAACACACGCCAAGATCTGTGCTTATTCAGGAAAGTTTTTCAGAGACATACTCAAGCCCTGTGGACTTAGGGGGATTTCAGGAGATACTTCAGTGCTTCCCATAATCAGCACTACCTATAACTTTCTACCCTAAAGACCCTTGAGGTGGTTATTAAAGCCCTTCTCAGTCTATGTGCTTAGAGGTTTGTGCAGCAGCAAATGAAACAGAAGCAGCAAGCTCAGCTCCCATTTCTGCCACAGGCTCATTTCACCAGTTGTTCCTGGGCCTCAGTTTATCTCCCAGTCAAATGCAGAATTTGCACTGCTCTGTCATAGACTGTTTATTAAGTTTATTAGGCCTAAAAGTAGAAATACAGCTTAATGGTGAATAATAATTCCCCAATCAGAACAACTGCTGAATGCCTTCTCCAGACAAGAGCCCTCCAGAATTAATGTTTAACATCTCAAACATCCTACTTTCACTCAGCAGAAAGGCACCCATCTGGAATAACTGTGCCTTTTCCCAGTCTGCCAGTGGTCCCAGAGGTCTCCCATGCAGCAGCGAGACAGGAGCATGAGTAGGATGGTACTTTGATTTAGCTCTGGAAACTGTGCATGCTCAGGCTCCCCGAGCAGCCACTAGGGAAAGGCTATCCTCCAGAGGGCAGATCAGAGCGATTTACAGACATTCCCCTGACTCAACTTAAGGAGAAGCTCCCTCCTCTCCACCCCTGCTCAGGGACTCAGACTGCCTTGAATTCTCAGCCCTGTGTCTGGGCAAGATGCACAACACCAGGGATTCAGTGTTTCCTCCTCTTACCGACAAGATGCAACTTTATTCAATTCAAGCTATCAGTCTTAAACTGAAGAATGGGAGACTGGTCAAAAAGGCATTACAGGAAATAATTGTGTAAAGCCCTCTCTTTACAAGTAGCTAGTCATTTCAGCTGCCCAAATCAGGATACTCTGACCAATCCCAACTGCACATGCTCCTGCATATTTCTCAGTCAGTGATCCCCTTTGTGGCAGTCTCAATGCTCATTAGTCACTTTTCTAAAAAGTGCCACAAATCAGAACATGCCCCAAGAACACAGGGATCAAACTCCTCCAGAAAAACACACTGCTAATTAACCAACAACCTGTTCCTAAATGGGATGACTTCACTGCACAGAGAGCTTGTTGCAACTGCTCCTAAGCAGTGAGGCAAGGGGGTGTTGAGGGACAAGGGATGCAGAAAAGGCTAAGAATTTTAGAAGTATGCTCTTGTATTAGTGAAGTACTACAACACCTATCTTTTATCTTCCTCTCCAGGTATGGTAGCTTATCTGAGATTATAACAGGTACTTGCGATGGTAGAACGTAGTCATTAAATGCAATATGAACAAAGGTCATAGCAGTAAATAAACGGACATTTTGTGTTTTTAGTTAATTTTAAAAACAGACTCCATAACACAAACACTGGGGTTAAAGTCAACTCGTCTTTACTCTCTTTTATGGAGGTAAGCAGAAGCATTACAGCCTCTGCTTTTTTTTCAGTGAGGTTCCCAGAAACACTGCCCACTCACAGCACCTCCACCAGCACGCCTCTGCTCTCCATGCAGGCATGACCTGCCGTGCCATTCCAGGGCCACTCCCAAGGCACCAGAGAGCGGTCAGGGCAGCACAAGTGAGAGGGCCACAGGCCTGCATGGGCAGAGATGCTGACTCACTCCACAACCTTGGCCAACTCCCTTCCACTGAAAACAGAACTGCACCAGCAAACAGATGCTCCGGCTGAGTTTCGCTCCCCTGGGCGGACTGGCAAAGGCTTACCAGCGGGATGGCCACGGTGAGAGGGACAGATTGGGAGCCATGTTACCAGGGCCCACCCTGCCCACCTTGCCAGACTACCTGAAACCTAAACGATTCCACTATTCAACATCCTCCCAATTCCACCCCTCGCCTCAATTACTTTGGGAACAGAAAAGAAAAAGAGGAAGCAACATGGCTGTGATCAAGTTAGTTAATTTTGTCATCAGACCATGCAGTGGTCTATCCAAAGGGCTTTCAAAACTACCCTCTTGGCCTTATTTTCCTTTTTTCCTACTTCTTTTCATTTTTCTCCTTTCATTATCAGCATGAAATCATCTCCATCCTCTCATTTTCCTTACCATGGCATGATTAACTCCCTCACACAGTAGCCATTGTACTTGTGTTTGTGGTGTGGCAAAAGGCAGCTTCTAACTTCACATGTACCTCCAGGCTGCCTTCCAAAGTGATCGGCTCCACGTCCCAAGGGGCAGCAAGCACTGGATCCACAGTATGGGTCAGCAGATCCAGAGGTAGGTAAATCAGGCAAAAACCACTGAACTCGCAGGTTTCAGGATGGGGAGGCAAGGAAGGAAAGGTGGGCATGAGGCAGAGAGAAGGTGCAGCACCATCTAAATCCAATGCAGACATTGCCAGTCTTAACAGACTGGGTGTGGTAGCAGCCCAGGAAGGACAGGATATCTCAGGAGCCTCTGTGAGCCCTGCTTTACTGTTTTACAGGAAATATAGGGTCTACATCTATCAAAACAACTATACATGCACAACTGGTTTACTTCTGAGTAGGGAGAGTTGGCCAGAACTGCAGCTAACAGAGTGCTTTGAGAACAGGCCATTTATTTGAATGTTTACATAAAGTTTCCTGTGTTTTCTGAATGTGTCTGTTTTTCTGTACACAAAAAATAAACCTCATGCATAAAGGAAAAATATCCATAGAAACTTACATCTGCAACAGAGACAGTGTGAGTATCAGTGGTCAGGTTGCAACCAGCAGACCTATCAGTCTCACAGGCGGTGATAACAGAACTCTTTAGCAGTTGTTATAAATAACCAAAATAATGAAAGCAATGAGCAGGAGGCATAGTAAGCCTTTACTTATAAGGAGGGCTTGCAATAAGCCTTACAAAGAATCTGCCTGGCTCACAAGCTTGCCTGCCAAGCACGGGAATGGTTTAAAGCAGGCCAGTGTTTAGGAATTCCAGCTGAAGCATGCTCCGAGGAGATGGTATTCATTTTACTTTTCTCAAAGTACTTGCAGCACAGCACACAGATGAGAGAACAAACAAGTTCTTTAAGTGCTACCAGGTGAATCCAGACATGAAGCAAGATGGGGTTAAAAAGCTACACAGATGCCAGTGAATTCTGAGCGCCTATGAAACAACACCTTAAGACCCCTGCTAAGTACTCCTAGAGATAATGATAAAACCAATCTTACCTTTAAAGTTGCCAATGAACAAGCCAGGCAGAATCTGTGAGAAAGAAATATAGTATCAAATATAGATATCTTGTGGTAAGACAATTTGACAAAGTTCAATTTGCATACAGGATGGAACATACTACTTTAGCAGACTATTGTCAAATGCAATCTAAAACATGCTGACAGCATTTCGTGCCTCTTTGCAACCTTCTCAAACCAGATAGCTCTAGGCATGCTGAGCTTTGACAGCATTCCTTGGCAGATGGGGGTTGTTAATCATGGGGACTCTCAATGGAGGCTCTCCAAGGACAGCAAACGTGGTTTACAAATTATGAAGCAGGCCTCGCAACACAGCCCTCCCCTGCCCCCCGCAGCAGGGTAGCAGTTACCCTCATGGAACTAATGATGAAACTTCACACAGCTAAGGTGATTTGCCTAAAGCTGCTGAGGAAGCTGGACAAAGCAGTGCAAAATGACATCCTTCGAGGCTTTTGAAGTCCAAAGCTATGCAAGTCAGGGCTGCAGCACTGTGGGGCTCTTAGAGCAAATCACTGCAAACAGCGACTTGTGTATTCACATAGAAAGGAACTGCTGAAAGTCTGTGAAATGCATGTTTCTCTCCCAGACCTACCCACTCACTCCACACTCCCAGATGCCTGCATGGGTCTCAATTACAGGACATTCTTTAACTGGGGAGTTTCAAGGTCTGTCCAAGGACCAGCATGCGCAGTCTGAGGACACGTGCACGCACAGACACAGAGGCAGGTGACACCATAGTGCTACCCCTCCCACCCTCTCGCAACCCTCCCAAGTTGGGAACAGCAGTAAAGAAATTAAAAAAGAAAACCCAGGCACACTGAACACACATTTTTCTGGCAAGATTTCTGTTCTCTGCCACCTGTAGTCCCTGACCCACACCCACATCCTTTGAGGAGATCAGAACTGAGGTGGTGAAACCATACAATCCATTTTTCTTCAGTCCATGCTAAGCATACCACCAACACAGATATGTCAGCACTGACTTCCTATAGCCTTAGCAACACCCCAGTGTCACCACAACAGCAACAGTCTCTCAGGCACAGCTATTTAAAGGGAAAACTCCACCCATTTAGCTCAATCCGGCAGCCGCGAAGTTCCGATAGTCATGAAGGACTTTTCATCAGGGATTATTGCACAGCCTCCGTTTCACTGGAGCCTTCCTGCTGAAAGGCGACTCAGCTCACCATGCACAGGTTAGCAGGGCCAGCAGAAGAGCCTGTAAAATAGCTTCTGACCTGCCCTAACTTCACAGCTTTCCTCCGATAAAAGCATCGTGTTCACTGCTATTTATCGAGCCTTGCGGGAAACAGAAAGGCTGCAGCACCTCTTGCGCTCCTTGCAGCTTTGGTTTGTGCAAAAGCATTCCTCCCTTTAGGCTTCGCTGGGCGATCACTCTCTGCCTGCTGTGTCACACCAGCTCTAAATACAGGGCTCAATTCTCCCCCCCGATGCTGAAAGATGGCTTCTCCAGGACCCTTGCTGCACTTTGCTGCTTGTAGACCCTTGCTTGCAAATTGAGGGCTGATTGACAGCACTGGCTCATCAAGAAAACAGTTCTTCAGTCTTGTACAAACAGGCACCTGTACATTTTGGAAAGATAAGCTCAGACAGCTTTCTCCTTTTTCTTTCCCTCTTCCTCTGTACAAATTCAACATTCTCACAAAGACAGCAAAAATCCCCAGGGCAGTTTCCAATGCCAGGGTATCGTATGGGGTAAAGAACCCTTATAACATCCTGCTGTCCTCTTCTATGTGCACAAGACTCATGGTTTCAAGGGAAAATTCAGTATTTCAAGCACTCTTGACGACACTGCTAGACATGCAGGTCTAATACTGCATCCCCAGGCTAGGAAAAAAAAGCCTGTAGCTGTTCCAGAGAGGACAGTACTCAAGAGTCATTGCCAAAGAGGCCAAATTCTGCAAACAAAATCATGTTCTAATGCAAAAGGGACTCAAGTTATGAATGAATTTCATCAATGAGATCACCCCAGTGAGCTCCCTCAACTTATGCATAAAAAATGAAAAAAAAATGGAAAATGCCTTTCTTGTATTTTAAAATAGCTGTCCGGTATTTCTTATCTGCAGCACAAATCTTTCATCACATCACCACTGCTGTAGACCATAGCATTTCAGACTCCAGGACATTATTTCTGCATCAAATGTGCCTTCTCAAGAGAGAATAAAAGCTTAATTTCCCGTCACAGTCATTAAGCTTTGACATTAGAAATTAAAGATACTGAGAAACACTGGGGGGTTGCAGAAATGAGGTTTCTTGTTGGCAAAGGAGGAAAAATCCAGAAGTCTGCATTTGTGCATCATGAAGCAATGCTGTATGCTAGATAGGTAATTAGGACACCGTGCAACTAAGGACACATGTTACCCCTGTTGAACTAGTCATTCTAGAAGCAAGAAACACTACTATGGGTGAAAGCTACCTGGAAAGAAGTGAATCTTCATGTCATGCTGACTAATACTTCAGCACTCAACTATGGCTGGGAACTTTCAGCTGTGTCATCTCACACTGCCTTCAGTAACTGCAACTCCACGCCGCGCGAAATGAAGGCTGATGGCTGCTAGGGGCGTGTGAGAGAGAAGGGGTGGGAGTCAGAAGAGCAGAAAAATAAGGTGGTTGTTTTTGTGAACTTCTCAACCACTGCTTTATGAATAAAAACAGTAGCCTCTTTATATGATCCGAAACACTGAAAAAATGACCACAGAGTAAGTAACTGATGTAGAATGCTCGACCATGGAAAAAGGACACCAACGCCTGTCTTCGTTTGTACCTCACATGAGAGCAGCTCCTGTTCTCCACCTTCCACAAAGACAGAGCCCTGGAACAGACAGTAGTTGCTAACGCTTCTGACAGTCCTCTCTGACAATACACCTCTCTGGGAAATGGCTTAAAGGGCTACTTTGCTGCTGTTTCCTATATAGACAAATGCTTATTATAAAGCATCTAACTCCTTGCCCAACACTGCTTCTAGATGTGTTATGGGCACTCCGGAGAAATTCTTGGGGCTTTCTCAGGGATGGCAAGGCACTCTAAAAGGAGAAGACAAGCCTACCTTTGTCCAGTAGGTACAGGAGAGGGGCACACATCAGGGAGGGGGATTTGCTGCTCACGTGAACTGGCACAGCTTCTCTGACTTCCATAAAATTGGCTGCCTCAGCTGTAACTAGCCACACTGGTTTAAATTTCTTATGAATCCACTCCTACAACAAACAGGGCTTATCTGCCCTTTTTGTAGAGATAACACTCGAACCATCTGAAGAGTTTACATGAATAACTGTCAGTTAACTTTAACAGCACTGAACAACAACTAAACCCCAGGAAGAGCTCTTCACCAAGATCCTGTTCACAGATAGTCAAATCTTGTCACCATCTCAGCCGCTAGACTTCAGCTCCTGGAAAACATCTTTGTGCATTTCAACCACAGACTCAACCTGAACTTTGACTACAAGTCAGAGTTAGACATTAAGCATGAAGACAAATCAGACCACTCAGACAATTTCCTAAATAAGGCCACATTACTCATTCTGTAAAATATACATCTTAAAAATATAAGAAAAAAAGGTGAAGTACTGAAAATTAATACTCGCCAGGTCAATGCACATTCACAAGCTGATTCTCCTTCTCTGAACAGAATAAGAAAGGTATATATGAACAAATGCTTTCAGTTTAATTTGGGAAATGTCAGAAGGCTTGGATGGGCTTTAGGAGAAAAACTAGACTGCGTTGATTTCACAGAGAAAATTTGCAACAAATTACAAACCCCACCTAAAAAGAATGCCAGGCCTCTAGCCCTTATCACTCTAATGGCTACATAAAGTCATGTGCAATTGCTATTTGCTATGAAATACATCAGTATCACAGGACAGAAAAATAAGGAGGGGACCATGCCATTGAGAAAGGATCAGCATCCAGAGGCTGTAGCAGTCCCTGGAGCTCTTTCTAACCACACCCATTACAGGTCATCATTAATCCTTTTCCCTTGGCATCAGTACAAAGGGATTCCTTAAATGAAGTAATCCACCATCAAATAAGCTGATTATTTTCTCCTACCAGCCGTAAACAGCTCTACCACAAAAAACACACTTCAGCTGGAAACTAAGGCAATTTGTATTGATTGACTACACTGAGTCAAGCAAATACCCCCTAGATCTGCGCTGAGGGCTCCATGCTTCCCCTTGCCCCTCCAGCTTTGCCGACTCACAAGATCAGAAGGAAGAGGGCACATTCTTAAGGTAGCAAGTACCAGACTAACATGTGGGACCCCTACAAAAATAAACCCTGATGGCCAGTACCCAACATGGCTGTAACCTCCTTAAAGGAGCCAGCCCTTCCCAAACTGCTGAACAGCTCAACCTCTTGGATACAGCCATAAGAAAAGGTAGAAATATGCAAGTAATGTTATGCTTGTCCTGAAAGCTCCAGTAGGTACATGTCAGGGCAACATTTAACAGAATTAAAATGACCAAACTGGCCAGTCACAGATTGCCAATTCCTACCCACATAGTATCACAGTAAAATGTAATACAGCTTCAAAGGGCTGAGAGTTGTCCTTTTGGTTTTATTTTATTTTCTCTCCAGATTGCAACTTAAGCATCCCATATTGTGTCCCTCTAAATGTTCTGATAATTTCAAACATTCCAAGAAAAATACTACAAACATACCAGAAGCCTAAAAGGAGTCTCTCTTAGCTGTATTTCTTCCTAACTGGCCATTTCCAGAAGGTTAGTATCAATCAGTGGCTAATATCACAGCATTATCCCCAGACTTTGAAAGCAAAACCTGAGAAAAGGACCAAGGGAGGTTCTATTTCCTATGCACTAACTCAATTCCTCAGCAGCCAGATCTTTTCCCTGCCGAAGGTTTCTATTTCAATGTCTCTACCCATAGGATGAAAAGGCTTCCCCTTCCAGGTGGCACACTAAGCACTCTGGATGTTCATCAATCTGACTTCCAGGGCCAAGGATGTCAGACTGGGACAACATGTGAGCAGCTATTTCTAGCTCTTCTCCTCCGCTTTGTCAGAGGCCACGCATACAGCAAAGCTACTCCCAAAGCACTCAAAGCAGGATGTAAGACAGAGATGACTCAACTTCTGTTCCTCATAGTAAGCTATATATAAAAGGCTAGTTACCACCGCACTTTCAAACCTGGGTTTTAAACAGAGGTGGAGATACTGAGAGAAATCACAGTTGTCCCTTGATAACCACCATGACATGCCAGGGGAATCGGTGCGTACAATAAGCCCCCTACAGCCAAATGGCCAACACCCTTTGCAAAACAGATCCATCTTCCTTCCTCACTGCGATCTCCACTGGGGCCGAGCGCTTTCCTGTCCCACCGGCACCGGGCCCAGCCCTCTAGCGACAGCCCGCGTCCAGAGGCTGCTCCGCGCCCTGGGAGCGGAGCGAGCTTTGGCCAAGCGACACGATTCAGTGCCGCGCTCGCTGACAGCCCCAAGCTCCGGGTCCTGCCGCAGGTCAGGGGCTGCCGNGCACGGCGGCCCTCGCCGCCCGCCGGGAACTCGCTTCGCTCGGGAAAGGGAAGCCCGGGCGCGCACCACCGAAACCAGGGCCCCCTCTCGCCCGCCCGCCCGCGCTGCGGCTGGGGAGGAAGAGGCGGCGCGCCCCGAGGGAGCGGCGCGGCCGCGCTCTCCGTCCCTCCACCCTCGCGCCGAGGCGGGGGACCCCCAAAACCGAAGGGAAAAGCCCTCTTGCCCTGGCCTTTGTTCCTGGAGCGGGTGCCCGCGGCGCAGGGGCGAGACAAAGGCGGGGGCGGCGCGGGCTCCCGCCCGCCCGCGGC
>VWZT01004168.1:515466-553632 GCA_013397055.1 Pachycephala philippinensis
CTCCCCGGCACGGACCGGCCGCCGCCGGTGCGCTCAGGAAGGGCAGGGCTGCGGCATGCGGTGCGGGAGCGGGCAGGTGCTGCCCGTCCGCCTCTGCCATCCCAAACCGGTTTGATTTCGACCTCGAAAGGACTCTGGCAGGAGGCACCAGGCCTTGGGCGCCGGGGCTGCTGCCACAGCCCCCCTCTCTCAGCCCGTGCCGCTCCCGTGTGCCGGAGCCCACGCGTGAAGCTGGGATTGCGCGCCGAGCAGAGCCTCGCCCAGCCGCCTGTGCCCTGTTACGGCACCTGCGGTGGTTCCTGCTCTGTCATCCCAACCGCGCTGCCGGCAAGCTGGGATCGCAGGTACACAAAGGACATTCATGTCCTTAGACACACAGGAGAGAGCAAATAGTTTGAAGCGAACATCGCAAGATCATAGTGACTGAGATGGGAAGACACCTCTGCAGGCTGCCTGATCCAACCATCTTCCTCAGGCAGGGAAAGATGCTTATTGCTGAGCCTTGGCAGGCGTGGCTTCAAAGCCACGCTCGCTACTTCCACCTTCATGCTTTTGCTCCCTAATGCACAGTTAAGCGTGACATGATAGAGCTGCATCCCTCTAACCATGGGGATGTTTTTTCGAGGTGTGGTGATGGGGATCTGGTGGTTAGTGAGGGAAATTTTCTCCCAAGAGTTAATTTGATACGGGATAGACACAGTTCAAATATGCAGGGACAGGATACTACAGCAGAAGGTCTCTCCCATTAACCAGTGCAGTAACACTGCCTAAAAAACCTGAAATCCTTAGTGGCTCAAACACAAAACAAAGAAGGATGCTGCTGTGTGGCCACCATCAGATTCCCTGTGCATTTATACATGCATCAGTGTGAGATGTGTATAAAAAGTGAAGATGTGATTTTTTGGGCACACCTTGGTAGGACTAGGCAGGTCAGGGGCATCTGCAGTCCAGCGCAGGCAGTGAAAGGGTGAAACATGGAGAACATGGTAAAGCCAACAGGCAGCAAGGCCAGGTATGAAATAATGGATTGATGAACTCTGGAAATCTAGATGAGTGATGGGGGACTCTTACCTAGTGGCAGTGGTTGCCAGTACAAGCAAACTCCAAGGGAACAATTTCACAACCTCCAGCTGCAATCAAACAGTGGCTGTTGCTGAAGACACGGTCACACGTCCTCACGCTACCTTTGACAGCACCTCTGTTCCCCTTTCCTTAGGCAACCCTCGACACCTGGCTGACCCAAGACCAAACTAATTCAGAGAACAAACCCTGCAGAAAGCTGGGGAGTCACAAAGCCACTCCCCGTGGGGTCAGATCAGTGCACACAGAGACCAGGATCAGGACCAACCTGATCAAGAACTGGTGCTGTTCCCACAGGAGCCAGTGACACCCCTGAAAGCCAACAGAAGTTAAGCCATCAGTTTAGCTACATAAAAAGATAGAAAACTATTCCTGAACCTGTCCCTCCCTGAGGCTCAACAGAGTTTGGGGGCTGTATCATGTCATCATCGGCCTCAAAAACACCAGAACAGTCTCTCTGTAAGGCCAGGAAGAATAGCCACCAGATTTAATGTACTGCCCTTCTCCCTCCCTACTGCTGAAAAGCACAGCAGTGAGCTTTATCTCAGATATTGGCTTTAATATTTCATTGGCAAAGCTCTCCAGAATGTAATTTACTTTATTCTCATGCCATGCAAAATATGAATGAGGTCCAAACAGTATGAATCATGGCTTGCCATAATAACTACTAAACACATTTTATCCCCAAAGTGAAAGTTGCCAGAAACTCTGGCAAGAAGGATAAAAAGTAAATAATATCCATAATAACTGCTGGGATCTGTGTTGTGCCAAGAGGTCCAGGATAACTGGAAGGCCTTGTGGTCAATCTGCTGGAAGCCTGAGCTCATCAATTTACTTCCCCATAACTCAGTTCCTTTATCTGAAAAACGTAAATAACAATATTTCTGACCTTTTTTCAGAGAGCCCTGGAAAAGTACTGTGCATGGGCAGTTCACATGAAAGTATTATATTAGGCAATACAGATGGAATACAAGTATATCTAACTTAGTATCTGACATTTTTCTGAATAGGAAGTGTTAAACATCCTCATTCTTGTGAATGGGAAGTGTGATCCTCTGTTTTAATTTCAAGTTTTGTGACTCTCTTCAGGATGCCTACTTCAGCATGCAGTGTTTTCCTATATTAAACTTTTATTGCATGCATGCAACGTTTTACAGTGAAAGAGCGAAAACTAGAGTGGAAGAACAGAACATACCATTAAATAGCAGTGAGAGGAAATCCACTTCTCTCTTAAACATTTATTCTTGTGAATAATGTATCCTTTGCCTTTCCACAGATCTACAGGGGGAATCCTGATACTGTTGCCAGACCTGCCTCTCAAACCCAGTAATTCCAAAAAGTGATTGTTTTACTTCTTCAGCAAATTGTTTAATAAAATATCACAGAATGCATTTATGGGGGCAGGTCTTCAGGAAGCCTAAATCTTCATAAAGTGTTTATTTGTTGTCACTTATCAAGATCTTATTCCTTGAGCTTAGTTTCTGCACTGTTTTTAATGTTTTGAAAGTTCATTTTAAAAAGCAAGCTATCCTGAGATGACTGGACTGAATTAATGAACTCAGAAAAAAGCAATAAGCTCTTGCTGAATCTCGTAGTCTTCAATAAGTATCCCTGAAAAGAGATCACTTTAGCACTGCCTGTAATCCCACAAATCCAGGGATTTTCCTCTTTCTTTGTGATATGAGGATCATAAATTGAGTAATCCCCACTTCTTGACTTCACACACAAATCTATCTGGCAATGTCAAGTCTTCAACAGCAGCGACCGTCTTCTAGGCAATTGCCTGAAAACAACCAACCAAACTGATAACAAAACTGACCCTTCTTAAAAATTCGACAAAACTTCTGCTTTGACAGTATGTTGAGCTTACTATGTTAAAAATAAGTAAGGAAATACTCTCTACTTCTTATCTCCTGATCTCACTTTCTCTAAACCCTAAGGTCACATGCAGCCATAGGCAGAAGGCATGTCAGCTATCCGTGATCTGTCAGGAACTGATAAGACCTGGGCTGGGTTCCTGGGAAGCAGCGTCATGACTTAGTTCTCAGAGGTGGCAAGAAGGGAGATAAAAAGGATGGTTGGTCAGAAATAGCCAGCAGGATGGTTTTCCTCTAAAACAGAGCAATTTGACAGAAAGGAACTGTTTCACCAAAAATAAATAATGAAACTTTAATATTCATAAATAGCATGGGGTTTGTTTGCTAACTGTGCTGAGAGGGAGGTCAGTGGTAGGGAAAGAGCTTGGAAGACTCACTGCCCTTTCTTTTGATATTTCTACTTGGTAATAAACATTGCCAAAGCATTTCAAAACCTGTTTTCTCTGGATAGAAGAGATAACACCTTGATTTACTGCCACGTAGCCTAAGACCAAAGTTCATTTATCATTTGATAAATTCACTGTCTTAAGGCCAAATTTGGCTTTTACTATATCTCTGTGAAACTGCAATAGCTTCATCAAAATCAATGATTTTGCAGCAAGCTTTAAGTCCTGATAATGAAGGGAATTACCACTGTGGTTTACTTCAGCGAAAATCAGCTTTCAGGAAGCTGCTCTCAACTGGCAGAGTAGCTGGAAAACTGTAATTCCTCCTTGTATTCCTCTTGCTTCCCCTTTCCATTAATGGATAATACCAGCAGCTTATAGAGTATGCCAGGATGTGAGGGCTGAGCCAGCAGATGAGACCAAAGTGGCACAAAGAAGGGCTTTGCAGAAGGCAGGGCTCAAAAAAAAAAAAAGGAAGCAACAATTCAGACAGAAGGAACAATGCCAGAGAATGGCTGAGAAAAGCTTGTAGGATAATTTAGATGTAGGTTAGCTGCCATGGCAACCATGTACCAAATTACTCCACTTCTGTGTCTCTAAACCTGCCAGCAGCTAATTTTGTTTGTATGTACTTCAGGCTTTAAAACAAATTAATCCACCTTAAAAACTCACGAGGGATTGCAAATGAAGTGCAGATACTGGGACTGCTGTGGGGTGCTTGGTTTCAACATGTAGAAAATAGAGAGAGAAAAAAATAATAGCCCTTGAAAATTCTGATTTCAGTAAGTGGCTAAAATATACATAATTTCTTTAACATTCATAGCAGGCAGTTTTAACCCTGCATTTGTACTGCTTTGCCCTGCACATATTTATCAGGTCAACTTGACAACTTTACCTCAAATGTATTTGTAAGAAAAAAATTGGTCTTAGCAGCAGCTCTGTTTATTTTTCACTGCAGGAAACTGCCATGTTATAAAAAGAATAAGACATTTTCTTTTACTCCAGGATTCTTTGGAAATGTGGTAGAATATTAGATCCCTAAGGAATAGAAACAAGGCTATCAAAGAGCATGCTGCAAGGCACATGCATATTATTAGTTACTAAGAATAGTCTATTGCTGAGTGTGAGTGAAAATATCCAAATGCATTCCCTTGATAAGTTAAGCATGTATTCCTCTCTCTGGGCACACGCCAAAGTGTCCTCAAATGGAAAAATAATGTTATAATAGCCTAACCTCTGCTTCCAGGCCATATACATGTAATCCTAGAGGAACACAACAGAGCCTTCGCAACACCTCTATGGAGGAAGCCCACAGATCATTATAGCCATTGGACTCCTCTTGTAAGGTCCATGAAAATGCTTCAGAGTAAAAAGAGGTCAGTTTTTGATGTTCCCACTGAAACTTAGTGAACATCGTTTGAGATGTTCAGCCATTAGTTGAGAGGCATTAGGACTTAACCGCCCCAAAATCAGCAGGAATCTTTGAATCAACTGCACAAAAAGCTGTGGTCAGTGCCAGGAGATAGTTCCCTGTCCCTCCATCATCACATGATACTCACTGTACAGTGTGGTATTCAGTAATCAGGGCCTGCCTCCAGGCAAAATGCTGGGCAGAGATCTTTATTTTGATGCCAGTTTCCCAATAGCTTCTCCTTAATGGGATTTGTCTTAAGATCTCCTGTGTTTGAAAAATTGAAAACAGTTCTCAATTCTATATTATGTTTTCTGGCCAAAATTTAAGATAATAGCCCTTAAATACTACATATGAAAAACTAATCCAAATACTTATGTGACCACATTCTCCAAGAACATTCAGTTACCTTGTGAGGCCCTTGCACTGTTGCTTTTACTAGTGGCTCACTCTTGATACAGGAGTGTTATCATCCAGCATCAAATATTTGATTTTTCTTGCAGAGTTTTCACTTGGTTTCATTACTTTAGCCTGTTGCAGTTATCTGTCTGTGGCAGCAGAGTTGCTCCAAAGTTGCTTCCAAGCTACATGGTTACCTAGAAATTCTGGCTCCAGTGCATCTGGGATTCAGCATGTCCAGGACACTTCCTTGTGCTGTCTGGGAGTGATCTTTAGTACAGCTGGGAACAGGAGATGAGTGGGAAGCAGAGCACAGAGCATGCTTACAATCCAGAAACCTGCCTCTTGGAGTGTGTAGGTGTAAACCCTTAAGATGTTCTCAGGTTATGCAGCAAACTCAGTGCCCCTTGCTTGCCTGCCTTCTGCAAGTTATAGTTAAAATTGTGTTTGCTCTCTGAGTATATGGCCACCTGACATACCCTGGATCGGTCTGATTGGAACTGCTCTCAGCAGTGGGTAAGTACTTTGGTGGATGTGAATCATGTCAAGCTCAGGAAGCATTTACAATGCCAGGACTTCAAATACTGCCATTTGAAAATCTGTGTTCTTCTAACATCATCTCCTGCTGAGCACTGCATCTCCTGAGAAAAGTATTGACTGCTGACAAACCATCCCATTGATGTGACCCAGTTAAGTATAGATGGACACCTGATGTTGATATGTAAACCTGTACTCCACTGCACATGGTGTAAATTCATGGTCATTAAACCAAAGATATTTTCAGATGTTATAATATCCCATATGCCTTGTCTGGCACTACAGGCACCGTCATCAGTGACGCTGTGTCACAGAAGCATTACTAGTCTGGGATGGCTACTGTTTGCTTTCAGGCTGGCAGTTCATTGGTCTTCTTTTCAACCAGTGCCTCCTTCCAAGGGAAGAACTACTGGAACTGCTGATACTGTCTTCTCTGCTTACACTCTGCTCTCTAAGCTGATGTCTGTCTCTTTTTGCATCTACTGGACACCTTGCAGTTCCTTGTTACATCTGTCTCTGAGCTCTTCAAGTGTTTCTGTGATGTTTTATCGTGATATTTTGGACTGTCAGTCAACCCCCATGCTAAAGCACCAGAACACCCAGGAAGCTTCTAAGCTGTCAAGGGTTAATCCAGGGTCTCCTTGTGGTCTCTTCTGAGGCTTTTTTGTTTGTTCTGAATGCTTTGGTCCTTCGTCTCGGACTTGAGACATTGGTTCTCAGCTTGTATACCTCTATGGTTTCACTTTCCTTTGTGACTCCAGGTTAGATCTACTCTCTCAAACTGTTCATTTGATATAAGGCTGTAAGAGCAGCTGTTCTAGGCCATAGCAAAGATCCATACAGCTCCATCTTCTCTCAATAGTGGCAAGGGAAACAGGGTGAGTACAGAAGGTTCCTTCCCCTTTTATATCTTCCAGTTTCTAGCAACCAGCAGGTCAAGTTTGTGAGCCAAGGGCACACCCAGTCCCTGGACTGAATGTTAAGCTGGTGTTTTTGTGGTAACATTTACAGTGACTGCAAGATCTCATTCTTGAGTGACAACTGCTCATTCAGAACTGTTTGCATTTGTTAGGGGTGTATTTTTTGCATATGCACTCTTTTGTATTTTTCAGCATTGTATTTTTCTGCCATTTTACTACCCAGTCAGCTGATAATGTGAGATCCCTGTCTTACTTCCTCAGGTAGACTTTGTTTTTGACTGTTGGAAACAACTTTGTATCATCAGCCACTTCGGCTATCCGCAATCTTTCCCAGACCATTTGTGAATGTGTTGGACAATGCAGGACCTGGCATGGTCCCCTATGCTTGCCTTCCTCTTGAAAATTCCTTTAATTGTGAAAAATGATCAGCAGCTCCCACCTTTGTTTTTCATCCTCTTACCCATTACTAATTCACAGGTCACAAAAAGACCTTCCTTCAAACTGAGGCGTTCTAACAAACCTTTTGAGATTTGGGGAATCCTGTGAAAAGTTTTCTGAAAAATGCCGTTATACAATGCATTGTAAAATTGGGAAAATGGAGTGGAGAGAATGGTGGAGAGCAAGGAGATGTATTTGTCTCTGAGACCAGCAAGTTTTTAGTCTTCCTTATACTTAAACTTCCTCTTGACCCGAGAAAATGGTGTAGTGTTCCAGAGCACTACTTGTGAAAAGGCAGCATATTTCCACTGAAATCCATCTGGCAATGCTGATAACGTGGGCTGAATGTTCAGCTTATTAGTAGAATTACTAAGTTGCTTTTTTTTCTTCATTTACTCATTTCTTTGAAACCAATTTTGTAAGCAAGAATACTTCTGTCTCTTCATAGTGAACAATTGTTCAGAAAGAGTCAAACCCACTGAGAGGGAATGCAATAGTTAAACTCCAGTTAGACTTGAGTAGGGTTAATGTAAGTTTATACTGAAGTCCATGAAGGCACAGTGAGGGCTTGCATTTTTACTGCCTAACAGGAACAGCTTATGCTGCCAGTGAAGTCAGAGTACTTAGTCACTGATTTCAGTAGGAAAAGGAAGACCATTTGTCATACAAGATTCACTTGACCTATCTTTTTGTAAATAATGAAAGAAGACATTTCAGGAAATTTCACAGTGTCTTTTTTCATTTGATTATTATTGCACCTGCTTTGATGGTTACTTTATTTGTTATCTGTCAGAAAATGAAACTCATTTTATACTCTTAATATCTGAATAGAGCTATAATGCATGTACATGGGCTTGCATTTAGGAATGGTGCCAACACTGAGTAATTTTAATATATTGTATAGTTGATAATATCTGAACAAATATTCTACAATAAGTCACTATAGAAATGAAGGTAGGTTTCCTGTGTGGCTTACAATATTATACTAAAATACAAAAGAAACCTGACTGGGTTTCAGTTATGAAATAATAGATACTGAGCCATTTTCAGGTTTGCTCCATATTGCCAAAGTGTTTAAACAGGTGTGTTTCACAAAGTTTGTGAAACAAAAGCTCACCTCAAAGCAAATCAACATTAGGAAGCAAAACCAGTGCTGAGTGATAGTGCTTAAAAACTGAGAAACAAGAGTGGTTTTAAACAGCAACTGAAAAGATGCTTAGATGTTTTTCAAAGCAGTCCCCTATACTCTAAAAACATGTTAGAGTTTTCTGTGATTATGTACAAGACACTGCATCTTGTATCAGTGTTTGGATTATACCCATCAAACATTAACTATTTTATTGTAATATGAGCATGCCAGCAGTTTTTGATGATTAAGAAAACATGCTTGTAAACTTAACTGCCAAAACCCATTATTTTTTATCCAGAGCATTACCTTCTATGTACAAATGGGGAAAAAGTACAATAAACCTAAAAGCCTTGTTAACTTCACTTGACCAGCAATTATTCTTATGGTTTTTAGAAACAGGCAAACCCCTTTGCAGCAAATGCAAGAGTATACCAAATATTGCTTGCTGAATTCAAGTGATATCTGTAATCAATATCCTAACTTGATGACAGCTGAGAAAGTACCTTTCCCTTGCACTGTGAGCTGAACACCTCCCATTGCCGTGCAGAACAACAGGTGGCCATCCTCGGAAACACAAGGCTCAGCAGTAGCACAGGCAGGAGTATTTGGGTCAAAGACTGCTAGTAGAGGCAGAGGTAGATAACGTGACCTGAGGAGAAATTAAGAAAATCTTAAGAATTCTGCCTGATTTTACATAAGTCCCTAAAACCTTTAATTCATTTGAAGGCAAATCACTTCATGCCTTTAAGTCTACAGAAACCTTGTGACAGCAGGGCTTGCATTGTGTAGCTCTCTGACATGACTTAGGAAGATAAGACATGAACAATGGGGAGTTATTAACATGAATAATTTTCCATGCAAATTGGAAGCACTGCAGAACAATAGGATAGCTCTGGCTTAATGGCATCAGGTTTTCTGCAGAGTTGAGTATAAAATATCACAGTAGGAAAGAAATAATGGAGTCAAAAGCTGCTAGAACAAAACTGCTTTGAAAAATTAGCTCGGGCAGGTGGACCACAAGATCCCTTTTCCTGGAAGGGTTTCCAGAGATTCAGTGCCCAGAAAACATGCCTGGAAAGCCAGAGCTAAAGAAAAACCACAGATTTTCCAAACCTGAAGAAGTTTACAAATACAATGCATTAATCTAAACATCTTCACCAGATTCACCTTCATTCCACACTCTGGGGTCAGCAGGATTATGACAGATGCATTTGTATCTATATTAATCAAATATGTTGCCTCTTTCAATATAGGAAACAGAGAAGCAACATAGAAAGATGAGCAAGTTAACTTTTCTCCGTGTCTCTTTGTGTATTGTCGTATTCAGGAGAAAGGATGTAGGAAGGAGGAGGGCTAGTGGAAGATGTAGTGGAAGCTACATATTCCTTGGGGTGGGTAGTTGCTGGTCTGGCTTTCCCAAGACTCTGTTACATGTGATACAGCTCGCAGCTGAGCAACAGAGCTGGTGCTAGTCTGGGTGGCAGTATCTGATACTGGTTGAAACACAAATCCCAAGAAGCTCAAGGGAAAAAAGGTTCTCACAGAAGATAACAGCTGTTCCACTCCCTGGCTCTTCTGTCCTCTCCTTGCTGAAGCCTCCTCCACTTACACACACCTGACACTCGTGGGAGTGATCTGACAGAAGTGTTTCCATTTGACATTTTAGTGGACAGTCTATGGAGCAGCAGGATGCTGTCTGAAACAAGCAGACGTCTTTTGATTTATTCACTCCAACAGTGGGGATAATTTTAGAGCACAAATGACAGGAAATAATTTTACCTGCAGTTCATCAGGAAACAGAACAGGGCAAAGCATCAGCTCTTGAGGAACAGAAGCTATGACATGCTGCCCATGCTGCAAATTCAGTGCCTCTCTGACTGTTAAAGGAATTCAAAATAGAACGTTCATAAAAAGGATTGATTTTGCTGAGTCAAATCAAACTACTGTATGTCTCTGTGTTCAAAAACTCCCAATGTAGTTTGTGTTCCACTGGAAACCAAAAGATGACAGTCAGCCAGTTCCAGTCCATCAAGTGCAATGTTGCCGGCCATCAGCAGAGCTGTATCATTTGCCCCTAAGTCTGAAAGGTTTCCAACAAATTGCTGACATAGAAGAGGTCACTCAACCATTTCTAGTACTAGGAAAGGAGGGGGGGAGAGATGGAAGGAATAATACCCTCAGAACAAGATTACTGTATGTCTGTGTTTGGGAAGTCTACACTGCTGCTGCCTCTGTGAGCCTTTCTGTGGTTACAGGGAGGATTTCAGTCTCTGTGCACCTTCTGGCACACTTGGCAGTCTGGCACCTTCAATGCATACTTGATTCTCTACTGAAAGTTTTGATGCTAATTCTTAAAATTAAGAAGTTGTTTTCCTCTGCCCATGTGAAACAAGAAAGTGTAAATTTGTTTGCTTGTCAATTTCTGTTGCAGCGATGAATCATCGCTCGGTACAACAGCTTTTGTATTTTGTACAGAGGTTTTTTGCCTATGTGGAAGCAAGATTACCCTGTTTCTGCAGTCTGATAGCATACATCCAGCCAGATCTCCAAAGTTTGTGATGGCTTCTTTCCTTCTTGAAACTTTTCTCCAGAATATCATATTATGTCCCTTAATATTTTCTATGCTAACTCATCACTTTCAGAGTGACTGGAATATAATGTGACACAAAGGGAGTGCTCCTGTATACATTGAGTCAAGGTGTGAAAGTCCTTGCTGCAAAAGGCTGAACCTTTTCATGGAGAACTGAATCAAATACCACCTCCTTTAGTTGGTCACCTAGCTGCACCAAGGTAAGATCAGGGAAAACTCTTCTTCAATGCAAGCGATGATGACAGCTGTTCCTACAGAAGGTGGAATTCTTCCATCGTGACTTCAGAACAGTGTCAGATTTAAACTGGCCTTTGGCACTTCTTGGCTTTAGACACAGATCTCTTTTTAGTGAGCCTTCAGTGACCCTCTCATGATATTAGTTTGGTGGCTGACCAGAGAAAATGTTGCTATTTCAGCAAAAATGCAGGAGAAATGGTGACAGTTGCATGGGCAGCAGCAAAGTCAGAACCATTACACTTCTTGGAAATGAAAGACAGGCTTTGAAGCTACTTCAAGATTAAGAAACAGAAGAAAACTATCCAGTTCCTGAGAAGAAGCACCAGCCTTAGCTGCATCCAAACATCAGCTTGACTGGCATCTCACCTGAAAACACAACTACGCTCACTGGCACTTTGGCAGTGAAGCCTAGATGCACAAACTTGTGAGGAACTAATGTACACTCGAGCAGGTAATCTAAACTTCGACAAGGTGCATGTCTCTCCTAGTACATGAAATGTACTACTTCTACTATAAATTTTACTTCGCAGTTGAATAAACATCCAGGATGCTGTTTAGCTGTAAGTCTGATATGTGCTTTTCATTCTTGCTGTGTGCCTGTGACGTTCAAGCTATTGTTTCATTATTTTGTGGCCCGCTGAGACACCTTTTGATAATAAGCTAGTTCTGCCTTGCCTTGGGCAAGGTGTCAGACTGCCTGTGGCATAGAGGTGAGAAAACTGAGTTGATCTGGCACTTATACAGGTACACGGCATTACTAGCTGCAATGTAACTCTCAGTCTCAAATATTATTACTTATGCATTTTTTCCATCACAGTTAATATTCTGAGTAGTTTCAATTGTCATCTATGGTAGAATTTTCAAAACTGCAAAGTGTCAGCCTAACTCTGCTTTCAACAAAATCGACAGTATTTTTATTGACCTTGAGTTTGGGTGATGGTTGTGCACTACAAAGCATTTCGTCCTGTATTGGGCTGAAAAGAACCTCCAAAACAAGACACACTGCTGAAAGCATTTGGCTAATTAAATCTTTCTTTTTAATTCTGCCTCTGATTCCCCAGAATATTTTAAACATTGGGAAAGGTATCTGACCATGAACATATCAGACAAATGGGGGCAAAAACCTGGTTTAGAAATGTGGACAGGTCAACCATTGAAAGGGATAACATCTGCAAAATCACATAAGAATTAACTGTCTATCTACCAATGAAAATAAATTTTAAGTTTTCTTATCCCTAGAGCTCATAGGTGTGTTTTCAGAAAAGTCTCAACTCTTTCTGTGCCATACTTCAAGGGCTTATACAAAACTGCTTTTGACCTGCAATGTCTGAAACCTCATTCACTGACAGCTTCTGGCACTTTGTCCTAATGCTGAAATCATCCTTTTAAAATTAAATGATTGTACCATTCTCCAACATCCTACACGGTCTTCTAGAGTTTCACACTTGGTCATGGGGAGGGTGGTTAAGCACTCAAACAGGTGCCCAAAGAGATTGTGTGCAACCAAAACCCAACTGGGCAAGGCCTGAGCAACCTGATCTGTCCGTGACATGCTCCCTGTTTTGAGCAGGAGCTTGGACTATATGACCTCCAGAGATCCCTTCCAACTTCAATTAAGTCTTGGACTCAATGATTTTGCTTCTTTTTCCCATGTATCACCCACTGCTAAGGGAGATCTCACATAAAAATGCAGCTATTCTAGCTCTCTGCTGCTAGCCTTGGCCTTTTGCAAAAATTTTGCCTGGACCTTCCCTCTGCCTTCTTAATAAATACCGTGTTTCAGTATTTTCTCATGGTGTCTATTCATCCAGTTCAAAGACAACACAGACAGAACTTCAAGCCTTTCTCCCAAAAGCCTTCTCCACATTCTCAGTCCTCAAGACAAGACAAACATCAGTTCAGTCTCACTGCTAGGTACCATCTTGTACCTACATACAAGTGTAAGCCTACATACTCGTTTTGTATCTAAACATTGCAGTTTCCTTGTACATCAAATCTCTTACACTCATCCCTCCCTTTCAGTAATGAGGAACCTAAAATAGAGTTCCAGAGATGTGAGCTTTATATTAGTATTACATCTACTTCTATACATCATTTTGTGGGGGGTTTTTTCCTGCACTTTTTGGTGACTCACTTGAGATATTCTACAGTGTCACAGATTTTTTTGCTTTCCATTTGTTTTTTTCTTTTGTTAAAAAACTTAATCTTCTCAGACAATTAAAAAAAAAAAAGGTAATTTTTATAAACTAAAATTAAGATTAATACCATAGTCTTAGCTCTTCTTCCAGTTCTCATGTCACATCTTTACTGTTGGATGACAGGAAGGGTAGTAGCAAAGATAGTGGATTTAAGATTAATAAAATTTTGTGTTGTTTTCTTCATTTCAGTAGGTCCACAGTGCAGAGCTTCATACAAATCAGACAGCACTGCTTCAGTTGGAATATATGAAGACTTTGAGACATCTAATTTACATTTTGAAAGTAGAGTTCTTTATTTAAGCCTGCCTTTGGTATCTATTTACCTATTGAAGTCTAAAGGGTAAACATAACCAAAAGCTAAAAACTGCACCTCAGGAAAGTGAGGATAACACTGTTTCCTCCCTCTTAACCTTCTTCTGGGTATGACAATCTTAACATCTTTCCAGCAAGGAATATATTTCATTATTTGTTTCCAAGGCATAACTGGATATCTACTCTTTTGAATGAGTGGAGAGATTTAAACAGAAATTTTAAAAAAAACAAAACCAAAACAACCAAACAACAAAACACCACCAACAGATTGTACTGCTTCAGCTTTTAAAGGGCAGCCTTTTAAGAAATGCATCTTTTTTTAGGCTTCCGAAGAGATTCCTACTTTCTAAGAAAGTCAATGAGAGTAACTTCTATTATTTCATCTTGGGTCATGTAAGTTAGGGTAGGAAATGCAGCTGAAACTAAAATCTTCCATACAGTTTCTGTTTCCTGAGAGTATTTTTGAATATCAGGTGACACATGTGGGTGGGGGAACTTCAAGATTAGCTTTAATCAAATCTCAGCTTTTGCTGGAACTTCCCAAAGCCTTTCTCACCCTTTGCTCCTGACTGAAACATTTTGCTGGTTTTGGGTGCATTCCGATTAGAACTTAAAATATTTGATTTTGGTTTGTTGTCTTGAGATGTTCCAAGTACTCCCAAATTTCATTTCACCATTCAGATCTATCCCATTAGCCTTCTGTTGTGAAGCTAGCTCTAAAATGTTACCTCTGTATCTGAGATACAGACCACATTCAAACAAATCTGGTGATTTCCAGAAGACTTTTAGTCTGAATAAGGAAGAAAAAATTGATCTTTCACCACAGGCAATGAAGACAGAATTAACAGGGCTGAAGCAAGCTGAACTTATAGTGACAGCAGCTTCCTGATATCATTTTAGAAAGGAAAGATGAAATGTAGCTTCACTATGTTTCTGTGCAGAAATATCACTCATTCCAGTAGTGATCAGCAGAACTTTCTAATACAAGAGGGTGGGTTCATGAAGCGAGAGTTGGAGAGTGAACAAATAATCCAGAACAAAGTAAATGCTTTTAACCATCTTTCTCATGTGAAAAAGAAATATTAATAAAAGAAAAAGGAAATGTAAACTTAGAGCTGGAATTTGTGATCAGAAAGAAGATACTTGTGGAAAGATATTGATTTCACACAAAAAAGGACCAGCAGGAAAAACTGTTAAAATGAATCCTTACAGCTACTTAGTTCTAATATGATCGGTCCCTTTTCTGGTTGAGAACTTCCAGGATGTCATAGAACATTTACTAAATCATACCAGAAGCCATCATTTTCTTTCTGGTGATAACTGATTAAATACACTGTGATTTTTCTCCTCACTTTAGCTTGCCTTCAATTGCTCATGCCTTTTCTTTGGCTTTCTCCTTCTTCTCACCTCACAAGTATAAATTTTTATCTGCTCTCCTCATTTAACATCTTGTCTTGCCATCATGATCCTTTCCTATTCCAGCTCCTGGTCTCTTTTGCATTTCCTTGCATCTTTCCCCCACTTTTTTTCTAACCTTTTCTTGTCTGTCTGTTTCTCCTTACAACACAAATAACCTTGATTATATTCTATTCTTAATTCTGCTACTTCTACAGATTTTTCTTTCTCATCTCTGTTGGAATAAGATTCATTAGGAAGCAGATAAATACAATTTTTATCAATAAGGCAAAATGCCTAAAATTATGGCCAATATTCACGTACAGGACATTAATAGAAATGTGAGCAGCATATTTTTCTCTTCAAAAGCAGTGCAGTGTAAACATAGATTTTCCTGTTGGTTTTAAAATGTATTTTTTCTGTACTCTATCAATTATTTCTAGTTGTTACTTTCCAATATCTCTGTTATTTTTCTTCCTTTTCACTATGTACCGTTATTAGTTTGGGTTTGTTTTGATTAGTTTATATTGCATCAGTGAAGGTTTCAGGTTGGGTGGGGTTTGGTTTTTTCCAAAGCATCTACTCAGGTTTCTCTTCTTTACACGCATTTTTATTTCTGTCAACTAAGTCATCCTACACTACCAGTGTTCTGCCTTAACTAACTACAGCTATTTCTTTCAGGCTTTATACTTGAAACATGGAAGAGCTCTTTCTTCTAGAATTATTAATAACACGGTCTCTACTTAGCAAATACACCTAACTGATGATTTTGGATGCTCCAGATATGTTGCACATGGCACCGGTAAGCATACTGTCTAGAGCTGGCTTTTTAAATTACATCTCAGGCCTCTGTTCCTGGCAATTGAGTTCAACTAAACTATTTTCACTATAGTGTCTAGTGACTTCTTCTTAACTGCAGCTTACAGTTCCAGCACCGCAGGCTTCCCGTTCTTGGTCTGCTGGTTGTTCTTGGCACAACTACATCATTTCTGAAAATTTCACGCTCATTGACTTCAGGGTCTCCATTCTCTCCTGATTCTCCTCCACCCTCTATAACAACTCACAAAGCTCTTTGGAGGCATCTTCATTCCACCCCAGCACTGCAAAGAGGATAGGGTGTTCTGTCAAACCCTTGGTTTGGTTCCCTTCTCTTCTTCTGCCCCTTATCTCTGAATAATCACTCCCCTGGTGCACTTAACAACTTCACGCTCATCGCGTACAGATCCACATTTCCACTCTAGGCATGAATCATTTTAGCCAAGCTAACAACTCAGCCTGTCTTTCTGACAGCTCACTCTGGGTGTGTAATCATCAGTGTAAGCTAAATATGGTTAATCGTTCTCCCCCGGTAATTTCTTTTCCTAGCTTTGGCAACACGGTCTTGCACCATGCAAGTGTTTCAGCAAAGACAAACTTTCTACATTAGGATTTTTTATTTCATCTCATTTCTTGAGGCACCTCTTATTCTTGCTTTTTAAAATCATATGAACTTTAACCCAACCAGTCTTCTGTTTGTAGGACCCATCACATACTAGGCCTTAATGTTCTGACTGCATGTTTGCTATTGAAATGCTGACTATGAGAGTCTTTTCAAATATCTCATGATACAGCCACCTGTCACATTTTGAGATCTATACCTTTGCTTTTTTCTTTTACCCCACTTTGGTGTGCCTTCATGTTTCCCTGTAAAATGCTCCTTTGTTGTGAGTCCTAATTATGCTAACAGTGAGATAATTCAAGTTCCTTCTTCCTTGCCTTCCTGTGTTCCACTGTTATGTTTTTGGATTACTCTTAGATTATAAACTCCAAGAGGAGAGAACCACCTTGGCAGCAAAGGGGTTTATGGTACCTGAGTAAAAATTTTAATCTTAATAGAAATATATAGAAATTAGTAATATCTTGTCCTTGTATTATTCTATGGTACTGTACAGAGTTCCTAAATACTATAATCCTTCTGTAAATTACCCATTTTCCAAATAAAAGCTACTTCTAAAATACCCTGGCCAAGATTTGTAAATTCTTGCACATTTCAAATAATTGTGTACCAAATTATGTACTTTAATCTCATGTACTTACTAGAGCAGATGCATCCCATATTCCACAGCAGTCAAGTGAAATGAGTACATACCAACAAGTATTCTAAGTCTAGAAACCTGGGAAATCAATAAGAAGTCAATAAATACAGTACAAATTAAGAGTTCTGAGGAGCTCCCTAACACTTATACCTGAGCAGATTTATTTTAGAATACTTTTTTTATAAATCACCATCCAGTGCATTTCGGAGATAATGTCTAGATATGCCACTATTGGAATTTGATAGGAGTGCCAAGTGAAGTGACTATGCTGTTGCATGAGCAGGGAAAAAAAGCTTTTTGCATATGGAGATTTATTTAAACAGTGAAGATTCTTGATCTATATATGAAATTTTATAACAGTGTAATTGGAAAGAACTGCTACAGAGGAATATCCTAAAATTGCTAGAAAATAAAAATGTGAATTCATAACTAAAGAACATTTATAAATATACCATGTAACCACTTTACTATACAGAAACATATGTAAAAAATTTAGGAAAAGGTGGCAATGATAGAAATAGCTTAAGGAAATAGAAATTCTGCATATTATGCAAACTTCTTAAGAAGCAGAAGTAATTTGACTTTCAGATTTTTTCTGAATTTAAATTAATAAGTTTGCTTTTACTAAATACTGTATGGCATGATATATTTGATGTAACACTACACTCTGCTGAGTGACATACCTGATTTGTTTAAGGACATGCTAAGGTAAGGAAAATAAAAGAAACCTGTGCTCTTCACCTTTCAGGGAAGTTCTTACAGCATCCAAAATTGATCAACATTTTTATCAACATTTGATTATTTCTTAATACATCTTCTGCTGTCACCTACCTTATAGTTTTCATAAGATGGGGAAACAAAAGCACCGTGCTTTTTCCAGTCCTTCACCTATAGTAACATCAAATCACTAACACTTCCATAATCATTCAGCTAAAAACTTATATTTTGGTCTAAAGATCCTGTGAAAGAAATAGAAAAACTTCCTTTGGTTTGGATAGGTTGAAAATTATTTCTTTTTCTGAGTTGTTCTCACAGAACAAACTGCTTAAATGGAGGCAAACTTATATATAAGTTTTCATCCTAAACACAGCATAGGACGATGTCCACAGTTAACTTGGTCTGGTGATCTGTAGTCATAATTGGACCTGGAAGTAAATATGGAAAGAATGGGTTTGATTTCTAGATATATTGACAAGCAGCTGAGCTACACAGCCTGGTTCCTGTCATACTGTACCCACCCATGTATTGACACATATCTAGATACAGATATCTTCCCTGCAAAATGTCTCACCAGTCTGTGATCCAATCTGGTACATGAAATTCCTACATCCCAACTAGTAAACCTAAGATTTATTTTTTAATTCTGGAAATATCAGAATATATTCCTCTCTTCTTCTTCATCTGATGAAATCTCGACATGTTCATTCAGCTTTTCCCCACTGAATTATGAGGCAAAAGTTCCCATCACTTTCCACAACTTGCTTTCACCAGCTTTCCAAACTCATTATTTCCAGGGAGTGGGACCAAGACAGCCAGCTTGTTTCACCATGGGACAGCTAGTAGGCTTAGGTCTCAAGCCTACACCGCTTCCAAGTTCAGTTACATCTACTGGTGTGCCCTGAATATTGCCTACAGAGTTGCCTTAGTTTCTCTGAAGCAATTTCTAGGTCCTTTACCCCTCTCACCTCTTGTCCAGCTGCCTGGGACTCCCCGAGCTGTGGCTGAATGTGGATTTCCCCCTAAATGGGGAAGTTCCCCAGAAGAGACAGGACTCACAGAGAAATAAATGCAAGTCTCTAGTTGTACTGAGCATTGAAAAGATTCCCCAAGGGACTGACAGAGGGACAATTATTTTCTTCCCATGAACTACCTCCTCTCTGAATCTTGTGCTCACATTTCAGATAGCAGAAAAAAAAACAACACAAAAAGCAAAGACTGAAAAATATGTACGAGAATCACAATAGTCTGTCACAGCACGCATAGTCAGAAGTGGAAGCAGGGATAAAAAGGATCATGCATGTAGATACGACATTTCTGCCTACTACTGGTTTTGAGAAAATGGCCTGGACTTCTGAGAGCTTGACCTCAATAGAGGCTGAGAAAAACCTGAGGACCACATTCTGCTCTATCACACTTGAGAAGCAGAGAGATGAAACTCTCAGGAAAGCTGGAACAGGGAGAGTTGGCCCATGTAACAGCTTTCATATCCAGCCCAAGATATCTTTGGAGGAAGTAACCAGAACAAGAGGGCAGGATAGGTCAGTCCTACTGAGCTTGGAAAGGGTCTGGCTGTGTCTGCAGACGCATTTTGCTAATGATGCCCCTTTTGTGAAAATGCTGCCTTGATGCTTAGCCTGATTACAAGACATGAATCCAGTCCTACTTCTGGAAGAGTCAATAGGAATCTGACATCAGTGGGATCATGAAAATTAAGATCCATGCTGCACCAGACATTGTTCTACTGCATTTAGTTTAACCTCACTGAAATATGGATGAGGGCAGAAGAAAATCTCTTCATTTGGTGTAATTTTTTCTCTAATATCTACTACTTTCAAGCTTCCCCTTTTTTTCCACTTTATACTATGCTCTGTCCTCACAATTCACACACTTTCTATTCTCCATATTCTTCTTCTTTCATTTTGATTTAATGATTCAGCCGCATCTTCTTTGGGGTCAAGAACAGCTTCATATGATATGATGTGTGAAGCGTGGGGGCATTTACAGGAACTTGGAAGCATTTCTATAAGCATTCCTATCAAGAAAAGAACATTTTAAAACAGAATTTGGGCTAGGGTTTTTGGGGTTTTTTTAAGATTAAGTAGTTTCACAGGGTGTCTTCAGTGGTTTCCCTCTGTAGAAAGAAAGAAACTAAAAATAACCATTATTACAGCTTAATGGTAAGATCTGAATAGTTTCAGAACAGACTTTAATTACCTCAGTGCTTTTTGTGTCTGATAGTGACATCTTTTGTTTACACTGAAGTAGTGCAACCAATAGTCTTTACTTTGGATTGTTGCTTTGAAGGGTAAACTTTATAGCTGCAATTCAGTGGATGTACATTACATAGCATGAATTCTTTCATCCGTAATTCCAGTTTTGCCCTTTCTCTTGTGTTAGTGATGAAATGAAGATTCAGACAAACACTGAAATTAATAACTCACATATTCTGTATCTGAATCAGATCCTGAAGCTTCTCACTTGACATCCCACTTCCTTTCTTGTCTCTACACTGCATCTTGAGAAAAAAATTTTCTACTAGATCCTTATGCCACAGATACTAATCCATGCTAAGTTATTACTTTCTCCCCCTATTTTAAGAAGGCATGACTGAGAAAGAGCCAAAGGGAAAAAAAAATCTGTATTAATAGTTTCCTGTGGGTGTCTGTCAATATATCTTGTCACAGTCTAAATCAGGGACTGACTTTTATGTGAAAAATATGAAAATTAAAGAAATTTAAAATGAAGAGCATGAATCTCAGTAACTCAATTTTAATATTCTATTCTTTTGCATGTACAGGTATTTTAATAGTAACTTAATTACCAAAGAAAAAATGAACTTTAATCAATCATGTAACCAAAAATCCTAGAAGGTACAAATGCTGGTCAGAGTAAACCAGTTATTTTGATATTTTCCACTAAGAAACATTTTTATTAAAAAAAAAAAAAACAATACAGCAGTAAAATGAATATCAGTTAGAGATTGAACATGAGTTTAGCCACACCAGTCTTGCCTAGAGAAATTTGGGTTCATATTATGCTCTCCTTCTCTTCAGATTGATGAAATAAGCAGTAAACAAACAATATAATGGAATATTTAGGCCCATGGCAAAGAAATATTACTCTTGTACTAGGAAGTGCAGCGAGATCAATGTGCAGGTGTTCATGCCAAGCCTTTTCAACTGTAATCTGTTTGTAATCCCTCTCCTAGAGTCTTACTCCATTGTGGATTTGAACACACCGAAAAGTCTCAGTGAAAAAACACCCCAGATCCAGGCAGTGTTCATGCCAAATGGCCATGCCTTTGTTTACCTCAGTGAAAGACCCAAGCCAAGCTCTGCTAGAGCCATCAGAATGCACCTTTTGATTAGCCTGACACGCAGCCTAAGCCTACTGTTGCCACACCAATCTTTAGTACACAACTTATTTCAAAGTGCTAGGCAGCAAGTTTGAGTATTAATGCCATAGCAAGAGTAAATGCTGTATGGTTTTATTCAAATATGCTGACATTTTATCTTCAAATAACTTTGCCATGTGTAGCACAGTTATGGGTGAAACCAGCAGCTGCCTCTAGTCTAGTGCCCCTATACCAAAACCCCTCAACAGATTTGACTCTTCTTCTCCACCATCTGCTGCTCTGTTCCCCCCTCTACAAGTCACCCTGTTCTAAGGGCAAATTCCCAGAGACCTCTGCTTCCCCATTCCTGATGTCCTCCAGAAGGCACCTGCCAGTTGTCACCAACAAACAAGGATTTATTTTCAGACTTCAGACAGGTGAACCTTTCTTTCACCAGCCATGATGTGTTTCTTACTCTGGGAAACCAGTAGCTGTGTGGCAAGTGAAGAGTCTGCCAGTTTTTTTGCCATTTAAATGCAAAACCAGAAGAAACAGCCACCTTCTCCCCTTCCCTAAGTGGCCACACTGGACCTGTCAACCAGACTGTGCAAAGCATTTGTACCCACGCAAAAAGTGGGAAATCTCTACAGAGCTGTGCTAGGTCAAGAAAAGGGACCCCCTTGCAGTTGTATGTGCAACTCTACTCTGCTCTAAAAACTTTTCTGAGTGGGAGTAGTGAGACAAGGGAGAAAGCTGGCTTAGCTCCTGAGAGTGCCAGATGGGCACTGGAGAGAAAGCTTGCGATGAGATGCAAGCCACAGAGAACAACTTTCCAAGAAGGGAAAGTCCCAGAAACTACAGGGAGAAAAAGCCTGTGGGAAAACCAAGTCACAGTCTTTTCCAATCAAAATTAGCCTCACTTTAGGTATCATTGAACATTCAGTCTCTTGTTGTCCTGAAATACAGAAGGGAATGACCAACTACCAGATACACATGGGGGTAATCAAGCAGCTTACATTTTCCAAAACTTTTGAGATAATCTATATGCCTTTCCTTCGTGCCCAAGCCAAACATTTCTAGAGAAATTCCATTGGCACTCTAGGGTTCACACAAACTATTTGCTATTGATACAAACATCAGTTCATCTGCTTGTTGTAGCAGGGCCACAGTGATTTTCAAATCACTTCAGATTGGGAAACACACCAGATAATGACAGCTATTTAAAGAAACACCACACAATTTCTACACACGAACCAGGAAGCAGATTCCTCCTAGCACACAGAATGAAAACAAAACCTTCCACAGCAGGGCCACTTCTATTTTCTTTGCTGTCATCAGTTTGTTGACTGGTCCCTGAGAAACTTCTCTTTACAACATTGCATTTTGCTGTCATTCTATTACCTTCCACTCAAAACCTGGAGGAAAGCACAGAATTATTAAAGATGATCTCAAATTTGTGGCATTTGCAAGATATCCAAAGCTGTTTTGCCATAGACTTCCTCTAAATGGTGCTGGGCAACTTGTTTCATCATTGTGCCGAGTCTAATGTAAGAACAATTTATTTTTCACCAGAGTATAGTAATATCAAATACTGTGCTAGTGGAGTAATTCAGATATGATAAAACAAACATAAATTTTTGATTACAACCTTTTATGTGCTCTTCAAAGAAAAAGTCCAGGTGCAGGGAAGAGGCGTTGCCCTGCATTGGGGGCTGAGTAACATTTAGGAGTTTTCTATCATTAATAACCTCATCGTGACCTGTGAGTTGCAGGGAGCGTGCACAGCGCCTTTATCATCCTTGTTACCTATTGCCTCTCACTTGCAAGAGGATGTGGGTGCTGTGGGTTACCAGAAAATGTTGGTAGAATATGTTCCTCTTGCTTGAGAGCACAGTTCACAGTGAAACCAACCGTTCATGAACAATTCCACACCACAGCCTTGGACCTCATTCATATCTGCATGGGAGTTGTCAAGCAAACCAAAATGCAAGTGCAGGGTTGGGACCTGCATGGGAGCACTCTTGTCTCCGAGTCAGCCTCCCTTCAGGAACAGCGAGCTGAAAACACTGTTCTACTGCCCTGTGAAGTACTGAAAACACAGCAGGGATCTTCTGTCAGTTATGGCAAATGTTGGCTGAAAAATTCAGTGCGGTGGTCAATTCAAACCATTCATTACGGATTCCCATTTAAATTAACTTGAAATAAAATTGAAGTGCAATTTCGTTCAGGACTTTCTTCTCTAGCTGACTGAATACCATCATTCAGCACATTAAATATTATTTACCATCTTCCTGTATATTTGGCAAACCATTAGATCCCTGGTAAAGAATGGAACTTCATAAATCTGAGATGATTACTTTCAACTTTCCCAGGAAACTCCTAAATTTACATAACTAATTGACCTTACTGTGTATTTGCAATATTTCAAAAAACAGTGGTTATTGAATCTCCCAAGTGATCTCCATGAAATAAAATCTTCTAATAATGCAAGGGAGCAAAAGGAATTGTTTAGAAAGAAAACTGTGTAAGCCCTACAAATAAAAAACTGAAGAACTACCCTCTCTGTAAAAAGCATCTGGGAGTTTACCACGCAGCCAGGAAAGGTCCAAGGTCACAGAACAAGTAGAAATGCATTGATTTCAGTTCAAGTTTTTTTAATTTTATATCCAGTCAATGAATCAAGCTTTTGGACCTTTTGGAAATATGCATTATATAACTTTAGTGGAAATGGCTACCTCATCTTTGCTGCGTTTGCTAAATGTAAATATTTAGCAAAAAATTCTACTTTGGGAAAAAAAAAAAGATAATTCTGTGCTTTTGTGCAGGCCTTGCACACTGTCCTTTACTTTTATTACATATGAGAGTACACCCTTTTCTTGTAAGTACAGGCATATGCACATATATGTAGTCACTAAAAGGAAAAGAAGTTCACAGAAAATTAAGCCAAATTTATGTGACTAGAGATCTGCTGGTTTTAATCTTACTGTCTCAGTGGAGACTTGGGTATGAACAAACTATGCCTGGCACACACCTGAAACAAGGCAAGAAGAGGTGCCTCCTGTAACATCTGTAACAGACCCAGTCCCCTAACTGCACGGGAAGAATGGGAGGGATGATGATTTTCCTGGATGGAGCCAATATGGCAGAGGGCAAATTTTTTCACATACCCCTACACAAGAGGTGTCTTTAAGGGTCTAGATTTGCTTCACCATCAAGTGGGGACTTCCCTTGATGGGGAAATCCCTAGCTTCTCTATCACAGTGACTTTCCAGCCAGGTCTGAAGGGAGCTAGAGTAACACCTACAAATCAGACCCTTGACATTAAATTGAATGAATTACAGAAAGTTCAACGAAAAATTTCTTAGCACAGTGCGTCTGTGTAAAAAAAACCAAACCAAAAACAAAATAACCACCTACCAAAGGCAGCCCATCAGTACACTACTATCCTATTTCTGATCTTTGACGTCAAGATTCAGCTTCTTATGGTGAACACAGAAGTAATTGGCAGAAGTTCAATTTGTATAAATTGTGACATATCAGCAATACAGTATAACTTCGTGCAAAGCATCAGCAGCAGACTTCCTCCTAGTAACAGTCACAAGCTGAACTCAAGAAAGATCAAGAGGAAATCATACCGGTTTAATTTTTTAAAAGGATGATTAGAAAATTCGCTAGAAGATAGTGTTAGCCTTTAATAAAGGGACATAATGAGATTTTAGGACCTTTGTTGGGTTTTTTTTTTGCTGCAAAATAAATTACTGGAGTTTTGGTTTAGTCTTCATCCCATGTTTATCTCCCCACACACTTCTAGAATTCCTTCAAACCACAAATCAATTTCTTCAGAGATTAGCTTTTTAGCTTTTCGCCTCTCCTCTCAGAACTCAGCCATTCCAACCCAGAGGGATGATGTTTCAAGGCAGCAAGAATTTATACTCATCAGTAAACTTGAGATTTGCTCAGTTACCAGGAAATACCTCTGTATTCAGGCAAAGCTCTTCTAAAGCAATAGAACAAGAAGGCAGTAAAATCGATACAAGACAGCATGACGTACCTGTTCAGATTTTTGAGGTAAAATTATGGATCTTGGCATTTTCTCAGAAATTTAGATTAAAATCACAATACAAGTGTGGTCAATTCGCTGCCTGCTGGAAAAGCTGACACAGAATCCCATTGCTGGGACCATGCTGGGCCCATGCTGGGCCCAGGGAGCACTTGTAGGGAATATAAGAGTAAAATCAGAACTGTACAGCTTCACTCAGTTTCTGAAGAGTTAAAGGAATAGATGTTATACGTAAGGTTCAGGAAGGATATCTAAATGGCCAGTTTTGTCTTGTCCAAAGCCCTGGGATGCAAGGCAGGTTACTGATGAAGGGATGGGTGTACTCAGAGAGGCAGCAACCATCAGGGAAACAGCAGCAATTGCTTCCACCATTCTTCTGTTGCCTCAGGAGCATCTGAAGGCTTTCCTAAGGTCCACCATATTTCATCTCCCAATTTTTCCATCTTTATCTACCTCTACCCAGCCTTGGCATCCTTGGACTAGTACTGTCACTGGGCTGCTCCTGGCCAACGTGTTGGTAAGTCACCTCAGGGAACATCATGGCACTACTCACATGTGAGACACTCTGGGCCACCAAAAAGGAAAGGGCTTTCTAAACAGGCATGGAAATGAAACAATGCCCAGTCAGAGAATACAGGTACAAGGAAATGAAGGCTCAGACAGATCCTGGAGAAACGGAGGCGAACAGGCTTGGTGGTACTTTTGTTACTCATAATGTAATTTCATTATGTATGCGGTCCCTTTGCTTTCTCTCACAACTTCCTTTTCAAAAGCTTGAACAATACACGTGCTAAGATACCACACTACTGGGACCAGCTTCTACATGGCTGCCAGACTCCTCAGGATCTGTCCCTTTTTAATCCCTTTCATGCAGCCTCCAACATTTTTGTTGCATTTTCCAAGTGAGCTCAAAGTCTATTCTCTTCAGAGTCCTTCAGCATTACCCTCAGCAAGGCAAATACAAAGTCAAACAAATCCCAAAGTATTCAGCAGGACTTAGATCCCTCTGCAGCAGCCCAACAGAGGAAGGAAGGAAGGAAGCACAGGACTTTTAAACAACTTCTCTTTTTTCACAAGCTCTTCCTGCAAGAGCTCTTGCGAGCCAGCATTGTAAACTGAGAAGCTGCAGAATCAGGCTGCAGTTTGATACAATCAATTAACTACACAGGATTTTCACTTATGGAAAATTCAGTATTAAGGTGGACACTTTGAAAAGCTTTTTGCTGCATGCCTTTTTTTTTTTTTTTTCCCCTGGTAGTTAGTTACATGGAAAAGACACTATAGAACAGACCTGAGCTCAACTCCTCTATAACAGCTCCTCCATAAAAGTGTTGACTGACAGAGATTGTGAGATGTCTGTTCATTTTGTAATAGAGACAACTACCAGGAGTCTTAATATTATTTATTAGGAATATTAAACTACAGTGTTCCGTGGATCAAATCCTACAGAGGCAGCTATGGGGAGGTACATGCCCTAAAGTTCTGTCACTAGGTTTCTGTTAGATTTAGCAACAGTAGCAGTTCAAATCCCTAGAAATTCAGCTCATCCTTCCATCTTTCAGATTACAAATATGAGATTAAAATGTGAGAATTTTTCTGAATATGCCTTCATTTCCAAGGTAGAGTTTTGGAAAACAGTGAGATATAACATCATTAAAAACTGGGTTAAAATCTCTTGGCTTCTCTTTTATGGAGGAGATGTCTCCAATTGCAGCTGCACTTAGACTGTCTGCAGTAACTTGCATAGCTATTTTAATTAATGCTAATCTAGGCCCTCTTAAACTGTATAAGTAATTCTGACATTAAAAAAACTGCCTGTAAAATTTAAGATATTTATGCATGTAACAGAAATGGCATCTTGGACTGCATATGTTGGCTTTATAAACACAGGCTATCAAACAGTAAAAGCTGACATTACATACTGAGGTAACTCAGCTGAGTGCTTAAACCTTGTACCCCCCAGATGTTAAGAGTAAGTAAAGACTTGTACCCAGGTTAGGATGAGCCCTTCTGTTGACAAAACAATGATTTCGTTTATTTTCAATAGCGAAGATTTATATCCAAGACTCACAGTCTTAATTTCATGCAAGTTATTTAGTTTTGATTCTGGATCTTACAGAAGACTTGTTCTTGGTTCTCATGCTGACAGCTGTTTTCCTGTTAGTCCTGTACTATCTCAGAATGCAGCAAAGATTGCTCTATTTGGAAAATCACATACAGAGGGAAACAAAGGCTCACTTTCTCTTCTTTCACATTGCATGACATCACATACAATCATTTCTCTCCACACACCTACATTTTTCATTTAAGAACCAAAATTATTACTGCGATTTGGCACGTGATATTGCACAGTCCTGGGCTCTGGGAAAAACAGAGTTAATCTCTAAAGCCCAAAGCCCAAACTTGTACAAGCTGCAGCTCAACCCTTGGCTCTGCACGTGTCTTTCTAAATGTAGGGGTAGCCAGAGGAAACCTTCCTGAGCAGCATTTCTAACAGATGGCAGCACTGCTGCAACATGATTTCTGCATTTTTTAGATGCTGCTGGCTCTGAGCCATCTCGCCCTTTACACGACACGTCCCGTAGCACAGAGGGGTTAATATGTTGTGTAACACACTTTCAGTCTAAAACTATTCTTCTACACAGCCTTCGCCTGTGAATTCTGCTGGGGGCCAGGAAAAAATGATGCAGTCTAGACATCTGACCAGACCACTGCCATTTCCTTCTCATCACACAGATTCTCCACCCCAAGAAGAGATCTGCAGTGGGGTTTAGAGGAAGGTGAACAGTACAACTGTTCAGTACAAGTGCCGAGTAGGATGATACGGATACAAAAAAATTGTCAGCAAGGTGCTCGCACACACAGGTCTTGGAGGCATACACAAGCATGTATTCCCACATCTGTTTCAAACAAATTGTATTTTCATAATCTTTCATACAAATCCAAGCATGTAATTGTAAGCAGGCAGTTTTCCAAAATACAATTGTGTTGTGGAAGTGAGAAAGCAAATAATCAATGCTATGTACTACACAAAGAACTATTACGGTGTCATTCTTCTCCAGAGGCCTTTCAACATAGTGAAAGAATGATTTTAGGTTTTATACTGCTCCAGAGTGGCAAGTCAAGCAAGGAGGCTGGATATGGCAATCAAAATTAAATTGAAATTTGTCTTTGAGGACAAGACTTTCCAGAAGCAATGTCGTGAAGAGAAGACATGGGCATTAGAAAGTCAAGTATCAGCTCTCATCAGAAACCATAAGAAGAGCTTTAGGATCATTTCCTGCCATGTGCATGCACACGAAGGAATTAGTCACGACATCACAAGGGATGAAACCATTACAATTAGTGAACACTGCAGGCAATATATTCACACGGCCTTACTCCAAGTCGTGCCCCAGCACACACGTAAGGCTCAGCAAAAGCCTGGCATGTTTCCAGCAGGCCTGAAAACACCACCGTGCTTCAGAACACATTGCTGGGGAGAATGGTTTGACTAAATGCCTCTGCAGCATAACCACCAACACCTACGAGGTTATGCAAGCAGCTCAGTGTTTGTTCTATGACATTGTTAGAGAAATGCTCAGAGAAATTCAAGTGTGATCCATAAACCATCAGGTTTATGTGTTCAATTATATCCAAATCTGCCTGTACTGCAACAGATGAAGTAAAAAGTTGGAAGTCTGCCATGAAACAGAGATGTTTGAAGAAGAGCAGTGTAGGCACATCTTGGTTAAAGATGTGTTTTTTGGTAGAAAAAAAAAGGGAAGAAATTTGTTTCTGTTAGTCCCAGGCTAAATGTTCCTGCTCAAATCATATCGTATCACTAATAAAGCAGATGACTAGTTATCCACAGAGGTTTCTATTACCTTATTATTTTTTTAAACTCAATTCCATAACTCATTTACAGAGCCTAGGAAAATGTAGTGCATGTTCTTGTTCCCATTTCTCTCATACTTATGTTTATTTTTTGTATCCTTTCTTACAGTTAAAATAACCTCAGTTGAAGAGATAACCCTATTACGTGGCAGCAAGGCCGCCTAAGATCAGCTCTAAACCACCATCATAACTTCCAGCTCTGCTGTGGAGCAGCATTCAGTCACAGCAAAGGTATTCTTGAGCAGAGAGCATCCAAGCCTCATCACCCTTGGCCCCTTCTCAAGCAGGAGGGCAGAATGCTGTCAGGTTTCGTATCACTTGTGGATCATGATTCCCCAGAGAAACAGCAGCAGCAGGGGAGATGCCCTTCCTCCCCTCACTCTCCTGGAACACTCATCTTGTGCACTAGCATACCTTTTGAAACAAGCATTCATGATAACCAGGGTTTTTATAACCTTAGCCTTAAAGCCCTTCTTTCAAAAGTAGCTTTTTGTTTCTGGGTGCCCAATCTGAGCTTGCTCTCATGGGTGCCTATTGCCAAGGGTGCTCTAAGGAATATGCTGAGACAGGGGCTGAGTGGCCCTTTGGCGCTCCCACCCCATCTGTTTCAAGATAGGCATCCAAAAATAAAGATAAATTAACTTAAGTGAATGACTATTCAAAACTGGAGTCTATGCAACTTCCCCCTGGTCAAGGAGATTATCAGTGGAAGAAGTGAATTGTTTTTACTTCCCAGACTTGCACATATTCCCCTGACTGCCCTACCTCTAAACCACAATAATTTTTCATATCTGTGTATTCACTGTCGCAAACACTAATGCACACTTTTCCAGGAACAATTGTGCTATCATTGCAGTAGTTGGAAGGAGGAAGAAATTAAACATACCCTGCTATGCTATCTTTCCCCAAGGTAAAACTGCAGTAAAGAGGGATTCTGTTATGGAATGTAGCAATTAAAAGGAAAAAAAGAAAAAGACTATGATGCTTCTTTATCCAAAAATGTATGGAGAATCCTTTAGTTCAGTGTTGGAGTTTGCAGAGAGAGGAGAGGGAAAGGAACTTATCTCTCTCAATTTTCTACTTGGGGTTTTGCTTTTTGTTTGACTGCTGCTACATTGCTCGTTAGGCTGAGCCCCTGAACCACAGAAATTAATCCCAGAACAAACTATTTGGGCTTGTGAGGTGGTGTGAACACAGGATGCTAGATGATAATAGGCCACAGAAAAGGTCAAAAAACCCAATGGGGGAAGCAATGCACATGTTGAGTGCTGTGAGAGTCATGCTGAGTAGCTGCACGGATAACTGAGTTTGGGGGATTTCTCAGCTCTGCTCATTGCACTTGGGGTTTGCAATACTGCAGGTAGCAAAGAAGAAAGGGGGAGGGGAAGGGGCTGGGCAGCACAGATGTATGGCAAGGAAGTAATTCTCAAAAGTGAGGGCTCTGTGACAGCAGTGGCGGATCTGCGTGACTGGTTAGGGTGCTGCAGGGAAGTAAGTTTGTGCTTGTGCCTTTTGCGTAGGGGGCCTGGGAGAAAACGGGGATACCCCACAGCAACGTGAAAGAAAAGAAGTATGCATATAGATGTATGACTAATGCCACTTAGTGCATGGGACTGACCTCTCTGAACCATACACTGGTCTTTGCCAGCTCTATCATGCAGACCAAGCTAGAAGCAATCTGAAGTAATGGGGCACACTGAGTTATGTGCGTTTTAGATCACATTATAGCAACAAACTCAAACCAGAACTCCCAAAACACTAAGCACAGGCAAATCACTGAATTAACAACAACTTGTATGAATATGTTATTTTGCATTGTTCTAACCTCCACTCTGCCAATTGCCAAAACCTTGTCTTGGTCATTCTGTAAAACTGTAACCTTCTAGCCTTCAGGGCAGCTTCCCAAGCTGGGCTCTGCATGTGTGCTGGAAGAACACATCCTTATGTGGGAACGCCTTCCCCCTTTCCACGCATGGAGAGGAGGCCTATATGGGTACGGGTTACATTGCTGTGAAGATTACCCTTTCCCACCTCTGATGACTGGGATCCCCAGAGGGCAGGAGTAGCTATCAGAAATAGTAACACTCCAGCCCTGCAAAGGCTTACATTGTATATTAATATTATAAACCTAGTATTTATCTGAGAGAATCATAGCCCATGAGCAGTTCATGGCAGCGTTTGGGCCCTGACCTGGCAGGGGCTGAGCGGTTGGGACACAAGCAATCATTTTCAGGGGGCCACCAACCAAACCCCAGCTGCTCCCCCAGGACAGCCCCTTTGCTGGCTGCAGCCTGTGCTGGGGCCATTGACAGAGAGAGAAGAGTCAACATCAACATCCAGGCAAAGAGGCGTCAGGCTCGGGAGTCACAGGGCCACGGAAAGACAGATTATCTGCAGCTAGCCAACAGTAAGGCAAAAGCAAGTAATATCGGGAATATGCCTTGAATCATCTGCTTCCCCAGCCATTTAGGTACATCCCAAGGGGACAGCTACCAACAGGCCTCCACTCCCATACACAGAAGTCGGCACATATCTTTTCCCAAGTGTGCACGTGCTGATTATTTTATTTTTCCCCTTCTATGTTATAGCCCAGTGATTAAGACTGGAATTGAAACCCTGTCTCCCTGGAGAGAATTTTATCACAGGTTTCACAATTCAAGGCAGCTCAGCCACCAAGCCCCACGAAACTGCAGAAGAGCAGGAGGTGAGGACGGGGGGAAGGCAGGGCACCTCCCTGCTGGAGAGACTCCCACCCGCAGAAGGGAGCTGAGGCAGCAGCAGCAGCAGCAGCAGCAGCTCTTGCACAGCACGGCTGTGGCCTGCTGGCTGGCCCTGGTAGTGCAGAGAGAAGTTTGGATCCCAGCTTTGACTCCAGGGACTTTCCCTGTGTTTCACGCTACGCAATCATCACCTATAAAATTCCAGGTCAAATCCTAAGCCAGAAGGTTTACTCCAGGTGGATTTTGAGCATAACAGATTGGACAACGCACAGTTCAAGGCTGAAATTTTGCTCATAGGCATATTGGAGGTGGCTGTATCTTTTCGTCGAGTCTCCCTTAGTCTCTAAGCATCAGTTTGCCTATCCATCAAATATAAATAATTATTCTTCGTTTGTATCAAATACTATGCTGACAATATCTGTTCTATGAGTAAATTGTTAAATGTACAGGTGAAACTCAAGTTATCTAGATTCTTTATCTGACACATAAAATAGACCAAGAAAGGACGGTGGAGGTAACAAAATAGCTGCTCAGCAGAGCCACTCCTGGCAAACACAAGAAAGATTTTGATTAATTCCCACTTTGTTTTGCAACTACCCGGATAAGGGAGAAAACACGCTGGTATGGGGGTGGATCTGCTGCTCCGCGCGGCTCAAGTTGTTTGAAGCATCTCACGGTGCCGTTCTCGGCTCTCCAGCACCCCCAGCTGGGCTTCGGCAGGACAAGCGCCGTCCTGACTATTCTATTGCTCACAACAGGCTCAATTAGTTGGTGTCAGGGCAGTAACGAAAATGAAACGTTGCTTTGCTCCTGTTGAAGCCTTAGAGAGTCTGATTTTGGCAGAAAGTCAGAGGGGCCTCCCTCCAGAATTATATCCTCTGCATAACATTATTCTTTTGAACTTTGGCTAAGTAGTTGGATTTGTTTTGAAGCTAATTGTCCCTGAGCTGCTCACTATTTCCAATGCCAGGTTGTTAATCTTGAGCCTGGGCAGGACATTGTGTGTTAAAACAATTTTTGTTTGATGACTCTTTTACCGGGATGGCTAGCATTCAGATCACGCAATGGTGTGTTCCTGTACAGGACTTGATGCCACATTATAGCTTGATTCCAAGTCAATGAAAGGCTCAACAGTAACTGGAAAGCAATCACCGAGTTACTGTCGTGGGTATGCCCCATAACAAACTGCCAGGATGAGGTCATGGCACGCTGAGCAAGTGGGTGCTCCCTCTTCATTTCCCTGGCTCTTTTCCCCACGTGGTTTGCAGGTGCACAGAGGGACCTGTCAGCAGAGGTTTCGGACTAGTACTCTGGCATGCAAGAGGAACCTGTAAAAATTCCTTTGGAAAGAATATCTAAAATTACTTGCTTCTGAAATACATAATGTCACATATCACTGGACTCACCAGAGACAGCACCTTACGTACCTTCTGCTGCCTCTCTACAGTTCATCAGCTGTATAGAATTGTTATCCCCCACCACAACAGACTTCAGCCAGCAGCTGGGCTCCTTTCCAGCATCACTTTTCAAATCTAAAGAAGCATCATCTCGAATATGAAAAAGAATGCCAACATGATGTATGACCTTTTATCCATAAGAGACAAATGTAAATCTTAGATTAGGGATAGAAAGTAACTGATGCACAATGACTATTGAAAAAGCTCTCCCAAGTTTTTGTTTCATCTAAGGGAAGAATTACTGGCATGGAAAATCTACTTACTCCCTTCTTCACCTCCTCTCTGAAAAAAAACACAACCTTTAAAACTCTGTTTTGAACTCGTCTTCAAAGTCAAATAGGTAGAGCTGTAGAATATCTGCAGATTTTAAAGTACCTTCTCAGAAAACTATGCTCAGATAACTATTCAAGTTTTTTAATAGCACTGCTAATGTATTGCCACTCTCAGTTCAAATACTCCATCAGGTACCTTGCCCTGAAATTAAACTGCTTATTTATTACTTCTTTAAGTACCAGTTAATATTAATTTTACTCTATGTTTATATTAAATGTTCCACAAGTAGTTGAGGGAGAGTGCAGACATTTCTTATCGCCTTTTGCTATCACAAATGGGGCAAAGACAGACAGTCACATTTAGCAAAGATTCTCATTATTCAGATGCAAAGACAAATCCTAGATCCACTGTGCTTTACCCACAAAGACTGAGTTTCCAGCCAGATTTGAAATTTCAGCCTCTCTTCAAAAGAGTATCTCAGGCCAGACTCCTCAATCAAAAATTACAGAAGGGATTAACAATTTGAAAGTAACAAATTTGTATTTGAATGAACTAGTCCTCTTACACCCTGGCAAAAATCTGCTTGCAGAAGCTGCAATTAAGTTTCAAACAGATAAAAGCTGTAGACAGATATTTCATTTATATACTTTCACCGTGTTAAATATTTAACATCACAAAGTTTAAAAATAAGCTACACAACTGATAAGAGATGTTTCCTGGGACACTATCCCTGTTCCTGGTTTGCTTTTCATTTAGAGACTGTATTATAGACTTGTTAACCCCAGAGGTTACCATTTTCAATTTCTGTTACTCATTACCATACAGACAGGCTGAGAAGAAAACAGGTCACAGTGAGAGGCTGTTAGTCACACTGTACTCCTGCTTCCTTCCTTCCTTCCTTCCTGTTGCACAAGCCCGTCAGCTTTTCTGCTCTAAGGAGAAAGATCGATACAAGAGCGACTGTCGTCTTTACTACCTGACAAAACAAGCCTAGGAATAGCTACAATGTTACTGTGACATGTGTGGGCGTGCAGACCTATTTTCTGTTGGATATTATTTCTGTTTCTCCTTTTTTTCTTCCTTTTCAGTGCAGAACCACAGTACTCACTGATTAGAACTGTTTCCCCAGTGGCTGTGTTCTCTGCAAAAGTCACAGAAAACTAATCTGAAGTAGGATTTCTCTTACACTAATGATTTGTTAGCATCGTTTTTCCTTGCTGCTTATTATCACTGGCAACAAAGGTTCTTAAAACATTTTGTCTGGGTCAGAATTTGCATTAGGGATTAAATGCTCGTCCTTGGTGCAGGCTTCACTTCTGCTGTAAAGGTAAACCCTCTCACTGGGCGCTAGAGGGCACAATAAATATCCTTTAGATTCACAGTATCTTAAAACCTCAATACACTTCTCCAGAGACAGAACAATGTGTACAATAAACTTCATATTAATCCCAGGAAAAGGCGTATGAAAAGTTAAAGTAGTTCTTGCACGGCTATATTCTAATATATTTCATTTATTCTAATTAATTTCTTCTCTAAGATAGACAACCATACCTTGCAGTCTAACTCACAGTATGTGATGTGTATGAAGAAAATGCACACACGCACACACAAATACGATATTAGCATTTCCACACGAATTTATACAACAGCTATTATGGATCACAACATTGTGTCCTGTGTCATCTGATAAAGTGGGAGGGGGAAACTTTCATCTAGTTCAATTGCTGAAGAAATCCATCAACTTAAGTGCTGCACGTGTTTGTACTTTACAGTGGCATCTATAATGCCTTTGATTGTGTTTATGACTCAACTCATTGTTGGCTTGAAGCAACAAACCTGACTATTTCAGAGTAGTTTAGATGGAATTGCTGAGCTCTGCTCTCCTGGATCCAGTGACAGTGGGAATAGTTCAAAGCTGCACCAGGGCAGGTTCAGAGAGGACATTAGGAAGCATTTCTTTACCGATCATTCAGTGTTGTTTCCCTCTAATCCACCCCAAGCGATTTATTAACAAGAACCTGGGTTACCCTCACCTTATGCAGTGGGTCACTGCAGTACCCAGCTGCTCTTGCATGTTAAAAGTTTCGGCAATTCTTGACACAAAGACTGTAGCCTTCCTGTTCCAAGGACATCTCAGTGCCTAAGTAATAAAATGATGACTGTTTTCTGTCTTTTCCTTCACCAAAACACAAGATATTTTTCTGCAGTGAAACAGCTCCAACAAGAACTGATGATGTACCCACTCCAGAATAAACAACCTGTAGTTTGATGTGGGGACCACTCTTTAAGAATGGATGTTTGGTTTCCCTCAAGCTGAAGACAGAATTAAATCCAACTCATGAACTTTCTAAATAAGTGGACGAATAAGCAAATACTGCAGCTGTACAAAAAAAAAAAAAAGTATTTCTACCCTCCTCATGTGTGTCCAATGCCTGCCCCAAGAAAATCAATAGAAAATCAAGTTTCTTTATTAGATTTTCAGAGAATAAAAGTTATTCATCTTCTTTAGAGGGTTTGAGGCTACAAATCAATAGTAAAAGTATTTTAGATACCATTAGGGATGTGTACCTATAATATATCTGAAGAATAGTATTTAAGCCACAAACCTCTGCCAAATTCCTCCAATAGGTGAGTCATTCATGAAGCAAAAGGATTGTTTCTAACCTACTTGGGAACTAAGACTAGCACAGTGTTCTGAATGCTGCTCAGGAGCTTAAACAAGTGAAAGTTATTTCCAGTCTCTGTGAACCTTAAGAGATTCTTATGGGAGACAAAACAACCCACTTGGCCTCACTTTAAAATAAAGGGCTTTGAGCTGACTATCACAACACGGGAGTAAAATCTTCTAATCATGACCGATAATTCCACACAGACATCAGCTCAACACTCCATAGCAGTCAAAAAAGTGCAAATTTTATAGTAGAAATTATTAGGACCACAGAGCAGAAAATCATCAGTCCACTGGGTATATCCAAGGCATGTCCACAGTGTGAAAACTATTTATAGAGCAGCTTCCCTCGCTTCAAGAAATGATACAGCAGAACTGGAGAGGGGCAAAGAAGAGCACTAGGAAGGACTGAAAGTACAAAGCAGTTTCTGAACAGAGATCGCCCCCTAAGAACAGTCCTGGAAAGAGGTGATTCAGCCGGCATACGCCGCAAGTCCACAAAATTACCAGTGTACAGAGGGGAAGAGCACGGACTGACCCTTCACTGCCACTCACAGTACAAGAACTACAACTGAAATGAAACGAAACCAGACGCAGAGGAAAAAAAAAAATAAGAAAAAAATAAATAAAAAAAAGCCAGAGCCGTGGCTGCGGGCTGCGCCGATCCTGATCCCGCCCCGCGCTGGCGCTGCCCCAGGGCCGGCCCGGCCGGACCGCCGGGAAGAGTTGGACTCGGTGATCCTTGTGGGTCCGTTCCAGCCCAGGATATTCCGTGATTCCCTGAAGGGCCGCTGCCAGCCCCGCCGCGGGTGTGCTGCGGGCCCCGAGGAGCAGGTAAGGGCACCCGGCTTGCGCAGGGCCGGGGCGCCGGGGGCTGTTCCGGGGCCGATTTCCAGAGGGCGGCACGGGACCGGGAGCGGCGCCATGCACCCGGCGATTCTCCTCGCACCTGTTCCTGGTGTTTCTCACCGGCAAATCTCTCACTTGAGTTCTCAGGCAGTACCAGATTTTTAGGAGACAAGCTCCCCGGCGCTCCCAGCAATGGCAGGTAAGGGCAAATGCGGGTGAAAATGCTGCTCATTCCAGGCCTGGGCGCTGGGCACCTCAGGGATGGGGCCTCTCTGCCGGCTTTGGTTGGGACACTGAGGTCTCAGTTTTCAAATGACTGAAATTACCTCAGTAAGTGATGCCTTGGAAAACTCCAGTCTCTCTAAGCACTGTGTCCAAGTGCCCTCAGCTCTGTCAAAAGGGAAACAATCTGGCAGCATTGCAGAATCAAACTTGGCAACTTGGGGAGCTTGCCCCTCTCCAGCCACTGAGCTCCCTGTTTGCTGGGAGCTGGCAGGAACAGCAAAGAGGTGACTGCTCCTGATATTCCAGAATAAGATATATACAGGGGTTAAAAAAATTGTACACATGTTAAATTCATTATAGCATTTGACCTGCAAGTTTTATTAGTCTTTTTTGCATAGCTCTTGTTTCATGGACACTACACACCCTGGAGAAATAATTACCCCTTGTCATTTAGGTTAAAAATGAGGTGTTGTTTCATCAAATATACAGCTCGACTTCTACTAGTTATCCCTGACACCGTAAACTTTCCTGTCACATGGCAGGTGTTGTTCTGGGCTGTGCATCCAGAAGCTATGTCCCAGAGAAACTGAGCTCAGGAGATACCTGAGTTTTGCTCTGGAAAGTCAGAAAGCAAGAGCTTCATGTTTTGCAGACCCTATAATTTTCAATAATCCCTATAAATTTCGGTCTCTGGTTATCCGTAAACAACTGCTACCGCATACAAAATATTTCCTCCTTCCTTGTTGACTGAATAGGAGGGGCAGTGTTTTGCTTATATAAGGCAGTGTGACCTGCTATGGAATACCCCCTCTGTCCACTGAGTTCCACCTAGGAAAGCCCAATGTAGCACAAAGTTGCTGGGCTGGGCACATCCAGCAATTAGTGCCTCAGGAGTCACTCACTGCTGCTGAGCAGGAGCCAAATGCTGCAACTGTCATGCTATTTTCACTAATTTTGTGCCCCTGGAAAGACACCATAGAAAAAGCAAGGAACAAGCCCC
>VWZT01004171.1:0-23492 GCA_013397055.1 Pachycephala philippinensis
TAGCAGGGCAGAGAAACAAGGTGCGAAGACAGAGAGCATGGGAATATGGGCAAAACTCCTGACAGCCATAAGAAACTGTCAGCAAGAAGAAAGCATTAGTGAAAGATTTCCTGCTAAGACTCAGGGATGCTAAGAAAAGTTAGAAGCTCTGAGATGACTTTGAGATATGTTGATTTATAGGAAAACTATGAACAGTGAGAAGTGAACTAGAACGGTAAGAAATGCCATGCAAAAATAATTTTTTCTTTTTTTCTTAATGGCAAGGGGATAATTTTATGTGTGCTTGTATTTTGTTCTTTTTCTAGGTCCATATATTTCTTTATGCTACTGGGTAAAGCTTTACTGTGTTTTATAGGTATTGTGTTTTACTTCACAAGGAATCTATACTAGACATGGAACAGAAGTTCTTGTGTATTATTAGAAATAAGGTCAACTGGTCTTGGAGGCCTAAAACAGTTTTGCTTCTGGACTGCTTTCCTGTCCAATATTAATAGGCAGATGTCATGGCCAGGAAATGCGCCAGGAGGCTCAGGGATTGAACGGGGGACAGCTTAATGTAGTAATCTTGTGCACTGTGAAACAGCTTTGGGGTTGGAGGCACTGTAGCTTCAGACATTGTATCTTTAGACAAAATTATCAGAGTACAAACTGAACTAAGCAGCCTTGCTGGCAGCAGGGCTTGCTGGCTTCTCAGAGGACTGGAAGATGGCATCGCACTGTGGCCTTGACCATTCCTGCAGAACTTGTGGGGGAGTTGAACTCGAATTGGCAGAAAGGCACACACTCAGTGCCTGAAATCCACAGCAACTTCAGCAACTATGTGTATAAGACATTGCACAGGAACAGCTCATCCATCTGCTCTTTGTTTTAAAAATTATAAGGAGAAAAGGAGACAAACAAAGGTCTTGTTTGGTTCTGCTCAATACTTTTCTTCCGGCTTGTTCAGGCAAACGTGGCTGCAACAGTGCAGTTGAACTGTGTCTTCAACAAGCTCTACAAAAGCTTTATTTGTGATCAAGGAGCATTTAAATATGTTTGGGGTAGTTGTTTTTGTTGAGGAATATATTTGTCACTGGTTACTTGGTTTGTAAACTGCAGATTGAGGTGCAGATTGAACTCTGGTGGGAGCCCAAGACAAAAGGCATTGATAATAGAGGGCAAGAAGATGGATGTCACCAGCCAGGTGGATGGACACTGGGAGACAGAGGAGGAGAGGGGAACTTGGGAAGAAGAGTGAGACCTTGGCATGCTTTGAGTGTGAGGGGATAAAAGCCCAGGGGTTCCTTTGGGTTCTGTCCTCACAGGTACCAGTTTGGACTGTTCCTGTCTTACTGCAGCTTTATGGAATGAGATGTCTGAGACTCTGCTTTGGGAAACCTGGGATCGAGCTGGTGAAGAAACCTGGCCTGACTGTGAGTGGGGTGTGCACCCTCCAGGTCACTGGGGCCACCACTGGGAGGGGGCTTTGGTCCCAGCAGTGAAAATGTGTGACATTGGGAGTGTGGCTGTCAGGGAGTCTTGTGAATGGTCACACTGGGAAGCTTCCTTAACAGTTTTGTTGTTTGTTTTTATCTATTTTTTTTTTCAAAAGCAGAAGGATTTTTAGCATTTTTCAATGTCTATGTAATCCAAAAGCTTTTCTAAAATCTGCTCCTACATGAAAATTTGCACTGTGTGTGTGAAGTGACTTACTCCGAACAGCCTGGCTTGTGGCTGTCCCTGTGGGACAGAAGCACTTCTCCCCACTTGCTACTTTGAACCACAGTAACACCAGTCATTATGGGTCACAGTGTGAAGACCTGACATTATAACTGTCTTTGCATGTAGAGTGATTATAACTAAGTCAGAAGTAATGTTAGGAGTGTACTAGGATATTTTTCTGAGAAAGCTACACAAAAAAATGTCTGAGGGATATGTAAGAAACCTTTTGTTTTTATGCTTTGGTAAATTCTTCTACAAAAAGGTTATTTTGTTGTTGTTTTTCAGAAATTTTGATTAGCTGATGTTAAATGTGACTCAGTATTATTTTTTGCGCTCACTCAGTATCTTTCAGGCAAAGGTTTTAAAGCGCATCACACATTTGTGGCAGAACCCATAACTGAAACTCAAATTTCCTGGCACATTTAGCATCTAATTAGTGGCCTTGGTTTCAAGTGGATGCATGTGGGTAGGTCAATACACATGTATTAAACTCTGTAGAGCAAAACAGAACTGAGCTGAGTATTTACGTTTGTACTTGCAGGAGCAGATTCCAAATTCACATTTTATTTTCTCAAATATTATATAACAGCCACTGAGAACAGGAAAAGCAATTCAATATGATTAACCTGTTATTGTGTTAATTATATGCAATGTAAGGTTGAGATGGCAGCAACAACTCATCAGTTTTGTTTCAAACACAAGTCTTCCTGGCCGGTGAGGATTTAGTAAGTTTTAATTCCATCACACATGCTGAGGTTAAGCTCAGTTGGAAGAACTTTATCCCTGAAATTTTTAGTCAAAGCTTAATCACTCGATTAACTTCCTGAAACTAGAGGATTGACCTCAAATCCTCATCCTTAATAAGAACTTTGCAGTAGATAAGATTCAGTAGAAAACACTTCTCTATCTCCAGAAAGGCTTTTCTTTACATTTTTTAATGAAACTGGAAGGATGCAGTTACCCTTCCATTATCAAATCAACCTTCACTGAAATTTAAACTTCGTGACCAAAATTGTAGTCCACTTGCTATTTGACTTTTCAGACTTCTTACTTCTTCTCAGTGTGAAAATATAATTACTTGTTTACCAGTTAATGCTGCCTGCCTCAATTCAGTTAAAGGGATACAGCATCCACACTGCTCTTAGTCACCAGTTTCTTATTGCGACTGAAACACTTCCTATAAAGATTCTTGTGGTGCCCTGCAATATTCATCATGACTAAGCATTGGGCTGCTTTTGGTGGGAAGAAAAAAAATCGAAGCTATCAACCACCTTCAGAAAAATGTGTCAGAATAGATATTTGCATGTATTTTGTATTGTTACTTCCTCAGCTGAACTGATTTTTCCAGGGTCAGATAAGGCTTTATTCAACTGGAGCTTTTCCAGATTTGATGGCCTGCCTTGGGATACTCCTTCAGACTGAGATTTGCAGAGCAGAAAGTTGGAGTTCATTTCACAGTTTGGTAAAAGATTACTTTGTTCCTTACAAAAAAGCAGAAGGATATCTTGACTTGAGTTGTCAGTCAAGTAGTTTTGCAGTATTTGTTATCGAGAGTTTCCCTATCCGTTATCCTTGTTGGTTTTGGTTTGGGTTTTCTTTTGGTTTTGTTTTCTGAATATTCTTGCTATTTTAACTGATGTTAAAACTTGTTCTTAATACTTGGTTTGCAGTTGGTTTTAAATGAACTTATGTTCTCGTCTTTCCCCTCTCTATGAAACTTTTGCTGAATCTTTCATGCTTGATGATCTGTTACTTCTGAAATGCAGAAAGGGAGAGCAACATCTCCCTCCTTTGTTTCCTTATCCTCCTTTGGAGTTACACTGGCAGCTTTTTCATGTCATCCTTTGCAATGTGGTGTAACATTTGGAATTATCAAAAATCCCTAACTGCTAGGTACTTGGATTCTACTTAATTACAGTGAGATTTGTATTCCTAAATCACTTAGTACAGATTGCCATATTCCCAGGTGTTGACCCAAAGCAGGCAGCATACCTGAAGAGCATCTATTGGGCAAGAAATTGGACTTTTTCCAGCCAATTACCAAATGCTAATTAGAAGATGAAGTAGGTCAAATGAGAATGAATAACTTCTCTTTCTCGTCTTTGCTCGAGTTCTTTGAGCAGGCTCATAGGCAAGGCTTGGGAGATATTGCAGCTTCCACAGGCAGATGTTTTATGTGCCCTGGCTCATTTCACCACGGCTCTTCTACACCGTGTGTTTCCTATCACTAGGGCTCATCTAATTTTTGTGTGATTGATAATTCCTCCTGGGGTCCTTTAATGCACGCTTCCTTTTAATGTGCTACTGGTAATTCTATAGGTCATTCCTAAACGCCTCCCAAAAGTCAAGCGAGGCTGGAACTTGGTTTGGGAAACCAAATTTAGAGCCAGTATAAAATAATATCTGACTTATGTGGTAGTAAATGAGACAAGGAATACACTTTTATGGTTTGTGGGATATGTACAGTTTTGGGAAAAGCTTCTTGATAACAGTGAATGATATGCAAGAGTACAATTTGAAGCGTATAATACCGAGGTTGCTACAGAATTACGGTATTATTTAAAGCATTTTGATGTTTACAGGTGGCCCAGTTGTACAAAAAAGTTTGAATTTCACTCATGTTTATTTATGGAGTGAAGGAGTGCAGATGATGTCAGAGTTTTGTAAACAACAGAAGTTTTCAAGATGTTGTCTAAAAAAATATGGTAAAATATTGGAGTACATTTTTAAACTTTAGTTTAGATTTCGGTTTCTGAGTTTTATTTTCAGCAGTACTAAGGTTGTTTTCTGCTAATTGCTGCTTATGTAATGCCATTTCAATAAATTACACAATTTCTACAGCATTTTCCCACTTTTATTTATGATAACTGTTTATACTCCACAAGGAGGCCAAGACCTCTCCCTCCCAGAAGGAACACAAAAATGTAGATTCTTTCTTTTCCCTTCTGCTGTTCTTAAATCCTGATCTTGTGAATTCTGTTGGGAGTTGTGGTTTTGTTTGTTTGTTTGTTTCATTTAAATCTAATAGTTCTAACAAATAGAATTTAAACTTGATCAACTTTACAGCAGTATTCAAAAAGTATGGTTCTGAAGGGAAAAGGAAACAGCCGAGAACATGTTAGATTTCAAAAATGAGATAATTTGACTTTAATTTTTTTTTTTGAAGAGAAAGAATGACATCTGCTAGCTGCCTGGAGTTGGGAAGAAATCTCCCCTTGAGACTTTGTTATATCTTCTGAAACACCTTATTCTGTCAATGTCACAGATGGAGCATCCTATTAGACTACTTACACTGTAATTTTTATATTTTATCTATGAAGTGCAACTCTAAAGGAATCATGGCAGGAGAAAAAAAAGCACATCTTGAAATACAATGAGTTCATCAGTGAGTAAGCCTTTAATAAGATTAGAAATATGCATAAATATCTTCCCGAATAAAGTCCATGGTATGAAGAATAATGTAAAAATCCTATTGAAATCCTTCCTGCATGGACAGTATGAGAATATTTTTTTATTTAGTGCTTGGCATTTTATTCCTTTGCTTAAGACAGTTGAAATATCTCTGTTTTTTAATTTGAATACTTTTTAAAAGGTAGTATTTTGGAGCATTTTGTTGTGTTAAAGTGGGTGGGGAAATTGGTCTTCCTTCAGTTTCTGTCACAACAAAATTATGGCTTTTTTTACATCTGGGAGTCTAAAGCCAAGGACTGAAGCTTTCTGCTTTTATGATGAAAGGCAAATGAGTTGTTATTCTAATTATAAATTTAAAATATCAATAGAAGTACTCACTAAGTAGCAATAAACATCTCTCTATAAATTTCCTGTTCTATCGATTGTATCTCAAATGATAACCCATTAACTGATTGCTGTTGATCAGCAAAATGAAGTGAGATTATATTTATTACTTTTCACTGCTGACTCTCATAATAGATTATTATGGCAAACGTGAAAGGCAGGAAAGCGTAATTGCTGCTTCATTTATGTTAATTATTCATTATTTTTTAGTATCAAACTGTTTTAAAACGTATATATGGAATAAATTAAATCACCAGTTTATTGTTGTACAATTAAAATGCAACAGTTGTTTGCTTGTTTGAGGCTTTGAAAACAACTGACTTTTTTGTAATTTTGCTTCCTGCAGTTCTGCAGCTCTCACATTACTGTACAGTTTAATTTTTTCCTATATCAGGAAACCAATATTCAGAATGATAGTGCAGCTGCTGTGCATATGTGTAATTGTTGACCTTGGTGACACTTTACTTTTGCAGTGACAATCCCGGCTTAGAAGGTCAGTGTGCTAATTTCCAACATGGACAGAGCATAAACTTACTCCGAGCTTTCTCAACTACTTTATTAGCAGGCTGATTTGTGGGAGAGGCTCTGTTGCCTTGATGGATCCATTTTTCTGTTTTGCTCAGTCTATTTTATGCGCCATGGCTGTCGTTACAGTCTGCAGAGATCCTTATATTACCCTCACCTCTGTCACCTGAGTGCCACCAGTCAAATTGCCAGAGTAGCCTGTTTTCCAGGCACTGAACTAATGCAAATGCAAAATACTAAAATATTTTGTTGGCTTTTTGTATTTGGGTCAAATTCAAATGTCCTGTGACTGGCAACAGGAAAGTACGTGACCAGACCATAGTGAATTTAGCTTGTGATCTCAGTGTTGTGCACTCATCCTTGTCTGATGTATCAAAAATCATTTTGTGTACTGCAAATTACCATATTAATAAGATCTTTCAGAACAGAAACCAGTGGCTAGGTCTTCATTGTCATCTGAACTGGTTCTGAAGCTTCTTTCTCACAGTGAGCACTAAAACTGTTATTTATGTCTTTATCTTCCATTGGAACTAGGTGATCTTTAATGTCCCCTTGAGTTGTGTGTAAAAGTGAAACATAATTCCTATATTTCACAGTGTAACTGGTGTGACTGTACCTTTCTGACAAACAGAACAAACAAATAAAACCATCACTTATGTTGAATTAGCACTTACCCCAGTGGCAGCCAAAGGTAAGTGTAGTTCTGTGTCAACTCCAGGAAATCCCTCTCTGTGTGAACAGCAGTACACAATGGGCTGTAATGGGAATTTTACAAATCCCTCCCTGCAGGGATTTACATTGTCAGTAGTCTCCTGCATATAATGTGCCGTAATTGAAAGTCAGGGTTTTTTTCCTCTTAATTATACAATAATGTTGTTTTACACGTCAGGTAAAAGTATGTGTTTTCATAGTTTGTGTATATCTACTTTCATCAAATCAGAAAGTGATGGTAATTTTTTTTCATATTTCTTTTTTTGTGATGCTAAGTATGGTTTGTTACTTCTTAACCCCTGTGTTTCATACCACGAGGTGGTTTCCCATAGCCTAGTGGCATTCTAGCTTAGTCAGAAACAGGTATAGGACTGAAACCAAAGCAGGCTGGACTGAAAATAATGGAGTATCACACAGCTAATTTTCAGTGAACTGAGTGTCAAGGTCTTTGACCATGCGTTTATTTGTAGCAGAAATGGGTATTTCAGAGCCACTGATGTAATAACTGTATTTCTTGAATAGCCTGAATTACATATGCTCACAGATGATAAAGGTGTCTAGAAAACTGGTAAACCAAAATGAGAATTAAAACTGCAAGAAATGGCTGTGGAGGTTGGAAACCTTGGCATATTGAAGATATTTGCGGTGATCACAAAGATTGAAGTCTTCGGTTGGTCTATCTAGGCAAAGTAATCCTGAAATGTTAATAACCTGTCCTGAAAATCGAATCACTGATGGGCCACGTGGCCCTTGTGGTTTGTCATCAATAATTTCTGTAACAGGTTTTTCCTGCTGCTTAAACCCCAGCATAATGTGAAATTTGCTCAGCCTCCAAGGAGGGAGCGAATCTGAATGGAGCAATCTATCCACACACCTCTGAGGACAAAAGATTGAGACCCAAGCACTGGGAAGTCATCCCCAAAAAGCTGTGGTGGTCTGCAAGGGTGCAGGTTTGAGGGACATAGGTTAGAACTGTCCTGCCAGGAACATGAGTTGGGCAGATGCTCCACAGTTCTGGGCAAACTCTCAGGTGCCAGGTGTCATGGCTTGTCAAAGATTATAGATGACAGTAAAGGAAACAAACTTCTCAGATGTCTGAGTAGTTTACCCCTTCCTCTCTGGGCTACTCAGCACCTTAGAGTTCCATCAAGAGTCTCATCCAATGGGGCAGATTGTAATTGGAAAGGTGACAGGACAGAGTTACAGGATGTTTCAGGAATGGAATTAATTCAACTGCAGTCTAAGAAAACTCCATACACACAGTTTATCAAGGGAGGGATCATAACATCCCTTTTATAACAATTGTTCTGTGGTGCTCTCTGTGTAGACTGCAGTTATCTCCCTTGGCTTTAAGATTTTCTGAGTTTTATTTAACTCAAAAAGACCTTGTGGCAGAAAGGAGAGTTTGTATAAAACTACCTGGGAGTATTTCTTGACTTTTAAGGTAAGCTTTTCCTTGTGTATCAAAATGCCTGTTGACGACTGAGTGGAGGTGCTTATAATTGTATTAATGAAATAACTTTGGACTAAGAAGCATGCTAACAGAGGGCTGAAGGCTGCAAGGTTTGCTCTGTCATTCCTCATCTGCTTCTCTGGTCTTCTGTAGAACTGCGTTGTTTACCCATAATAGCGACATTTCCGCTTTCACATGTCATATTTTCATATTTTCTTTAGCAGTGCATAAGTTGATATTACTTTTAATAATTTTCTGTCTTTGCATATAATGTTCATTTCAATGTAACACTCAAGGCAAAGAAAATACAACTGGGTTCTTTCAACCCTTAAAAGTTCATTTCTATTGTACTTTTATATTTTTAGATTCAAGTTTGTGATTCGTGAAAGGAAGACCTTTCAAAAAGTCTTAAGTCAAAATGGATATTGCATATGCTATAAATCTCTATAATACTTCTCCACAGGGGCTTACCTTGTTTTTAGATTGCATTAGTCTCCTTTCAAAATATGGAAACACAGAACCATGGAATCATTTGGGGTGACAAAGACATTTAAGGTCATTGAGTCCAACCATTAATCCAGCATTGCCATGTCCACCAATAAAGCACATCCGTAAGTGCCACATTTACACATCTTTTAAATACCTGCAGGATTGGTCACTCACCCCCTTCCCTGGGTGGCCTGTTCCAATTCCTGACAAACTTTTTGGTGAAGAAATTTTTCCTAATGTCCAATCTAAGTTTCCTCTGGCACAACTTTGAGACCATTTAGTCTTGCTTGCTACCAAAGCCCCACTTCATGGTGAAAATGGGAGTGTTGAGCAGTGAAGCATGCAGTACAATAGTTTCATATTGGGGAAAAATGTATAAATTTGAACTCAGCTGACTTACAAAAGCAATATATCTGTTCTAAAATTTATTGTAAGAATAATTGGATTTCCAGGCATTAATTAGATAAACTTCATCGTGAAAAAACCAAAACAGTGTTTATAGTTCAGATAGAGGCTTATAAGATTTAAAAGATGAGTTGCCATATCTTGTGCACTTACCTCAAGATTTGTACTCCAGTAAAGGAAACCCACTATTTTTCCCCCAAAGTAAAAATAAAACAGAAGTTGTGGAAGGTTTTTAACAGTGTTTTATAATCTTAGAAATAAGAGGATTGTGATACATTTTTCTACAAAATCTATATTTTCTCACACGGAAGTTTTAATTCACCAGAGCATATTTTATATAAACTCATTTATCGTAGGGATTACTTTAAGCACAATATATAATGAAAATGCCATTCATATTTTTCAAACACTGGAGTATTACACATTTTATTTTTAAAATGGTATTAAACACATGCTACAGGCAGAAGCAACTTTTAAAATGCTGAAATATGCAATCACAGAAAAAAAAGCCACATTTTTTTTTTTTTGAAATGTCCAGATCTTTATTTCTTAAAGCCAGGAGCAGTCAAATTATATGTGTAGGAGACCTTTCCATATTCTTCCTTCACAGTTTACTCTTTTAGGGCCAGACTAATGTGGTGGCACGGCAGGCACTCAGCAAGAAAACAGAGGATAATGAAAAAAACCTTGAAAATACCCACACTGTTGGGATGTGCAGCATAGCCCAGCATGAAAGCTGTCATATGGGCCCAGCTTATTAGTGCTGGCTCTGTTCCATGCCAACAGGACCCAGGCTGGCTCCTGCTGGCTCAGTGTTTTGGATCCAGAAGGAGGTTATTAGCTCAGGTGCATTGCCTTGCAGGGCCAGGTTTTGCCTGGGATTAAATGGAGGCTAAATAGGAGCCCGGAGCTCCCCGGAGTCAGCTGAAGCCTTGCCCAGAGCAGCTGCACTGCTGCCCTGGCTCAGGCATCTGCTCAGGGCTCTGCTGCAGCATCCTCCTGCACCGAGGCTGCCTCTGCAGCATCTGTGGTGTGCTTAATCTGCAGCCCAAATGAGCTGTCCATGGATATTTCTGGGCTGAAGGTGTTTCTAAAGAGTGACCCTGCCACTAAACCATCTCCGACTCTCTGGTGCCTTTCCCTTTCCCCTGTTTTTGCAGCTTGGCTGGGAGGGCAGTGAAGGTTGAGCTGGGATCAAGCAGGCACTGGTCAGCACCTAATTAATAGCTAGCTCATAATTACTCCAGGCCTGTCTCTAGCTGGGGGCACTTGATGTTGCTTAGTCACATTTGAGGCGTTTTGGAGGCTAAAATTCCTGTCTGATCTGGATATTGGCATGAGCTGTCTGCTCCAAACTATTCTAAAATCAATAAAGATGTGTTCATGTGCAATTTGCTAAATCTGTACCGTGTGTGAATTAATCCACGTATCTTTCTGATACATTGTAGTAGTTTAATTACTTTACTAAATCTACAATTCAGAAATTAGGCTTATCTCAGTTAAATTAATAATCTATCTTGCCACTTTGGTAACCTGGTCAGCTGTCAACTTTGGATGTTAATAGAGAGAAGAGCAAATAACAGTGTTACATTACTTAAGTAATGAAAAGATGGGGAAACTGGATGTGTTCTTGAATGATTTAAAATCTGCCTGTCATGATATTATGTATTATTATGGGCATAAAATTATAATGTTGTGTATTATTATGGATGCCTAGTAATAATTGCTAAAACCAAGGTAAGTTAGAGAAGAATAAAAAAAGCCTATAGTTATGTTAAAAAATAGTGGTGTTTTTTTTTTTTTTTAATCACTATGAAAATCAGCTGGAACTTACTAGTTAAGAGGAACAAACAACCATTTTTACTCTCCCCAGCTTCTCTTTCAGATACCATTTGCCTCTTGCCTTTAGGGAACATTAGCTCTAAGAGTGATTTTCTCATTTTTCTCTGCTTTCTGTGCTTTTGAGGGTACCATGAGACATTAAACACAGGGCTGATCACAGCAGTTAACGTTTATATTGGTGGTTTCTGTTGTCCTGCCAAGTCTTGCTGAATCCACAGGTGGCCTGGAAGTTTGGACAGTTTCTATTTTTTGTCAAATTAAATATTTTGTACTAATGAATGCATAAAATAATGTAATTAGATATATTTCTGTGAATTAATATCAACATCCTCCTAATTATTTCTGTTTCTTCAAAAGATACTTAAATTTTCAAAAGCATGCCTCAAAATAGACATGCCAAAAAAAGTATATTGAGGGGAGTCAAATCATTATTTTACTTTGATATGCAAATTTGCACTATACAAAATGTTTCTGTTTCTGGTCATAGCCATGGGATTCTTACTAGAGAAATCATCTATTTCAGGGAAGATGGTAAAATACTGACACTTGTTTTTAAAATTTAATTTTATTGTCCTAGACACCAGTACAATTCTCATTAGCAGATTTTTCAGCCAATTTGCCCATTTTTGTTTTGTGGATCCTGTATGTTCTAGTTGTCATTATAAATAGTTTTTGAAAGGGGTCCCTTGAAAAGGAGGGAAGAAAAAGCAATTTTATTTTAAGGTATGACTCCTAGTAACATTTCTGGTGAGTTTTTGTCATCTTTTTTTTATCTCTTCTAATGTTATACACTTAATATAATGTGAGTGCCTCTTGCTGCTTCATTCTCTTTTCTCTTCCTTCCACCTTTCATTATCTAGTCTACTTTTGTGAACATAAATTTCCCTCTCTGCAAAAGCAGTCATGTCAAAACACTTTCTACCAGCCACTGATCTATGGTGGGATTCTATTACAATCCAAGGGATTGCTCTTTTAAGAATCTCATTAAAGTCTGAACAAACAATATGAAATGAAAAATCCTTCCCCAAGGCACAGAGGCTATAGACAATCCTGCTTTGCAAAGCTAGATAGGTGAGATGATATTAGACAGGCGATAATGAAAATATCAGAAAGATTTCATAGCTAAAAATCTGTAACAATTACGGTCAAGAAAGTGGTCCATTTTCTGATTTTAAACATTAAGTATAATTCACAGATGAGAGAGCATAAACACACAAAATCTTCCCTGATAAGGCACTGGTCAGAGGGGATGTTTCTCATGGACTTTTTGTACATCTACTGAAAATTTTACAGTGATTTTTGCTTTAAAGATTCTCACCAAGAAATATACCAGAAGTTGGGGTTTAATATCTTTTTTTTGAAAGAAAAATAGTTCAAGCAACAAATGTAGTTCTATTAGCATGCTTTAAAGTTCAGAGTCTATAAATATTATCAGTTAATGTACTAGAACTTATTTTTTTTATCTGAGACATGGACATGCTAAAAGATCTTGCCAGTCATTAATCTGTGGGTAACTTCTGTTAGTTTTTAAAATATTTGTATTTAAACACATAAAGACTGGTCTATAACTGAGTATTTCATAAAATTTTGTCTGCACTCAGGGCTTAACTAAATTTGTCTTTCTGAACAGCTTTTCTTGTGGTAGCTGAGCAGTTTGTTACTGTAGTTGTCTCTTGAGAAGGAAAGAAGAGCTTGAAAGCTCTTATTCCTGAAAGGGGGATGGGATTAGAGGGATGCTCCAGAGACAGTGGGGAAAAAAAGTGTTTTCTAAATTAGACCCTTTGAAAATTGTTGTATTCTCTTGGTACTGAGACTTTTAGCTGTGGGGTTCATGGCAATTCCTCTACTCTCCTGGGTGGCCAGAGTCTGGCACTGTTCAGAGCAGACTTGTGAGCTGTGCATTTTTCTTCCGTTTGTATTTTTGGGTGGAAGGCTGAGTGTTTTCTTTTTGATACAGACCTCATTACAAGTATTCATTGCCTCTATCATCTCCACGTACAATCTGCTCTTGTTTCTGTAGCTGTATATTTGCCATGAAGACCCCAAGGGAAGTTAATGTAATGTAATTGTCCCTAAATTAAAGCTTGAAAAAAGAGGTAATTAATGTTAAAATCCATAGCTTCTAAACAGAGATACATATAGCTTGCTGTTGTGTGCTTTGGACAGTCAGGATTTTTATTTTGGGGGTAGGTTGCTGTTTGTCTCTGTATCCCACTAATGTGTAATTTCTCGATTTACTCTTAAGACATTAACAAAGGGTTTATCAACAGAATCCATTCATCGAAACAGGAAGCTTCAGCTGCTTGAGGATTACACCCTGTCAATTAAGACAAATAGTTTTTGATTGGTGGGAAGCTCGTGAGCAAGTAATTGCAAGAGATGTTCCCTGTTGAACAGCTGCACATAATCCATCAGATTTCAAGTGACGTAGAGTAGGCTGATAAATTGAGTTCCATCATTTGTACCTTTCTCCACTGAGGGCTCTGGCACTTTCAAAATTTTGTTTGCTTTTGCGGGTGGGGAAGGAAAACTTTTTTAAAAATTCATTTAAGTCATTAGTAACTGAGCAGAGAAAATGATGTGGAATCAAAGTTCCTACTTAACACCTGGTTGGAGGCTGGGATGCCCAAGTGTGGCTGGGAAATGCCATTTGGTCCCATCTCCTGTAGACCAGAGCAAGGACTGCAGAATAACCAAGATGTGGTAATTACCTCCTTCCAATTAATTATGTACAACACAGCACAAGGCAGGCAGTCCAGGGAAGGCAATTCCAAGAGAGAGGGTCCATAGCTAGGTCAAACCAGGCAGTAACTTGCTCAAAATCTCTGCAAAAGTGGTTTATTTTTGTCTCCTGTTCACTGAGAAAGGGTGCATGTAGAATTTTGAATGTGCACTGTGAAGATACAGGTTTTCATACCGGACATCAGTTGAAATATTCTGTGTTTCCACAACCAAATACATTTAAATGGTTTTATGTTGTTAAAAATACAAAAGTAAGAGAAATACTGGAAATATTAAAGACGCACTGGTCAGAAAAATCATGGAAAGTGCAAAATTGTAAATTTTTTCTGTCGTCTGACACAAATTTTCTATTGAGATAAAAATCACTGGCCATATAAAATTTGGACATTAGCATGTCAACAAACATTATCAATCCCATAGAAAAGAGAAGATATGATGGCATTACGTGCTTTAGCTCAAAGATTGGTTTTTTTCGTGTCCACTGTTGTAGCTATAAATGGAAGTAAAAAAGAACTTACGTGCATCCATGCTATTGAATAAATGGAGTGAATATTAAAAACTAGAGTTTTATAAAGCAGAGGGCAAAAAAAATGAAGTGACGGTAAATGGATACATCTGGGCCCTAATGGGTTAAAAGTAATTTATTTTTGTTTGCAGTTGCAAGTTAAAACCCAGACACCACCAGGCACTCTTCTGTGTGACTGTTCCCATGTCCATCTCACATCATGTCTGAACATAACATACAGGCAAAGAAAATTTGTAATTATATGGTCAGGACAATGAGAACTCTTAGGCCAGACTGGAGCCTTTATTTATTTTTTTTATTTTTAAATCAGTGTTTAGAGCTTTGGGGACAATATGGAGAAGTGAAACACAGGCAGAGACTTGCAGCACACCTCTTGGCTTCAAAGGGCTGTTGTATTTTCCATAGATATCTTGGATTTTGCTCTAGTGAAGACAAAGTCACCTGTGTGATCTATACCATGAAGCTGAACTTAAATTTCCCTGTGGTCCATTCTCTGCTTGTACTGACAGGAGTGGTGTCAATAGTGAAGATGGGCTTGATTCAGGAGATATTCACCCAAATTGCTGGGGCTGTTAATCTTTAATGGCCTAATAATAATGCTTGAATTGTTTCTGGCTACAAACTAGTTCCTCTGTGGTGTTTTTTTGTTGGGTTTTTTTTACGGGTAAGTTTGTTTGTATCTGAGCTCTTACAATGCCAGGTCCAACTGTGTCTTCTGAGATGCAGATTTTGTTGCAAATGCCTCTGATTAGGAACACACGAATAAGGACAAACACACAATTCCCCTTGTTCTGTTAAGTAGATGCTTTTGTCATAAATCTGTTTCAGGAACATTATTCTGAACTCCATGGATCATATAATAGTGGATTATTTGCATGGTATACGAAATATCTGGATTTTTCTCAACAAGACAGAAATCCTGTAGGCTGGATCAACATGTCACCTTTGATTTAAAGGGGTGATTTTCTATAAAGAAAAGTTACAGAATGATCCATCTCTGTAGGCATATTTTGTGTCTAATAATGTGGTACAGTATCAATATATCTGATTTCTAGTGAGGATGAGCTGTACTCTGTGTTTAGGCCTGTCTATAAACATACGTATATCTTTTTTTGTCTAAGCTGTCCTGTTTATTATGGGAAGTTGGGTTGCATATATGCAATGCAGTGGTTCCACCAGCAAGCCATACTGAAGCAGTTTGTGGCAACTGGTTTGGGTTTTTTTGTAATTTCTGTTGTTTTATTGCCTAGATAAACGGATGAAATTTGGTTGAAACACCTGGAACTAAAAGGTACCACATGTTGGATAACTGAGAAATGAGGTTGTTGGTACCTTTGAGTGAGATTTGTTAAGGTTTCATTACAATGTTTCAAGGGCAGTTCCTGTGTTTTTGGGATCCTGGGCTGATTTTAGTTCTGGAGAAGCTGAAACTGGAGCCTTGTTACAGGGTAATCTTCCACACTGATGATTAAATTTAAGGGACCCTGGCACTGTCCTAGGATGCTGAACCACCCCAGCACTTTTCCCTCTCCATGTTTTGTTGAGTACATTAAAAGGTAGTCAAAAAAGTTTTCTTAAGGTGTGATGGCAATAACATGTCTCCGTGTACTGTAGGTATTTACATTTAAAAAATATTTTTATGTATCAGACTACTTTTCTTCTCCTCCCAGAAGTTACGATGTAAAGTGAATTTGGATATAACATGAGTACCTCATCAGTGTGTTGCTCATTTTTTAAATTAAAACCTTAGTCAGTCAGATCTCATTAGGCATCTACATGTCATTAATTTATAAAGAAAATACCGCATGTATTAAAATGTAATTTCAGTTAATGCATAACAGCTAAAATTATTAATGATTTTTTTCTGATAGTCATTACTTTTCAAACCTCTTTCTCTGTGGAAATCTACAGCAGCTGAAATAGCAGAACGCTGTGCGAAGTACAATTTCTGTCAGAAATTACTGAGGATGTGCCACAACAATGACAAACATTTGTGATAAAAACCCCACCACCTCTGTTTCTGCTTCAGCAAAGCAGGCAAACATCTGTACACTGCTTTCGGTGTACTTATTTAGATGTGTATGAGAGCAGGGTGCTTTGCATATGGCTAAATGGAAGTGCATTTAGGAAAAACAGATGAACCTTGGAGTGCAGTTTGGTGGAAACTAGATGATGAAGTATGCAGATGAGGAAGAAAATTATCCTATTCTATGGTGTTGCCGTAATAGTTCACTCTATGAGGTGTAAATTCAATTCAGATTGATGCTAAGAGATGCGTAGATATAAAAAGGTATAGAGATAAACCCGGCTTCTTCTGGTCTGTGTTCCATTAGTAACATATAAAATACAGAATATCCTGTGCTTTTTACGTAGCCCCTTGGATCATTCCAACATTCTTCTCTGTTACTTTGATTAAGCTCTGTTCTGTACATCTTGGTCGAGATGTTCGTAATGTCGGCACTGACTTCAGCAGTCCAAGTGCTGTCTCCTGCCTCCTGTTTGGAGATAAAACGTTGTTCCAGCTGCTCACTTGGAACCAGGAGACTGCCTGCTGCAAAAACAGGCTATCAGCATTTATTAGCATGGCAATCTTCACAAGCCTAAGACAAATGAAACATTTAAAAGGAGTGGAGCGCATTGGGTTGTTGGTTCCCGTTTCTCCTGAGAGGGAGAGGATGCTTTTCTCTTTGAATCCTACATATATATGTGTATGTGCTTCCATGTAAGACTTAATGTTTACAAATCGAGGTTTTATTGTTGGTGGGTTTTACCAACTCAGAATTGTTATGTTATTACATTCGAACACGTTGAGGGTGACCGTGGTTTTGAAATTGCCAGTGCATAATTTTTGGAAAGGAAGCGAAGAGAGTTTATTGCCGTAATTACAGTGTAATGTTCATATTAAATATATTTATATTTTAAAATTCCAATTTTAAGGAGATTTTAATAGAAGCTGGAGCTGATGAGGCAAAGCAATGCAAAAAGGCTGTTCCAGATGGCATTCATCCAGAGGGAGACATTTGTGTATTGACAACGGTGGAAATATATGAAAAGAGAAATAAGCAGCGAGTATGAGACTAGTGAAGAGAAACCGAGTGAGAATAGTCCAGGACTCAATCTGCTGTTGCAAGGAGAGGAGTAACAGTATTCTCTACATGCTGTAATCTGGTCCTAGGGAAAGATGCTGAAAATAGTAAGTATTTCAGTCAAGCAGGAGGGGAGTGCAAGAATGAGTCAGATGGGTGGTTGTAGCTTAAATTCCAGAATTTTATTCTCCAGTGGGAGAGTAAAAGTTTTGCAAAAACGTGAGAAAAGAGGGAGGATGAATTTGTAGTGAAATTCAGTCTTTATGTGATGATAGAGATATAAAGTTCATTTTTATGGATTAAAAACCAAAAAGACTACATTATGTGGGGCTTTGGTTACTGTCATGGGTAATTTGGTGAACCAGGGATCTAATCTGGCATAATGGTGGTTCTTCCTTGCAGAAGGATACTTTTCTTCAAGGGAACATCTCTGCAAAGCAAAATGTTTGCATTTGACTAACTGCATTTAAAATTAATTGAAAGAAATATGAAAAATACTATCCAATGCTAAAAGTCTTTCCCATTCCTTTTTAATGTCGTTTAAAGTGACACCGCCAATTCAAGGAAATACCTTACAACTAGCTCAAGCAAAGGTTAGAACTAAATATTGTGTCAAGGAAAGCAGGCTTTTTAGTTAAAAGCAAATACCAGCTGCTGCCTTTGATTTTAGAAGAGAGCTTTTCTTGCTAAATGCCTCATTATAGTGTTGTGTATCTGCTCCCCTTCCATGCAACGTTTGTTCAGGCTCCTTATTCTGAAGTTCATTTAGCATTTATTATTTAGTTTTTAGCCCAGTGCTATTTGGATGTTTTGCTTTAGGTATTAATTTCTTCGTCATGTGCTTTTTTTCCCTCTGTGCTGTTCAGTGTCATGCCATAGGCACAGTGCACCAAGGGAGGCATTTTGTCACCTCCCCAGATACCAGCCAAGCAAAGGCTCCCTGGGAGCATGGAGAGTTTCATAAAGTGCAGATTAATTAAGAATTGCCCTGCTTGGAAAAATAGATGTGCTGCCTTGTAGTTCCTTGTAGTAACTTCCATCTGCTGTCTCCTATCCAAAATGGCAGCATCCTCACTCTGACTCTGCTGCCCAGAATCTTGGCCTCTGCTTCTCTGACCAATTGCCTTTTGCAATTCAGGATAAAGGGGAACACAGAGTTTTTGTAGCCACCCTCTGCAAGTAATGCCATTTTTGCTCTGCAGTGCAAAGCAGGTTGACTTTGTTATATTGCAAACTTAAAAGAGCAAGTGCAGTGAATGTAAGTGTGCTGTTTGTAACTTCGAACTTAAAAAAAATACCAGAGCTTTTTTCTACTCTGCCAGAAAGAGTAACAGTTATGTCCCTTATGAAGTTAAAGCAAGTCTATTTTATAATGAAAATTGTTATGAGATGATAGAGACATGGTCCAGTGGCTGTATCATTGCCATCTTATCAACTCTCTGAAAGTGCTATCCATCTATCAACTGCTGAATCATTTTCCCTTATTAAAATCACACACGATGCAAAAAAGACACTGATACATTAAAAAAACAAAATTCTACTGTGTGAGTTCTTTTTTTTTTAATCAATGTTGACTTTGTCTTATCCTGGTTTATTGAGTAGTATGTATTATATAGTATATCTGAATTTTTTAGCGTGTTTTTTGCGTATGACAAGTATGAAATGCAGCAAGATTTAGTTGCCAGAGTTTTTGCAGAGAATGAGCTGTTTGAGAAACCATTCTGAGCTGTAAGGCAACGTGTGAAGTTAATACATTGAGATTTTGAAGAGGAAATTTCTTCGAGGGCACAAAGGGAGGGAAGGTGCCCGACTGCCCTGCCATCAGAGGGCTCTGGTTGAATGGGGTGGAAGGGTTTGCAGGTACTGCCCCAAGTCCCACATGGGCAGGGAAGTTGGTTTAGCTCCACTTGGGAACCCCAGGGCTGCTGCTGGAGCAGATAGGAAGGGTAAAATAAACAGTATCAAAAGTTTTAGTGGGGGAAAAACCCAAAGGAAAACATCTGTTTTGGTGATATTTGCTTAAATAGAGCTGTTTCCTAGAGGAGGATGTCTTCAGTGTCAGGGCATGTTGGATATGGCTTTCAGTTTACACTGATGTAAGCTGCAGGGTCTAAATTATTATTACTTCATTGTACAACACAGATGGAGCTGCCCTCTGAAAAGAACCCGCTAATACAAGCTTGTAATTTCAATTTTTCGTGCATTTTTCATTCTGTGTTTCACTAAAAATCTAATCTACCCAATCATTGCTTTAGGCTAATAGCCTGTAATACAGTGTAGTGTCAAAAATGTCAAACTTAATGAAAAAAAAGGAAGAATCGTAAGTGTTCACTGAAACCACTTCTTTGAATACTTTTTTCCAGAAGATCTAGGGTTTGTGGAACATGTACTAATCAAATCTGAAATAAAAAGGGAAAGCTGTACAGCCATGAAACTCTTCCATGGCTGAGGTATGTATTAAAGCCATATAACTATTAAATATATTTTTGAGAAGTCATTGACATAAAACCTAGTAGAAGGTTTTATGCTAGGCATGTCAGATACATTTTGCTGTATCCTTGTTGAGACTTGTACTTGACCTTTTTAAAATGGAAACCTGAAAATTTTCTCCATCTGTTGGGCAAGGTGGTCAGGTTCTTTGCTTTTAAGACACTTTAAAATTTCTACTGAAAAGTTAGGAGGAGAGAAGGACTAGATTCCACAGTATTCATGCTCTTTAATTGCAACAAATAGTTTAATTACCTGACTCAACCATGTATGACAAACCCCAGAATTCTCTGAGGTGCTATGATGGTCCATGTGAGATGAAACACCTGCATGCCAATAGTTGGGTCGATTTGCATAGCTCCCTTAAACAGGGAGGTGATGGAAAATCGGCAGCAGTGATTTAACAAGTCTTTGTGTTCATCGCTGTCCTTCCATCTCTCCCATTAATATTTGTTTTGTTTTTCTCCTTCATGCTACAGCAGTAATGCTGATGATGCAACCCCAGACAGTCATTTCTGTGTAATAGCTTTGGGCATGAAATGCTTGATTTGCACTCCTGAGCAGCTACCACGGGCTTTGCTCCCCAGGTTTGGATGCATGAGGCATTGAGGAAATGAGGAATTTTCATGGACTTGAGGGCTGAGGATATAATGTACAGAGTAAAAAAAGAATGGAGAGAATGAGTAATGCCACCACAGTGCAACTGATAACGAGTAAGAAACTTTTTGCTCAAGACAACAGATTTATTTGATTCAACTCTTGGAGAAAAATAAGCAGGAGTGCAACACAAAAAAAAAAGAAACAGACTATTCTTAGTCTACCCTAACATATATAAACTCTTAAAAAAAAACCCCAAAATTGTACACATAAATAAAGACTAACTCTTTATCTTCTGGACAAAGACTGTCTGGATTTGTGGCAGGTTTCTCCTTAGTTATTTAGGTAGTAAATGTAGAAGAGATTGTTATATGCCAATGTGTTGAATATTCTACTTTTGAAAACTCTCAGAAAGGTCAAGAATCATAGCATTGGCAGTTCTGGTTTTTCTTTCATTTAGAATTTCACAACTTCCTCCCCTTTTCCCCTTCTGCATATGTGTTCAAGAGATTTTAAAACTTTCCTTTAAATCCTCTGTAATGGTCTTAGCTGATATGATAAATGTCAAGTGTCTTCGAAAAAGTTCTGAAAAACTTGTAGCACAAAATGAATTTGAGGCTGAGCAATTTGAATCTTTTTTTGTCCATGTAATTGAAACCTCAGTGGAAAAAAAAAAAGGCATAACTAAAAATTAAATTTGCTGTTGCAATACATAAAATCATTTGACCTCAATGAAAATTAGTCCATGTGCAGAGAAAAGAACACCTGTCATTTTGCTTGTGGGTCAGAAATAAGGCCAGATGACTAAGAGTGTGCTAGTAAAATATGCTGCTGCCTTTATGCCACTCTACTCCTATACCAATAGATTGCAAAATATGCTGTATCCCCAAAATGCCCAAATCAGCATTCAGCAAAATTTAATTGATTTGCCCTGTTCTTTCTTTCTTTCTTTTTTTTTTTTTTTTGCCAAGAAGTTGAGGGCGTATTTTGAAAAGTAAAAATGGCTGAAAATGTTCAGGATATAAATTCAATCTGTGTGAGTAGCACAGTATAAAGACACCAGGAATACCAATATTCTCCACTGATGGCATTTCTAAATACACTTCATTTTTATTTAACAAAGCCTGAAAATTACTGTGTTTTCACTTTACTTGGAAGCAAGTCTTGAGCTTTGGTGGTTTATGAGCTTATCACCAACCCCCATCCCCATCATTAGTTCATCACTAATTGGGAGAGTTGTGAAGAAGTCAGTGATGAGGTTAGTCTTAACCATCTGCCCAAAAAGTCTCTTCCCTGGAAGTTCACACGTGCATGCACCGAGACACACACCACAGGGTCACTGTCCTTCTATAACAAGCTGCTTAGGCACAACTGAATGAACGGGATTAACTGCATTTCTCTACAGACATTTATTCATGCTTAAAAGTTAGATGCAAGCTCAACTCGTATCTTTATGAATTTAATTCAGTGCTACTAGTTTTCCAGAGTGAAAAATTTGTTTGCTTAAAAATAGAGCTGGCTGCATTTTCTGTAATTTAAAAAAAAAAGGGTTTTGTTCAGTTAAAGGGCACACTTTTGAGTAGAAGTTTTTTTTGGGGGAGATGTTTTTCCAACAGTGTTGCTTGGTCACGTGAAGGTATCCCACCATTTAACCAACAAGCATTCACCTGTTAAATAAGTACATTTATGGTCAGTAAAGTACCAAATAAGTTGCCTGTATTTTCAGTTTTAGTGACAGATTTCCCTTTAGCCCTTGCTAAAAAGGAAGTGGGGCGATGGAATAAATTCTGTGTCCTTCAGTATATTAAATTGTTAGCAGTATTATTCAGACACCGCTTTACAGCATTACTTATGGTGGTATCAAAATGCTATATTCATTAAGAAATACTTAATAAATTCCTTTGACTTCAGGGAAAGTCAGGGTGACTCAGCATCTGTGGCAGACTGGCTTTAAAATGTGCCTATTGCTGTGTATGTGTGCATGGGATGTCAGAAGCCTAATCCATGCAAATCCATGAATCATTAGATGACTGTATTTTAACCCATTTCCTACTGCTCAGTACATGAGCATTTCTACATGAAATGCATCTTTTAAGTTAAATCAATGTACCAGAGTCTATTACAGAATGTCAAAGAAAAAAATGTGGGGATTTGGGGGTTTTTTAGTGGGTTTTTTGTTTGTTTTTTGTTTGTTTCTGTTTTGGTTTTTGTTAGTTTGTTTGTATTTTTGTTGTTTTTGTTTTTTGTTTGTGGGTTTTTTTGGGGGGAATTTAATAAATTGTGATCTAAAATGAAGAGCCTCTTTCCCATAAAGTACTTTAGAGCAGTAATGGGAAAGAAAAAAATGAAAGGGCTGGGAGTAGGGTTCGTGTTTTGATTGAGCCAAAATCTTCATCTTTTTTCTTAAAAATAACAAGAAAAAAAAAAAACAGAAAGGAATTTGATCCTAAATCAAAAATTTAATGTTATATTTTGAATACTTATCTTCTAAAACATAAATTTAAGAAAATTTCAAAAAGAAGTTTTATTTTAAAAAGAAATCTATAATTTTTCTTATGTTGTTTTAAAAAGTTTGGTATGAAAGGTTAAAAGCAAAACAAAGAGTAACCTTGTGTTCATTAAGGATAACTTAATTCTCATCAGAACCATCTTAGTCTCAGGAGACAAACATAGTTATGACTGATATCCTGCCTGCACAGTTCTTAGAGTGTTTATGCTCTTCAATTTATTCATAGTCCTTTCCTGTTCTTCTTGGAATTTCTTTCAGATATCAGAACGTATATGTGATGAAACCATACACAAACCTGTTGCAATGTAGGAAAAAAAAAGAGAATAGAAATAACTAAGTCTAAATTTTTCACACAGCTGTGAACTGTGATACCAGAACAATTAATTTGTGACATCAATAGTGTATCCAAAAAAAGAATCAATCAAAGGTTGATCCCCACAAATCTATCTATCTATCTATCTATCTCCTTATACCTTATACTAGGACGGCATTTTTGTGCTGCAGCCATTGCATTGTTGGGAAGAACATCCTGAATTAAGTTGGCAGGTGTGGAAGTATTCAAAACCTGAGCTAAGAAAGTTATTTTCCTTCTCAACCAAAAAAAAAAAAAAAAAACAAAAAAAA
>VWZT01004171.1:23538-96290 GCA_013397055.1 Pachycephala philippinensis
AAAAAAAAAAAAACCCCAAACAAATAAAAGAAATCAAAACAATTGGTATTATGGTTGGATAAAGTACTAAGTAAGGTTCCTTTTAAATACATAATCAATTGCAGCTTGAAAATTTCTTCAGTAATATTTCCAAAACCACTCTTTCGAAGACATAGATGTTTCATATTGGCTCTTCTCTTGAAAAGTATTTTTATTTTTATCAGATAATTTCTTACAGAGGGCTGGGATTTAGACTTAGATCTGAATTAAGTTTCAGGATGAAGAGGAGGGACGTTCATTTGCTGTCTAAAGTATGAAATAAATATTGAAGCAGAATTTCAGCTCAGTTTTATCATATTAACTTACATGATATGGTTTGACTTTATGTATGGTCATGCCAACAAGATGCCATTTATAGCTATTTAGAAGTCACTTTACAATATTAAAATCTTGATACAGAAGCACATAATTTTAAGAACAAAAGCTCATAAGTGCCATGGCGTGTTCTTCTTACTATGTATGATGCATAAAATGTCAAATTTTAAAATTATACAGACTATAAAGTATATATCAAAAAGTACAAGTTACAAATATACCTTTTTGATGTGTACATATCATGGTATGGGTCTGTTCTGGATGACAGGAGTAATACATTTGAATTTTTAATTTGGTTCAATGGTGATCACTGAGTGGGAGATTTGAGGTGAGGATAAGATGCTGTGATTCCTTTGTGTGTTCTGGGATGCTGGAAACTTGGTGAAGGTGTTCTCACCCTTGGATCTATTGAGTTATTTTCCTGCAGAAATGTTGGCAGAATGAGTTTAAAGATAGGCTGAGATGTGGTACATGAAATGGCGTGTAATTTTACCTCTAATTAAATTGATAATCAAACCCAGTGGTTTTGAAATTGTTTTATTCTATTGATTTTATGGACATTGGTGAGATACTATGTCAAAAAGAACCTGGGAACAAAACCTCAGCATATTCAGGTGCTTTTCACTTTTGAGGATAAAGTATTTTGAAACTTGAAGGATTAAGACAAAACTTTCTTTATTTCTCTCAGGTCTTCACTTGCATCATTTAAAAGAGAAAGCATTATAAATTTATTATAACTGTGAAGAGGCATTAAATTAACCAGCAATTTCTTTCTTCCATTAAAACCATTTTATTTGTTTCTTTCAATTATGTTTAAACCTAAAACTTAATTTTTGAATAAGTAAGTAAACATGTTTTTTTAAAATTTGTAAATTTTTACGTGCTCTTTTGTTTGATGCAATATATTTCAAATCATTTTGGAAGGCTTGGGGTTTTTTTAGTTTTTATTTTTTAGACAGTGCTTTCCAAAATACATGTCACATGCCCAAATGCACATAAGAAATGGATGAGAATTTTTTTACTTTTTAATGAGAATGAGCTGTGAAATATTTATTGTTAAAGTTTTTATACCAGACATGCGCAATTTTTTTTTTTTACTCTTATCAAATATATAATGCACTAAATTTTTGGTGTCAGGAATTATGAAAGACTAGACATCATTAGATTGGCAAAAATGGTAAACTGCAGGCTTCAGGAAATCTTCAATTCTGGGGAGAAGGATCTTCTTTACAAAGAACTGGATCTTGTTCTGGGAAGAGTATCCAACTTTTTCTTCTCTCCTGGACTTTCACTATTTGATAGTTTGGGTGATCTTAAGAAATTAGAGTGTGCATATTACAGCATTAAAATTAGGCAAAGAAATGATAGTATAACAACATTTTAAAGCCAGTTGATTGTGGGGGGGAATCCTAAATAAAGTGAAGAAACTCAGGATTTTTGCTACATTCTCAATTTTATTTAGTCAGCGTCCCAAGTCTGGCATGTCATTGCTCCTTAGGTGTTACTATTTATTTATATATTGTTTTATAAACATAAGGGCTATGTAAAATTTTCCTGAGAAAAAAAATATGAGGCTTAAGCTGACACATAGAGAAAGTATAAGTAGACTGTAGCATAAATAAACATTTTAGGTGCTCCAACATTATATATGTATAAACAAGGTCTGTGTTTCTGTAACACATCTATGAACACGAATAGTCAGAACAGCATTGAATCATTCAGAGGCTGAATTTTTTCCTTCATAACAGCACCCTGTTTTGTATGAATTCTCATTCTCTCTGTGACCAATGCATGCATTGGTCATTCTTTTTTTGAGATTTAGCTGAGATAGAAAGGGAATTGTAGAGATAGGGAAAAATGAAAGGTGTTAGAGAAATATGTGGAAAGTAAGGGTTATAGAGCAGCCTCTCTAAACTCCAGGAAGATTAAAGTTGAAGAAGAAATATAAATCCTAATCAGGTTTCATCCCAGCATTTCCTGTCTATTGTAGAGGTACTGAGAAGCATTTCAAAATAATATTTTAGTCTTGTGGCTGCCCTCTAGTCTCCTAAAGATGAATCATGAACATTTGTGGCTCTTGCTAAAATTAAAGTATTGGTCCTATTTTGTTCAACAAAGAAATAGTTTGAGTATTTTTTTCTGGTTGTAGACAGTTTAGAAACAGCATGTTCAGGTTCCATTGTTCCTGTCCCTCAGTTTGCTTATAAAAGAGAGCACAGAGCAATTTTAAATTATGAACTCGTAAAATCTGTTGGACACTTTTTTTTTACTCTGTCTTCTCTACCTCCTGTTTTCTTTTTTGTGTGTTTCTTCTTTTCCTCCCGCGTATCCTACAGGTCAAGCTACATTAGAGTGTCTGCTAGGGAACATCACAAGAAAATCCTGAATGCTTGTTGAGTCAGATTAAAGATTGTTTCGGTGGGGCTGCAGTAGCCTCAGGTCAGCTCCTCCTGATGAGATTTATGGGATGGTTCTTCTGAGTTCACTGCGTCCTCTCATTAAACCCGCCGTGCTGGCTCAGTGTCATGGACAGAATCGAAATGTGGGTGTGAGAGAGACACCACAGCTGTTTTCTGTCTGAAATTCACAATTCAGCCGACCCTGGGCTTCACCCCTACGCTCACAAGGTGTCTGGGCAACACTGAGAGAGCACTGCAAAGGCTGTGGCCATTGGGTTTATTCAGCAAAGAGTCACTTGCTCCTGCTCCCGTATGGAGCAGCTTTATCTTGTTTTAGCTGACAACTTTCTCTGTGCTTGCATAATCAGAGTAATTAACTGGGTGCCTGCTTCAAAGTTTCAAGAATCTGTCCTGGAGTTCAGCTATTTTAAAATTTGAGAACCAGCAGAGGGACAAAATACCAGCAGAAAGTAGTGTGGTTTCTGCTGTGAGTGCCACATCAGTTGTCATTGTCATCGTCATCTGGTAGTGTGTGGTTTCCGGGTTTTGGGAAAGCATTTTCATGTGGGGTACTAAAGTCAGCACCACATGAACTGCAGTAAGAGATAATTCTAACAGAAGGGTATATGATAATATATCTAATTATGGCAGTAATGTTATCTGTAAGAGAACTCATGAGCAATCTTGTTTTCTATGTACTTTTTTTAATGTGAAGGTTATTTCTAAAATTAAATCTCATAATTTTATAAATGAGGAAAAGCCATTTTGTAGAATTAGAAGGGTATATGTAGAGAAGTTTTACAGCAAAGGAGGAAAAACAAAAGTCTCCTTTCAGTAGTTATCTTCATAAAACAAAATTCAGTACTTGAACCATTCTTGTTTCAAACTACACCCACTCAATCTACGCCCCATACCCCAAATAATAATTTCCTGTGGGGATCTGCTGCTTTGGGGTTTGTTGTTTTGAGTGGGGGCATGTTTGTGTCTTTTGTGGGGGCAGGTTTTAAAGCTTATAAAATATGTCTTAAATCAGTTTTGCATAGGAAGGAAATTTTAACCATAAGAAATCTGGGGTGAGCAGTAACCCCTAAGTCTGGATGGAATTAAATCAGCTCTCTGGCTGACTTTAGTAGTGAGGATTAACATTTCTGTTTACCATGAAATGATTGTGTTACTTGCAGAAAAGGAAGTTTACTGTTTGCAGCTCAAAATGAAATACAGTAGATATTGTAGTGCTAAGCTATGTTTATTTTGCGTTCCCAAATTTAACACGGAAAGCATTTGCAATAGTTAAGCATCAAAACGTTTACCGAAGCTGCACATTCAGATCTTGTCTTTTCTCAGTAGGCTGGCATCAATGGAAAATCCCATAGATATCTGTCAAAATGAAACTTTCAGGGAGTCATTATCAGCCAAGAATCTTCATGGCCTTTGGATAGTTTGCAGTCATTTGGATCTGCAGTGTTAATTCTGCATTACTCAATATCATACGTTCATTATTTAACATATACCAAAAAATCAGCTTTCTTCATTAATTCTTTGCTCTCCCCGGCTTCTCATTTTCTCTGAAAACAAAGCACTGCAGAGAAAGTCTTTGAGATAAAACAAAATAACTATTTGGAGGGGTGATGCCAGGTAAGGCCAAAAGTGTCTTCAGACTAACAGTATTGATTAGCGTTTTTAGAGTTTGATAGCTAATAGTTTAACGCTTTTTTAGCACAAATCCTCTAGTTTAACATGACAGCCACATTATTAATTAACAGAAATTGGAATGAGCGACTTCAACTAACTGCTAGATGCATAATTTATTAATTTATATACAGTATAAATAGTTCTGGGTGTATGCCAAAGGAATTAATAATCATAGGAATAATATCACTGAACCTTCATATCAAGGAGACACGGCAATACTTTATTACAACGTTTGAATTAATGTGAAAAATTAACGTCCTTATTGTATGCTATGTTTATTGCAATTCAGAGAGAAACTGATAGTGTTACAGACCTGGAATCTGGAGACTGCAACTCTGGGAAACACACACAACTTTAAATGTGGCCTTTCACTTCGCAGTTGTGGAATATGTGTAGTAGAAGGAAGCCTAACATTATGTTCTTTGTTTGGATGCCTGGTGATTAGAAAAGAACAAATAATAAGGAAAAAACCAAAACAACAAAAAACCCCAACCACCAAAAAATCCCCAACAAAAAAACCCAAACAAAACCAACCAAACAACAAAAAAACCCCACAAAACAAAACAAAAAGACCCAAACCTGCTATGAATGGCCTGTATTTATACCTTGTTGAGCTCCTACGTGTCTCATATTTTTGTGTGAATTAGGGAAGAAAGTTAATATTTTGCCACACATGCTTAGCTGATAATTATGCTAATAATATTTGGTATTTAGCAGGGGGGGAGATTAGCATATTTTTGTTATGTTTTGCATTCTCTGATGTTTGAATCCGTAACACTTGAATATTCTGATGAGTTCTGGTTGTTAATTTCTGCTGTCCAGGTTTATATAACTCACTTTTGAAGTACTTTGCCCATTTATTAATTACTTCTCCAAGTAGACTATATGTAGAAACAGGACATACTGAAGGCAGACATCACCCAGGCTTCTACTCTGTGTTTTGTTATATTAAATCATTATTTTGCTCTCCTTTTATGGCACACAACAGCTTTTCACATTCTGATTTTGTCTGCTGTGCCTCTGGACTCTCAAATATGGGCACACCAGAAGCCACACAATACAGTTGTGGCTATATATTAAAGTTGTGTTTTGTCAACATCACAAATAATGACTACCAGAGCAGTCCTAGGAGGGTTGTGACTATCTGTGGTCAGAACAAAGTCAGTGTATGATGATATATTGAAAATCTGCTTTCCAAAAGTCATGTGCATATTACCTTTCTAGCTGTTATCTAATGCATGGGTGAGATTTCTTTGGAAGAATAGGCTTTGAAGTTTCTATATTGAGTTTATAAGAAATTCCCATTGTGAGGCATCTATGCAATCTTTGTCTTTGTGAAAGACTTGAGAAATCCACCCATATTAGGCAGATCTTCCTTATTAAATGCACTTTGTTCTGTAGAGCATGACTTTTACCTTTTCTCCTATTATGCTGTGATTTAACTGTGTTTTTTAATATATTTTTGTTTCACTCTGTAGATGAATTACTTTTGTTTCAGCCATGTTTAGTGCTCTATTTTAACTGCACTATTTGCTTAGTATTAATTAAGTCATTACGTGAAGTTTAATTGCAGCAATTTTATGTCAAGTTTGTGGGTTTCCAAGAGTAGCAAATAAAATTGCTTTTGTTACTTGGCTATATCTTAAATTCCCTCGGACTGACAATATTAGAATTCATGTAGAGCACCAGAATCCTACAATTGCAAAGAAAAATTAGAAAAGTATGGAATTCTTAATAAAGAATCAGGAGTGGCTTTTTTGTTCAGAGGTCTGGTGCTGAAGCTGATAGAAGTGAAGAGAGAAGGAGAGGCATTCAGAAGGCAGCAATCCATTGCTCAGCCAAGTCAGGAGCCAGGACAGCTCACAGGGTGATGCTCCTCTGCATGACTCACTCAAACCTAACTATTAAATCATCAACAGCTATGCAATTAAAAAGACTTTTGATAGACCCTTGGCTGAGTTAACCCTCATCTGGTAGGAACAATGCTAGAGTCCTTCTAACCTTCCTCTTGTGGTAGGTTTGTTTGGCTTATTCCTTCTGATAATCACAGAATCACAGGATACCAGTTTGGAAGGGACTTGGGGCATCATCTGCTCCAGTGTTTCTTGGCAAAAGCACGGTCTAGACAAGGTGGCCCAGCCCCTCATCCAGCTGGATTTTAAGTGTTCGGCATTGGGGAATCCAGCACTTCCCTGGGGAGATTATTTCAGTAGCTTATTGTTCTCTTTCTGAATAATTGGCCTCTTGTGTCCAGCTGGAACCTCCCCAGAAGTAACTCTCACCCATTACCCTTCTTCTTCTCCATGGGACTCCTTGTAATGAAGGATTCTCCATCTTCTTTTCAGGCACTGTTGGAACATGGTGCCAAGGTCTCCTCTAAACCTTGTCTCAAGGCTGAACAAACCCAGTTCTCTTACTCTCTCACGTGCCAGGCTTCCCAGGCCTTTGCTCATCTTTGTGATTATGCCTTTATCTTTGTAATAATGTTATTTTATTATGATCAAGAGCACGATTTTATTTTTGTTGTAGGACAATGGTTTTGACTGAGCCCCAGCAAAATGGTAAAAGTGTTTTCCATGTGTTTATTGCAATTACTCATTTTGTTCTGATAAGTATTTTGAAGCTGTGAATATCAGGTTTATAAGTGAACATTGAAATTAGGTTTATAATTTCTAAGGGAAAAGGGAAATGTTTACAGTACTACTTCAGTCTTCTTTTAAGATCAAAATATTTAGTCCCATAGTTAAGAAGCTATGCTTTTGAAGTTGAAATTTCAAACTAAATGCCACAGGTCAAGAAAAATACCACTTGGGTAGGGAGCAAAATATTCTCCAAGAGCTTATAAAATACAGTGTATTGTATGTAAGGGAATACACTTTCAAAGCAAAACAAACCACAAAGAAACATACTGAGTGATTGTTTTCTCCACTTCTTAATAGAGATATTTAATTATAAATTATGCTCTTGAAATTTCTGTAACATCAAGACAGTTTTTGTATTAACATTTATGGAAATAAGTATTATTTTAGGGTTTCTCTTTGGGTTGTTTTTTTTTTCTTTTGGTTGTAAAGAACTTGAAATTGTAACCTGAACTTTACCTCTTCTTCAGTATGTTCTGTGTTACTTTTAGGCAGGTAATCACAGAAACAATTAGGATGTTGTCCTGAGGCTCCTGTACTGCAGGTGCAGCTGTGTGATTGCTGTTTTGTAATTGCTGTATAATTCCAACCACACATATGCATCAGATAAAGTGTACAGTGTACTTCAAATAAGTGAAAGTCCCTTTTTGAGTTCAAGCAAGTACTTAATAATTTAGGTTGCTCTGTTATTTAGTCTCAGATCTACTCCTTGGTATGGTATTTGGTTTGTGAAACTCAGAGCTAATGGAGAATTTGTCATGCAATAGGTTAAATTGTTGCAGAAAACTGTTGAATAACAGTGCTGATTAAAACATTGAAATTAAAATTCCTTGAAATATGCAAAAAAGCTTTAAATTATTACAGAGGCAATGCCAACTTTAGTATTTTTGTTTTTGAAGTCTTTGAAGTCTGACTTTGCAGAACAGATTGTGAATCCCTGGCCCATTACACACCTGCAGAGATTTTGGTGTTTTATTTCTCTTGGGTGAAACAGCAGAAGCCCAAACCATGTTAATCACTGTCAGAACCAGTTGTATAAAATGCCAAAATGCAATGAACCAGGAACTTTATAATAAATATGACAATACAGTTTAAAGTGTTGTTTTGTTAGGCTTGCAATTTGTTGTAATTTATCACCTATGATAGTACTGGAGGGGGAAAATATCTGGGACTTTCAAGTGATCCTTTCACTTGGAAGAAATGTTCCTGTATCTGTGTGCTATTTTAAAGATAAGGGAAGGAAAAGTGCAGTGCAGCGATGAGATGTGTAACACATGTACTTTTAATACATGAAATTAAAATGCACTACAAATACCTGTTAATATCTACTTAAGACATGGGTTTTATTTCAGGTAAGATAGATAAGTTGCATCTTGTTTATAGAAATGGGCCTATATTCTATTATCCTTCTAAACAATCAGCAGCTTTGCCATATGAGAATATGGGACTTTATATTACAGAAATAGCACTACTAAAAGCTGGAGAGAAGGATGGTTTCAGCAACATGGACAGAATCTATCTTTTGTTGTTTCAGTGTCTGTACTGCTCTATTAAGTGAATTATTTTATCAAAAGTTACTTCTCAATGTGCTTTCTGAGCAACTTTGTAATATAATTTTCAGAAGATTTTCTGGAAAAGAAATTGCTCCATTTCATTGGCCTTGACAGGGAGTGACAGTGTTGTTCCAGAACAGAACAGAGTTTTCTATTACACTGCCATGCATGCAAGTACAGTCCTTATCCTCTGGACTAGTGAATTCCTGAGTTACTTATCCAGGGGTGACAGATTGCTCTAAAACAGATTTAATTGAAAATACACGTGCATTATGGCTAATTCTAACAGAATTTACAGATTAAGATTCTGATCTTTAACGTGCACAACTTTATGCAGATGTTTAACTTAAAGCACAAGAGTAAGCAGGTTTACTTCACTGGAACTGATTTACTGATATTTACACTTAATTTAATCTGGCAGACTTTTGCCTTCTAACATGCTTCTTCCCATGGCTTTGCTGTTGTCTGTTGGCTCCAGATTCCAAAGGTACCTTGAAGGCAGCTGTCGAAGGTTCTTGCCTTGTTCCCACAGGAAATTTTTACTGCTTCTGGCATAGTCCTAGTGGAGCTGTTGACCACAGAAGAATTGCCTCTGACTCTGTCTCTGTTTGTTGCTCCTCCTGCTGTGACAGCTTCTTCCATCGTGCAGCTGTGTTATGCTCCTGCTGAATCCCTCTGATGCCTCTTGGCATCCTTGTAGCCCCTGAACCAGGCCATTGGCAGTTTAAACACTAGAGTATGACATAATTTCAGAGGTACTTGTAGCTCCTGCTTTCACACAAGTGATCAATTACATGTTTTTTAAAGTAATTTTCAGTAGGGAATCCTGAAACAATAAGAATAGGGTAAATATATTTTGAGGACTTGCACACGTGATCTGCTTGGGAGGGAGTCGGAAGAAGAATCACCCAAAATCTACTCCTGAAATATACTATCGAGTTGAATGATTTTCCTGATTTTTTTTTTTTTTCCCTGAGAGGGTTTTCGCTATCCGTGGTGAATCAACTGATACATTTCTCTGCAAGGCCGATAAAAAGATTTTCTTAATTTTTAGGATTAACTGTTGCTTGTCATGCTGGTCATTTCCACAGACTAGATCCCAAAATTTGAAATGGATATAAATGATTTATTGCATCCTGAGTTGACTAGGAAGGGATATGTCCCTTGGAAGGGTGGTGAAATAAGTTCCCATATCTATCATACTTCCCAGTGGATCTGTATTAGTCATGTACTAGAATCCATCACTCTTCAAAACCTCAGGCGAGTCTTTCACATGGAGCAATAATGTTATTTATGGTACTTAACAGAGTTTCTTGCTGGATCTCACCTGAAATCACTGATACTTGATGATCCTGTGGATAAGAGTTGGGACTGTGAGCATTCCTGCCATGTCCAAATTCAGAATTCTAGGTCAAAAACGAATGTAGATTGAATAATTGGCCTCACTTAACTGTATTTGATATCTACAACTTTTTCTCATATTTCTCTGTATTAGAATAATCCATTTGGATTGCTGTCTAACAGCTCTGGTTTTTAATGCAAGAGATTGACAAGAAATTTGTCGCACTTCATTCCTCAAAAATTTTTCTCCTCATGAAAGCCTAATGTTCCTGGGCTTGTTTCCCAAACTTTTCTTGATTTTTGAATGTTGCTAACTTCTAAGCTTCCTTCTTCCATAAGAATAATTGCAAGAGTGCTGAATTTCTCTAGGTCAGTCCCTAGAAGAACCAGTCTCTCTTTACAAAGGAGTGGCCCAAGGAATACCCCGTAAGGAAGCCACTGCCGGTGATCTGGGTCTGTCTGAGGCACGTGGCTTTTATCCAGTTGCCCCTTTTTACTGTCACCTATTATTATGACTTTTAATAGTTTCCTTCCTTGAGAAATAAGTGCTTTCTAAGCCTATAATTTGTGACCAGAAATATCTGAATTTGCTCTAAACAGGCAAAGTTTTGATTTTAGGAAGCTTTCACATGCACAATCATTTCTTCTTCTCTGTTTTCCTACAACAGTGAGACCTGCTCTTGCTTCATTCATGATCAGACTAGTGAAAGTAAATTGCTTTGCTATTGTTTCACTGAAAGTCTTCTGTCCTAACAGAATAATAGGGCAGAACATTCAGCTGCTACCTGAACATGTGTTTTGGTATGGCAGGTGCTTTGTGATTTCTCCTGAAAGCCAGAGAAGATTTTGCTGTGAAGTAGATCTCTGCTGAATGGATCTGAGTTGTAACAAGGTCTCAAGATAGTGACTTTAATCTGGTTCCCTGTTTGCTTCTTGTTATCTACTTTTATCTCCCATTTTGTCAGAGGTGTGATTTTTTTTTTTTGCCTTTTTTCTGTTACATCTGCTGTACCTGTGTGATAAGGTCTCTTATGTTTGTTTATCTTTTGATGAATGAGTTCTAAAAGTCTTTTGCTTGAAAGTCAAACAACAGTCTTGTTTGAAAGTGTCTTGTCTGAAATACCGTTTTGGAATCCTGCTGTTCTCTTTGAATTTGGCTTTAAATGAACTCAGGAAAGAATTGGGTATCTCTGTGAATGTCTGACTGACTTTTTACTTGCTTTTTCTGAACCTTTCACCGTTAAAATCCCTCTCTTCAGGGGGGTAAGAAAGAAATCTCTGTGTGATATGCTTATGAAGTATGCATGCAGCCTGAGAATTACATGTTTATAAAGTATACAGGTATTACAGAAAGCACGAGCCTGTTAGGCTCTATAACCTGTAAAATGAAAGGGGAAATGGCCATAAGGTAATGAACCTACCTACTTTGGGCTCCTCTTCAGGAACCTCCCTCTTTCCAGTGGGCTCTCCCCCTCAGCATGGGCTATAAAAGTGAAGTTGAATTGCAACTCTACAGCAGAAATCTGTCTCTACACCAACACACCACTGGTGTGAGGAACTCTGTGCCACAGGGTTTTGTAGATGCCAAAAAGTTTATGTAAGCTAAAAAGGCAGCAATTGAGTTAGAGATGAGAAAAGGCTCTCAGAGCAGTTCGATTGAAAGATACAAGTTCCAGCACAGCCTATCCTTGAGTGGCACCTTTCTGCAGGATACCAAAAATTCTGGGAAAGCTCAGCTCTTTAAATCCTTACTCAAACAAAAGTCGTTGTTTCCATTCTCAGGTATGTATCCCTGCATACCACTAGAAATCTGTAATGTTGGTGGGACTGGTCATGCTTCATTTTCGATGATTAGTTTTGAACATGTGACCAATTCATATCACTATAAAGTCTGGCTTGTGTTCCCTACTTTCCAATAATAAATCGGTAACAAATAATTCAAAAATGTAATTATTTACAGTACGTAAAAACGGATTTAATTTAATTTATTCTGAGCGAATTAATACATATGAAAGAATCATCCAACTGAAGATCAATTTGAATGTATCCCTAAATGTATTTGCATCTTAATTCTGACTTTCTAATGTGATATTAAAGTGATTATTAAAATACAATTTTTCATTTTAACCACATTTCTTGAATATTGTTAATGTTCAGGTTTCTCACCTGCACTTGAGTCAGGGGTTATAAATCTACTGTTGAGCTGTGACAGGACTATTGTGCCCTTCACAGGCCACTAGCTCCTGATAATCTCATTTTATCTTCAGTGCTTGTGTACAAGAAGGATCACATAAACGTGGTGCTGTTGAGTGGTGCCATGATTGTTGTGAGAGACGTGTTTGGGCCCGGGCTGGTGCTACAGCAGAAGGGAGGGGAAGGCTCTGGTGTAAGGAGGGCTGAGATGGGAGGCTCCCCAATTGCTTTTTCAGCGTTGATTGTTTCACTCAGGCTGCCTCCCAAAAGGCTTCACATACATGGCCTCTCTAATAAACTCCACAGCCTCTTTTGGAGTCAGCCTGTGCACCTTTCCTGCAGTGATGATGGTGGAGGGTCTGGTCCCATTATTCTGATGTTATTTTTCTCCTTTCTCAAACGAGCGCAGGGCGTTGCAGGGAGCTGTACGCAGGCTTTGGTACAGAGAGGGCTGTGGAGTGAAGGGAAGGTGAGAACAGCTTGTCAAAGTGTAGGCAAGGGCTCAAGGCAACTAAAGGTAAAAAAATCCAGTTTACTTGGGTGTAAAAGCTATATTTAGATTAGGTATAGCACTCCAAGGAGCGGAGTTTTGATGTGCTCAATTCTTTTTGTTCTTGCTAATCCTTCACCAAGCATTTGTGTAATAAAAGTATTGTTGATATAGATGAATTCTAAGACCTAAGCACATGTCCACGTAGACACTGAAACACTGGTGGCAGCCCAAGACTACCTAATACTATGGTTTTAAAAGAGTATTTGGCTGTTTATGGGAGGGATAATTTGATCTAGTTCTTGAGGAAAAAAAAACCAGAAGCAATTATTGTGGCTCTGGGATCAAAAAGCAACAGGAGGGTATCCAGATATGCCCTCAACCTAGAGAAAAAATAAAAAAACAAACTTAGGAGAGAAAAGTAAAGAAAAAAAGGAAAAGAAATAGGGGTAAATGCAGACCAAAACCAAGCTTTATCCACCAGTTTCTGGGTAAAGCAAAAAGCTGAATGACATACATAGGTTATAAAATAGGTGATACAAACTTCTTTCAACCTTGAACTAAAAACAGAGCAAGCAGAAATCCCTATTCTGTAAATATTAAATGTTCAGTACATAATATATTAAACCTCTCAATCAGGGAATTTTTTTAATGTATTTTCTTCCTTACGCCCCCTTGACACTCTATAATAATGAACAAGTTATTTAGTTAATGAAGAAAGCATCTTGTATTTAAAGATCTACATATTAATGTGACCTTCCTTTGTTCATAGCTGTTAATATTTATTGCCTTTTCTCATTGAGATTTTATTTGGTGTTCTGTGACAAACAAGAGTATGATTAGTGAAGCTGTAAAGTTCTCATGGTGGCTGCCTGTGTTCCCAAGATAGCAGCATTAGTGTCTGCAGAAGCAGTTAATGCTGTTTATCATTAGTGACAGAGGCTGGGAAGGACCTTCTGTAGCTTTTATCTTTCACCTTGCTAGCAGAAGTTGATGAGCTCTGTGATTTAAATGCATAGGTGATATTGTAATATTTATATTCATTTCACATAGACAGGAGCGCAGGTAAACTAATCTTGTTGATGGAGATTAATTAAAACCATGTTACTGTACAACTGGACAGGCTGTGAATGGATATACTTGGGAAAAAAACAGCCATCAGCACTTCATTTGCTTTTTTTTTTTTTGATTAAGCTAATGTTTTCAGAATTTGTGAAAAAGGGATATAGGTAAGGATTTTATACCTGTTTTTCCACTGGTTTTGAGTTTAGAATCTTGAATTCCACATCTCCCATCCATGATTTAGAATAAAAGAATTTTAGCAACTTGTTGCAGTGGACTCTACTTTGGAAAACACACAAAGTGCCTTGTAAAATTATGTGCCTTATGGACCTTCCTATTCAGATCTCCTTTTGTATGTACATGTTTGTGTACCTTGCATCTCCTCTATTTCCAACCCCAGACAGGATGTTTCAGCATTCAGCTTGTCCAGAATTTAACTGTGCATATTTGGGAAATAGATGATCAACACTGCTTTAGTGCCAAAGTCTCATCATACTTTCCTACTTACAGAAAAAGTCAATGTTTTCTGAGCCTTATGTTTTACTTCTGAAACTCCATTTTAAACTGAAGTAAGTTGGCTGCCTACATTTTGTAGGATCTCACTTTCAAAGGAAAACTTGTAATAAAAAACCCCCAAACACCTTGAATAACAAAAATAGTTATATTATTTGTATACATATTAATGTAGACTTCTCAAAAAAACTTTTATCTGTTTCAAAAATGCTTATTTGGAGAGGAAAATTCTAGAGGCAATCATTCATAACTACTGTCCAAAGGAGGTACTGGCTGCCAACTTTCCTGTGATCCTTATTTGTGCATTGGGAAGAGTAGGAGATTTTATTGGTTCCATAGTAACGTAGAAAGACAAAAGGTGATATATAGGTGATAAAAGGTGAAACTCTCCACAGGAAATGTTCTGAGCTGAGCTCCTTACCAGAAGCTAAGCATAAAGCTGATATGGGCCTTTCCTATCAGCTCAGAGAATAGTGCCTGGGTATGAGACCCCTTTTGTACAAAGTACCGTTTTTCTGGTCATAGTTATCCTTCTTTTTTGGATGCAACTGCTTAAAGCATTGAAGATTTACAAGTATTTGTAGTTTGGTGATTATAATAATCCAGAATATGTCTTGTGTTCTTTTTCCTAATTATTTAAAACAGATTACAGATGAATTATTTAGCCACATAAATAATGTATAGTTGCCTATAAAATTTTTGTCTCTAGCTAGCAGCTGTAGCTGCTTTGATGGTCAAGGTGAAAAGGAATGAAAGGGATGCATGGGGTGGAGGATTTAGTGATATATGAAGCAGCAGCTACTTAAAAATGAAAATTAATAGTAATGTTTCTTGCCAGTTTACATTATTACAGTATTTCTGAATTTGTTTGAAGAACAACGTTTAAGGACTAAATATTACATCTTTCGTAGCAGCTCAGTTTCACCAGACAAAGTATAACAAAACAGTATTGCAGAAGAGAGGCATGGGGTGAAATACACACCTAAATATGCTTGCTTATGTGGTACATTATTACAGGTAATTAATATTCACTTGTTCTTGTAATTGCCTGTTATATGATGGCTTTCACAAGGTGGAAATCAGGCTGAATGATCTTCCAGTACATCCCATGCCAGCTGCAGAAGCAATGAGAGCTTTTCAATTTGACATCCGTAAATCAGAGTCTGATCTTTGCCTAGACAAAATAATTTTTATGTTTTGGGGTTTGGTTTTTTTTTTTTTGGGGGGGGGAAGGGGAAGTTTTCTATTTTCTTCCTTTTTCTGTTAAACATTGTTGATTCTACAGTCTTTAAGTTTTACCATATTTGCAAGGCTAGGTTAGGCAAGAAGAAAAGTATATTTGCAGAAGCTCATTTCCACCGAGAATTCCACTTCCTGCACTCCTGTTGCGGTCAGTGGAAGTGCAGTCAGAAGTGGAAGCTTCTCCATTGAGCTACTCAGAACATCTGAGTTATGCCATCACCTGGATATTGTCTGGGTTTTTTTTTTTCCCCTCAGCTCATTAAACCTCTCACTGTATTCAAAACTTTCATAGCAAAGAAGAGAATTAACCTGACTTATTTTAAATATGTTGATAAAACATGTAAAGGCGGATAAAATCCATGTAGAACAAAGAGTGTGCTTACAGTAATAGTGTGCAATCTATCACTACAAATGCATCAGAAGGAATACAAACTTTATATTCCGAGTTTTGAAGTTTTCCTGGAGGATTACTGCCAGATGACAATTCTGTTAAGGGAAGAAGTGATATCAACCTCACCTGAACTGATAGATTAAATTGCAAAGAAGGCCTTAAGGTATTTGCAGATGGAAACTTTTGCTTTAATATATCTTTGATGCAGGAGGAGCAGAATATCAAGGGAAAGCCTATTTTAATGATCATGTCACTAATATGTAATTGTCTAAATTTTATATACAAGCCAAGCAAATGTTACTAAGAGAAGCTTTTAGCTTTGGCTCATTCACCTTTCCTACAGAAAATTCCAGTCTGATTTTCTTTTTGGTTCTTTTGATTTCTGAGATTTTATCTTTCTTTTTTNTTTTTTTTTTTTTTTTTTTTTTTTTTTTTTGCCAAGCCATCATCTGTATTCCTTTTACTCTCTTTCCAGTGTTATTTCATGCTGTCTAATAAGCCAAGTATGAAAGATTAAAGTTAAGAAAGTTCTCTGCTGCTCTGCAGTTTGGTTTTTCACACTGAATCTTTTTCTAGAGAGAAGGTGAGGGGAAAAATCTTGGTCACAGTTATCTTTTTTTGAGTATCCCCACTTGAGAACAGGTACTGTCATGTACTACAGCAGAAGTAATTCCTTTCCAAGTGGTAGAAGACTTTTGATCATCCCAGCCACTTCCTTCAGCTTGCATGAAAAGGACAGCATTGATGTAGGATGTTTTGTTCTTTGTTTGATATAAAGAGGACTGAGGATTCCTAATGGCTAAGAATTAAAAGACCATTGTGATAATTTATTGAGCTTTGACTGGAAAATGAATTATTGGCATTTGCAAGTTTAGAAAATGGTTGAAGCGACTGAGGATAAATAAATGTAATAAATTTGCTGCATAACTCACATAACTAATAATAGCTAATATATCTAATAACTAATGTAAAATACCCATCTGGGAGAAAAAATAGCATGGTCTTATTACATTTTCTCGCAAATATTTTTCATTAAGCTGAAGATAAAAGATCTGCACCCATATGCCACAATACATTTAGCTGCCAAAGATTCCAGGTACTCTACCATCCAGAGCAGAGGCAAATAATTAAAAAAAAAACCAAAAAAACATTACTCTCTGGTCTCAATGTTTTTTTTCACTATTGTAACAAGAAAACATTTGATTCTATCTCTGCCAATGAACTGGATTAATAAGGGTAATTATTTCATAAAAAATTTCCATTTGTTTTATTCCACATCCCTGTTTCACACAAAGAAATCTTTGTTTCTTTCTTTGTTGCAATATAGGAAACCACACAAGTTGCTACTGGTGAAGCTCAGAAAAAGACTGCTAAACTTTGCTCAGTCATATGACTGAAGGCTTTATGGAAAAAAGTTACTAACTTGGTTTTCATGTAGAACTCTTTAAATATTTTATATTCCATTGTTGTAACATGGATTTAAGGTCTTTAATTATATAAGCTTTTTTTGAATAAATTACCTCTGCTCTAATCTAACTTAATAGACTTTATGTGGTAGCTGGGGGATTCATGGATAACAATTAGTCTAGGTAACTTCAAATTTAATGGTAAGAGGAATGGAATTCTTTAAGGTCAGTGCTAATGCTGCATTAGTTATGCCTGAAATTGATACATATGGGGAAAACACTGAGTTAAATGAAATTTTATTGTCAGTTACCACCAGTAATAGGTTGATTGTTGTTGACGCTCAGTGCAAGTAACAGTGAACAGCAGAGAAGTCTGGGCTAAAATAATTTAACATCAATTAGTATTTCAACATGCTGTATTTATTTATGACTTGAGAACATCTTTAAAAAAAAAAAACCAAAAAACCCTAAACCAAATATAAGCAAGTTTTAATTTAACAAGGAGGAGGAGGGAGTTGATGCTTAAGCTTCTCTGGTGTACGTTTATTTAACTATTTTTAATACAATTTTTATATCTGGATTATAAATAATTTGAGAAAGGCACGTTTATGCATGGTATGAGGAAAGTAAATGCTCTTAGGTGATACTTACATTTTTATTTAAGTACTAGACTGCTCCTTCTCCACAAGGAAACCAAGATGTAGCTAATGTGGCTTTGTTTGAAATTATCTCGTTTCTTCATCTGGCAATCACTTTGGCAATACAATGTAGGATGAATTAGAACTTATTCACTTCTGTTTCTTTTGTGAACACCTCTGTCACGTTTGCTTTTTCAGCTAGCTCCAAAGCCATGCTAGAGACCATACTGTCTTTTTTTTTTTTTTTTTGAGTATAGGTATATGGTGCTTTTAGTGTGCTTTCTACATCTCTGCTTTGTACGAGGTATTATAAATTCCAGCCTGTTCCTCCTCTCCTCTTTCGAGGAAGCCTCTGTGGAAGTCTATCACCATCTAGCCTAGAAGAGCTTGTGCTCACTTCCCCAGTGTGTTTGCTCAGGTCGCTGACTGCTCTGTAGGAGATGGCAAAGCTCTTCTGTCCCAAGAAGCTGCTTTTAATGGAAATTATTTCCTAGCTAAAATGCAAAATGTGCTAGTAAATAGAGGAGCATTTGTGGAGCTGGAGTCTAAGGAAATTTCTTGTTAGTCAGTTTTATCAGGATTTGTTTTTTACTCGTGTTTTCATGGGAGATGACTAGCACTTATTTAAGGAATTGAGGAGAAAGGAGGAAAAGAACTGTCAGTTCTCAGATATTAATGGTTTTTTTCCAAAAGTTTTTAGACATAAATGGGAGAGGAAGATGATGTCGCAGTGAGAAGAATACATTGTATATGTGAATGAAAAAATTCCCAAATTGTTGCTGTTTATGGTATGATGTGTTCTCTTTAACAGGAAGCTTTCTTCCGCATTGAACCAGTGTCTTACATTTTTCTGCTAATTCTCCCCAGGATACTCTTGGAACAATGATGAACTTTATTTTTCTGTTAAGTACTTTAAACAGTTTCCTTTGTGTACAGGATTAGCAGAATGCCAATTAGAAAGAGTTCTTCAGTGGGAGTATTTTCTTTTTCTCTCTGCCTCTTTTTGAACCTGTCAGTGCCCAAACACAGCTGCTTTTTGATGTAAATACCTTTCATTTAAAATGATTGTATGAAACTGCCAGTCAGCAACATTGGGATCAAAGAATAAACCTGAGCTCTGGGTTTTATTCCTGTCATCTCTTTGAATGGCAGATACGAGTTGCTCCAAAGAGTTGTAGATGCCGATTTTTGTTCATGAGAAATTTGCTTCAAAATCAAATACTTCTTAATTTGCTAAAAGTTACAATTTAGAGGAAGCTTTGTATTAGCAAAGGTTAAATTAAGTAATTCAAGGTATAGTCATATTTCATTTGGTTATATAATATATTTGACTTTGTCATGTTAAGAAGCAAAAAGTTTTCGGAACCATATGAACCACTTGAGGAAAAGAGACTGCAGAATTGGGTGTAAGATGAAGACTTCTAAATGACTGCAGTCGTTTGGTCTGCATGGATTATAACTCCTTTTAGGCATGAGGCTATTTTGGAAATTCCTATAATAGATATATATATAACCAAAGCTGACTCTTCAGCTTGTATTTTGAAAATGAAATAAATTTTTAGTAACGTACACCTCTTCAGAAGCTGATACCAATACCTTATTTGATGTTTCATCCAACTAATGATTTTAATGTATGATTATAGAATAATATCAGTTGGATGGGGGAGGCCTCAGGAAGTCTCCAGTTAAATCTCCCACTCAAGCAGGGTTCATTATGGGGTCAGACCAGGCTGCTCAGGGCTTTCTTCAGTCTGGACTTAAAAATCTCAGGCTGAAGGTTGTACAACCTCTTTGGGTAACCTGCTTTGTTGTATGACTGTCCTCATAAGTGATTTGTTTTTTTCCTCACTTTTAGATGCAATTCCTCAGTTAAATTAACGCCTGTGAAAACAAACCCAAAACTCAGACATAATTTAAAAATCTCATATTGAATGTGTTTCTGTTTAATGTAAAAGTGAAGAATGCAGGAGTCAGTTCTGAGGATACATGGGGTTATGGGGTTTGTTTGGGGTTTTTCTTTTTGCTGTGTGTGGTGTTTTGGGTTTTTTTGTTTGTTTGGGTTTGTTGGGTTTTTTGCGTTTGTTGATGGTTTTTTTTTTTTAATTTGGTTTTGGGGTTTTTGGGGGGCAGGGGGTTTTGGGGTTTTTTTTTTTGTTTATTTTGTTTTGTTTTACCAGTTGTCTGTTTACATGGAGAGCAATATTGTACTATGCTCTTCTACTGTTTGGTAAGACTGTATAGAGTAGAAATGGGTGGATGTAGATTTCCATTTGCTTAATGGAATGACATTTTGGAACTGTTTCCTCAAATTTCTTGAGGACAAAAAAACCCAAAACCCTAAAACCATTCAGGAATGTTTTTCAATAGATTTCATTTTGTATTGGCACAGCTAAGAGCTTTCCTGGTTCATTAGAGTTCATAGGCTGATCCTTCCATGTTAGAAAGCTTTGGTGTATGTGGCAGAAATGATTATTTTAAAGACAGTAAACATTTCAGGGATCTCAGCACATTTTAGGAGTCCTAGTGGAAATAAAATGGTAAACAGAATTAAATGAGATTAAGCTGTCAAAAAAATATCTTACAAACTCATGAATGAGGCTGCTGTTTATTTGCTAAATGGTGGGGGAAGAGTTTATCGTGATCATATCAGACACAGAGTTTATTTTTTTCTCAGTTCTTTATGGCAATTTTATTGGTTTTCCTATATTTTATTGTTTGTCAACACTTCTTTGATTGTGATTTAATATCTGAAGCATAAGGCATCTCTTATATAATTAGGATTCGGGTTTTAACTATGGGGTGTGAGGAGGTTGAAACAAAGCCAATCTTTCATTTTTTTTTCTCTCCTAATAAAAGGGTCATGATATATCTTGGGTGAAGCTAACAGCTATAATTCTCTGACATTAGTTCATTCATTTGAAGCCTAAACACTGTCCTAGTTTTTCATGAGATCTATTAGCTGTCTATATCATGTTTTATTTCAGTGTGTATTTTTTCTCAATTCGATTCAGATGATTTGATCTTGAATAATATTTATGGTTCTATGGTACCTATTGCTGTTTGTTTTCTGGAATGCGTGTCTAAAGACTAACCTAAACAATTAAAACCACAAGAAAATTAAGTACTAGCAGTCCCTATGAATTTAACTATAACTGTTGAAGGGATTCTCACATTTTAAAGTGTTCTCTTCGGGAGAGAAAATGTCACAGCTTCTAAGTAAAAATAAATGCATGCAGGTATTGTATATTACCAGCCAAAAAGGCTGCTCAACGTTCCCCTCACCTCCCAAATGTGCAGGATCCTACATACACCTGTTATGGTAAAATCTCTAGCCAAATGTAGAGGATGCTAAGGAAATACCAGGGGAAAATAGTCAAGTTGACATCTGTTTACAAGCTCAGATTCCTGGAATGCTGCAGTTTAGGATCTTCCTGAGCTAGAGAACATGTTTGCCTGAACCACAGTCTTGGAGAGATTCTTGTGCCATGACGTTAATTCAGTTCTCTTATGGAATCTGTGCCTGTTGTTTGTCATCCAGAGCTGTGTGAATGATAATGACTCGCAGAGTTTGGCTTTTTTTACATTGTGTAAAAAAGAGGTCTCACTCCCAGCCTCCATTACTTGTTGATTTCTTATAATGGTTTCCAGTTTTGCATTGTGAGCAGTAGTGAGTTGCTTATTTACTCATTCAGTAATAAAGATCATATACTCTGCCATATTCAGCATTAAAAATGTTAAAAAAAAATAAAAGAAGCTATGTGAAGCATACTAGGCTTTGAAGTGAAGAGACCTTCATCATATGAAGGCTAAGTGTAAAGGAAGTATGCTTGATTATTTTTGAAAAACCAATTTATCTAGTTTAATATTATTATGCATTGTTTTTAGACAATGGTGATCTCAGCAAAAAGTGTGATTAACTCGAAGCTGACAGCCATTATTTATATGAAAATCTACTTGTATTTGAGAGTGGTATCATCTCTCATTGTTCCTGTGATAAGTGCTGCTTCAGCAAGACTCAGCAAATGAGAATTTTCACAATTTTGCAAAGTACCCAAAAGCCCACTGCAGTGGTTGTGCTTTTGTTTCTGCTTGCTCTAACTGTTGAATTAAACAAGTTTACATTTGGAACAGGATGAGATCTTGTACCACATCAGTTGCAGAGCTCCAGGTGACAGGTGGTAATTTCTGTAGCAATAGTAAGTTGTGTGCCTTTGCTCCATAACCTTTGTCTCCCTAACTGCTGCAGTCCTTGTTAGAATCCTCCCAATTTCAGATGTCTGTAAACCACCCGTTTCTCACAGTAAAATCGCAGTTCATCTTTCCCTGTCCGGCTGTGCCTGGACTGTAGTAAGTCCTTACATACTATGCAGAACATATTCAGAAGGTCTAATTTTGGTTCAGGACTGCTTCTTTCTGAAGGATTGCATTAACTTAAAAACTCTTTCAAAGACAAAATCATGTATTAGGAAGAAAAATTATTTTGGAGAAAGCATATATTGAAAAAAGGAAGGAAAAACCAAGTTGACCTAAATCAGCCTGTACAGACACCAACACCTAAATAATGACCTCTTCTGCATAAAGAAACTGGAGAAATTGAAATGCAGGGCTATAGGGGTAGTTGGATATCTAATGTAACTAGAATTAAGACACCTCTCATCTCATGTCTTAAATTTTTACAAGCTTTTCTTCAGTGTTTTTCCAGCTCAACTCTTCTTTCTCCAAACTGACAAAAGTGCTTTTGAAAGGTAACTCTCCTTCCTGCACAAGGATTTGTGTGCCTGAAGATTTCTCTGTCCTTATGCTTTCAATACAACAAAAGTTACCAGTTTTATGTATAGGTTAGGAAAATGATGTTGTCTTTCAGATCTGTGCTTGTCAGTTGTTTTCTGGAAAGAGGTGGCAGTGTCTTCCTGAGCAGATTGCATTCATTTTAAGAATTATAGGCATATGGTGAGCATCCCAACTGTTTTAGCATAACATATTTAAACCAAAAGTGTTGGTGCCTCATCACAGTCACATAGTTATCTCACAGACTACATTCAGAAAATTGTTATATTTCAGTATTCATAATGCTACTACAATTTCCATATCCATTATCTTTCTATATAATACAGTTTACAGGAATCCTGTTTTCAATATCAGTGCAGAGACTTTTAACAGTTCTGATAAAAGTATAAAGGTAAAATGAAAGTTTAGAGATTTATCTTCCTGGAACTATGCAAGGCAGTCAAAAGAAAGCAACAAAAACATGAGGAATATATTATTTTTCTTTTCAACGAGTGGGAAGTTTCTAGACATTTACAAATGCCATTTTGGAGAGGGAGACAGGAATAACATCAAGCTATACTTGCTTTTATAGACTGTTATTAAGTTAGGTATATTTCTTAGGGGGGTGTTTCTGGTTTGAACTAATGGCTACTGGAGTTTTCATTGCAGCAGCCCCTGGCCTGTGGCTGCTTCTCTGGCAAGGTTGGAAGGGTGAGAGCTCCCTACAGTCCTTTTATCATGGTCAGCAGTGGGCAAATCCCAGACTGGTTGTGGGCATGGCAAAGGCTGGTTGATGCCTGCAGTTCAGGCAGCTGAATTCCAGCTCTAGTACTGCTTCAGGCTGTTTGTCAGCAATTCATCTCAAGAACATTACCTGTAAACATTTTTTTAATTTTTTTTTTCAATGTTGATGGTTACAGCAGAACACAGTCCCTCCCATCCTAATTCACCGCAGGAAAATAGAGAATATTTCAGCAAGTTACTCAGTTGTAACAAATGTACACAGCAGATGTTGTGTGAATTTTCACAGAACAAAAAGAGCTTGTCATGTTTATACAATCACAGTATCTTGTAAATTACCTGTAGATGCATGGGTTCAATTTTAGAAGTGTGTATCAGTTTTAAATATCCCATTTGTTCTTCACAGAATAATGCAATAATTCTGTTCTACATTAATTACCTGTGTATTTATCCAGTGATTTCTCTGTTAACAACTTACAACCTATCAACCATTAGGATTAAAAAAAAGCAGGAAAGGTTTCTGTAATTCTAAGTTTTGTAAAGAACATGCAGACTTTGGTATAGTCAAAATTCTGAGCTACAATATTTGGAATTCTTTTAGGACAGGGGCCACTTTTGACTGATTGGGTGATTTAAAGGAGTCAGGAGCAGGGATTCAACACGTAGAACGAGTTGCAGTACTCCAGTGCTGGGGCAGAGAAAAAAAAAAACCAAAAACTTAAGGTGTCAAGACTTGCTGCTGAAACAAGTATCTAAAGAACTAATGGGAAGCTTTGTTTCATGACAGCTGCTTAGCACAGAACATGATTTTTCAAGGCATGTCTCATCATATAAAACATGATTGCTGAGTACATTTTTAGGCCCTGTAAAAGTAACCACAGGTATGCATTCAGAAGTGGATCACAACAATTTTGAACCTGAAAAGCAGGCAGACTGTTTTGTGATTCCTTGCTTCTGTGCTTCTGGTCCCTTTTAAAGGCAAAACAGTGCACAAGCCTTAAATGAATTGAATCTGACATTGCTATCCATCCTCCTTTTTCTCCTTAAGTCTAGTTCATGTGAACTATTGATGTTCAGAAAGACCCTGAAGTTTTATGAGTTCAGACTGTTGTAAAACCACTGCAGAGTGCTTTCTCTTTAACTCACCCAGAACCTTCCAACAGTAACGCAAAGATTATTTGAAACTTAGAACATCAGAATTGAATTAAAGTTCTGAATCAGGCTGTGGTCGCTTTCCCTTCTGCTTCATCACCACGACATCACCACTTCAGTGGTGACTGAGAGCAGAAATTACCAGCATCCTTCTGGAATCAGAGCAGTGCTGTTGAGCACCTCCTCTGAAATGCACAGTCTCCATTGGTCTCTCAGGAGTGTGTTTAAGAGAAGGTTTTATTGGCAGTACTGACTGCATTAATATTTTATTCCTTTAACTTTTCCCAAAGGCATGGGACCAAATCACTGAACTTTCTTCATTAGTGAGGGGGGCCATTGAGTTAAATGGAAGAAATGAGGCAAAAATTGTTCCTGAAGGATTTCTAAGTAGGAGAAGACTTAGAAAAATAACATTAAAGCATAAGTTTACACCCCAGTGTCCTCAGCTGACCGCAGTGCTGGGAATTAACATCATTCAATTAAGATCATCATAGGTATTTGGTTACATTATTTTAATATTCTCTTCTTGAAATCCCTATCAGTGAGATTTTGTAACATAGGGAAGTTTAAATGAAGTTTAGAATCAAAGTTTCTCTCAGTGTATAAAGATCCCATGAGATTCCTTAGAGGCATGCAACTCTTCCTGTCTGGAGTCCTGCTGCTCCCTCTGTGACTCCAAATGACAGTAGCATATCCCCAATTCAGAACACAATATATCATGTCTTCTTTTATACCAAAGCATGTATGATATTTACCATTATTTATGTCACAATTTACTTTGACCCCCTCAGCTGGTGGGCATGAAGGCTTGTTCCATTACAAGAGGGAATTTTTAGAGTGAGACAGGATTATTATTAAAGTGAGCCACACTCCCCTGTCACCACAGCTTAGACTCCTTTTCCCTTTTCTCCAATCCGAAGGGATTCATCACCTTCACCTTCCTCCTCTGTGTGCAAGAAAACAAAAAATCCCAAATCAATCAATCTACAACCCAAATCAACCCAAAACTATTGATGTGGAGTCTGAGTGGGGAAGGGGGGAGAGAAAATAATGAGTAAGGATTAAAAAGGAATACGGAGGATTCTCCTGTTGAGTCACAAAGTTCAGAGCAGACCCTTGTACTAACCCGAGCCCACACTTGACCAACAGTTTATGCCTGAAGGCCCAGCAGCACTTAAAGAGGAATGGGGGGTGTCAGCCCAGGATCCATCCAAGTCAAAGGGATGTAATGCCTCATTTATGGAATTTGATTATTTGTGCAGAGTATTTTCCGTGCTGCTGTTCAGAACTTCCACTTAAGTGACCAAAATTCCTTCTAACATGCCAGTTTTAAGAAAATACCTTTAAAATTCTGCTTATAATTGGTAATCTCTTCTGGTCTTCCTTGGGAGTCTGGTGCTAGCAGCTCATTTGAAGAGACCCAGAGACACAGATGGTGCTTTGAAACGGAGAGCAGGAGAAGTTTCGGATATGCTATTTAGTGTGACAGGAATTCATTTCATTATGTCAGAAAAATAAAACTTTGAAAAGAATAGATTGCAAGAGGCACGCTTATGAATTCACAAATTGATGAATTATTGATCATGCCTATCAATGCAGAAAACAAATTAAAGATAAGGGGAAAAATATTTGTAAAGCGTGTTCATTCCAAATGCATTATAATCGTGATGTAAATACTTAGAGAAAAGCTCAAATATTTTTAAAAGGCAAGACAGTCACACTGCTTCTGATCCATCTTTCTGGCAGTTGTTAAGACAGCTGCTATACATGAAAATGCATTTTGAAACGGTGCATGAATATTTGACAGGAGAAAAGGCTTAATGTTAAAACAGAGAAGACAAGACTATGGGAGTATAAAATTAATTAAAAGTGAGAAGAAGGTGGTTCTTTCTAAACAGGCATGCAGGAGAACAAAATGTGTTTGCAGCTTTCGGTCCCCGAAGAGTTTGGTTATGGAAAGAGGCAGGCTATGAACATTTGAAAAGTGCACTCTGAAAGTGATTCAAGTATTCAGTGCAGTATGATGAGGCCCACTCGGGAATAAAATAATTACAAGAGGGAAACTACACCAGTCCAAAGAAAAATGGTGACCTATTCTCATCTATTACTTGAAATAAATTCCTAAAGTTCCATCATCAGAATGTTTTTTTTAAACAAAATATTTTGAGTGAAGTATTTTTAATATAACTAGCATAGCTTCATTTTAGTGCTATATGTTAACTAGAAATGTCATTTATAATTAATATATTTGGAACAAATCCTCCATATTACAGTCAAAATGTGCTTTTAAATATGTCCATTTGTCTTACAATATCTTTCTAAGCAATCTCACCTAAATTCATTTGAAATGTTGTCAAAAAAGAGAATATTTTAGTCTGTATTTATTTAATTTAATTCTATTTACACATAAGCTGCTAGAGCATATGATGGTATTAAGGGTGTGAATTTTATAACACATCTGCAAATTATTATGCATACAATCTATCTCTTACCTAATTAGCAGTCTCTACATGTCTCCTGCTGTATAAATGAATTATTAAATGTTGGCTCTGATGAGGAATGATTGAAAAGGAAGAATTATTTCTTTAGCCATTATGGATGAGGATCAGAAAAAAGGGAAGCTAATTCTACATTAATAAATAAATATAAGAAAAAGTGTAGATCAGTTTGATTTTCTTGATTTCCAGCTGTACTCCCCAAAAGAAGCATCCTACTTCTGTTCCTTTGACAATTCTGTCAAAAGAAAGGAAGGGTTTGACGCAGACATAAAATTGCAAAATTCTGAGTTAATACCATAGCAGTCAAACTCATTTTTAGATACTTCCTCTTACAAAATGAACTTTTTATAATGGTCATGTGCTCTTTCAGGTACAAAGAGTAATAATGTGACCCCTGCTACTTTTTTTGCCCATCTTTGGGAGGGGAAAATATGTGAAATCCCATAGCTTTGGATTTTGTCTTTATGGTTGTGGTGTGCAAGGCTGTCCTCGATAATTCATGCTTATTTGGTCACAGGAGCATATTTTTCTCAATAAAATGCTGAGCTCTGAAATAAAATTATTGCTTTATTAAATACATGAAATAGAGGGGCCGGAGTGTGGCAGGGAAACAGTGTCAGAACAAATTGTGGCTTTGCACTTCAAGCCTGGTGTCTCAGCAGAGGTCATTGTTAGGGCCCAGTTCATCCCAAAATGCACACTGGCTTTGAAGTAACATCACTCAATGCCCTCGCCTGTACCAGCAGCTCTGATCAAAAATCTCTTTGTCACTATATATTTTGTGAAACAACCAATCTGAATCCCTTGAGGGGTGGTCTTGGGGAAGAAACTGTGTTCCACCAACAGTGAAGGGAGTTGTAAATGGGTTTCAAATGGATGTTGTTCTAGGGCAAAAAGAATTCACCCTGTAAAACGTATCCATGCTGGAAAATGCATTGCAGGGGAGAAAGATGTGTTAGGAGGCATAGTTTCAGCAATGTTGTAATTTCAGATAAACACTATAGATTTTAAGATTATGACTACTGGTATAAGTGGCACTGCATGTTTAGTACTTTTGTTCTCACTAAACTTACCTGATACTTCATATTGATTTGGTCATCTTATTCTTACCCTCTTTATTCTACGTCCTTATCCTGTTTATCAGTACTGCTTTTGCACATTATTGGCTTTAAGAGGAAGCACTGGAAAAAATTTAGTTCCTCTAAAGTAATTCTTAATTCATTGTGAATCTTAAGAAATTCAAAGCCATGGATTTTTACCTCTTTTGTTACCTATATACTTTCATGTAAACAGTTTTTGTTGCATTGAATCTGGATCAGCTGAGGATTAAAATCATCTTACTTTGACTTGTGGAGAATTTTTCTCTCTTCAATATGGAGATACTAAAAGTTTAGAGGAGTGTTGATATAAATCATAAAGTTTAATTTTCATCTTGATTTGAAAAAAAAAGGATTTATTTTATATTTTAGCAATTCTTTAAAGGAACAAGAGGTCTTTAAGGAAGAATGGAGTAAATGTAAGTCACTTTTATTTCTGATCAGTTCTGTCATAATCTATGTGAATCAGGAATAGTCATCTAATACCACTTAAGCATCTAGGCTTAGTTAAGAAGAACATTATCTGAAACATAAATGCAGTGTAGCTGTCAAAACAGTCTTGCTTCCTGCTGATCTTAGCTTTGTAAAATAGAACTTTTTGGATTGTTTAATATTTTTTTGGTCATTTCCGTTTCTAATAAATCGAGACAGTAGATGAAAAGTAATTTTGTTGCATCTCTGATATTAGTTAAAGGCTTTCGGTGTGGTTTTTCAGGTTATAGGTTCTAGCCAATATTTTATTTAATTGTGAATGGTGATTATTAAATATATTGTCATATCATGGTAGAAATTTGTGTAAAACATCAAGCACTCATCTAAGTTTCAGGGTACTTTTTTGTTTGTTTCATGGTTTTGTAGGCTTTTTTTTTTTCTTTTAATAATTGTGTTTGGGTTTTGCATTTTATCCTAGTAACACATTGATTACTTGGATGCTATTTTGTCCAGCCAGCAGAAGATTATAATTTTCTCTTCCTATTTTCAGCTGGAAACCCCTCTGTATTTTGTGTTAGCAGTTTAAATAAACCACTGTGCCCTGGTTCTGAGTGTGTGGTGTTCAGCTGCCTGCCGGGTTAAATCACCTCAGTCCTTTCAGGAGAGTTTTCTACCCCTAAGTGCATAAGTGGACATGGAGGAGTTGTAACTGATGCTGCCATCCCAGCAGCCTGGTTTGTCATCCTCCGACCTGGTGTCTGCAGAGAGGATAGGGGAGCACAGCAATGGATTTTTTATTTTACAGCACAACAGCACAGTTGCTTGTGTAGAGGAGTCATTTTGTCAGTCCTGGGCACATTTATAGGGAATTATTGAATCCAGGAGCATCACATTGAGATTGATACAATGCCATGCACAGGGTTGTGCTGTCCACTATTGAACAAAACAGAACAGAGTATCCACTTTGGCCTATAGAAATCCTTAATGTACACACTCTAAAATATGTACAAAAGACAACAAAGTGGTTCTGTCTGTAGTTATGTCATTCACATCAACTACTTATTTGAAGAAAGTAATCAAAATGGGCAAAAAACCCCCAAAAAGGCATGGGTAGTTGCCATTACCATAGACAGGGCATGTTTTCACATTTTTCTTCAAAGGCACTGCATTGAGTGCTTTATCTTGGCGAGCTGAGGTGAATTGTTTGCAGGGCCATGGGGACAGCGTGTGGTTGAGTAGCAGAGAACAAGTGCACAGTATTTTGTGTGTTTTGCCCATTCAAAAAATAATTTGGATTTGACCAAGTTGTATGGGTTGTTTTTTGAGGTTTTTTTGGCATTTGAAAATAAATCCTCTGCTTTAAGAAAATTTTTGTTTGTTGTTTAGAGACAGAAGGTAAACTGATGACAAGGAAATCATATCTTGCCCCCCTACAACCTGACAAACGTCATCATATTTGGGAACTTCAGGACAAAATGTAATTTTCTTGTAGCTTTTAAGGTATTACTATTTCTCCATAAGCAGTATAAACACCAAAAGGCAAGATATCTTCTTGAATTCTCTTAGTTTCTAATGACCAAGGGATTATAAAATATAAATACAACCTTTATTTAAATTGTAGAGTTTGAGTCAGGAACCACAGTAATAATCTCTTGACAGGACTAGATAATAGTTATTTTTACATTAAGGATTTTTAGTTTGGTTGGCTTGTTTTTAATTACATATTAGGAAGGAAAATTCTGTAAAATCTGAGGTAGAATCTTACTTCTTTATACTTTTTCATTTCATAAATTTAAATGCTTTCTATCTGGGGGAATTAATTATATTATTTTTTTGCTTGTGCATGATCAGCAGTTGGCAACTGTGTTGCTATTCAGTCTTTGTTATTGGAAACAATGCATAAATGAGAAAGATAAAAACTTGATTTCAAATCAGTATTTGTCGATGAATTAAAAAAAAACCGCAAAAAAAACCCCAAATAAACAGAAAATTAGCACTACACCACCACCAATCTACTCACCTGGGTTTACTTTCAGTAGAGGAATAAACCAACCACTTCCCCAGAACAATGTCATCACTTAGAGATCTCTCTGCATTTAGGTCCAGAGTGAAGTAGACCCTCAGCAACTCATGATCATGTGGGAAAGGGAAAAAAAAAAATGTGTTTAAGGAAATCAGTCTCTTACTGTGCTCATTAGTTTGTCTTTGGCTTTCTTTGGCAGCCCCTGCCTCTGTCTGCAACCACTACTGGGTTGGTGAGGCTGGTCTCAGTTTAGAACATTCAGGTGAAGGTATTCTTCCCTGAGAATTTATTAATTAGAGCAGGAAAAAGAAAGCTACAGTAAAAGAAAATAACTAAGAAAAAGAATTATATCTGAAAAAAAAAAAGTAAGAACAAAAAATTTTGTACGTCTTTTCAGGATTTCTTCTGCGATAATTTTATACAACAGCCACACTAAAATTGGTTAGAGTAATTTTGTGGCTTATGGATCTTTCCCAGTGGAAATGATGCCGTGAATCAGAATAGGTTTATGTGCTGTAGCAGCACACTTCTGTCTTCAGTGGGAATTTATGATGCAGTTGTTAAGCCTCAGACTCCTTGCAAATTTCCCTGTGAATAAAGGATTAGTTTTTGTGGTGGAAGTTATTCCATCCCAATACAAGCAACACTTTATTCAGTGATTTTGTTTGCGTAGCCCCACATAAAAGATAAAAAAAAATCTTTACAGTGCAATCTTTTTGGAGAATTTGCATGTCTTCTCAACCAGCTGCAAAGTTCCTGCCTGGAGAGGCAGCACCCCCAGAGCAAAAGAAGTTTTCTGATTAATTGGTTTGTCTCAGCTGTTTCAGGGATGGGGAGGAATCAACCTGCTGCAAGAAAGGAGTTGTTCTTTTGAACGAGTGCTTAATGTGACACTATATCAGACCATCTGTCTGATGAGCAGGAGCTCCAGTAGAGCAGATTGTAAAGGTACTGAGTGTTGGGGTTGTTCAGGGATGAAAAGAAACCTGTTAAGTTTCGATCTCTTGAGGGCTAATCTTCAGATGCTGTGAAATCTGTTTATTCTTTTGACTTTAGTGGAGCTCTAAGGGTGTATATCAGTCCAGGATCTTGTTCTCTTCCCTGTCTATATTTCGACCAAGTCAAGTGAGAAATAAATCCTTGCTGAAGAGGCAAGCAATTCCCTTTTACTCCTCTCTTGATTTGGATAAGATCTGGCACTTTCAAGAATTTATTAGATTTGCAATGTCCTTTGGTTCTCTTTTTATGTATGGCAAAAAAGGCTTCATTTCACCTCTGCTCCTTTTTTTGTTGAGTTTTTTTGTTATAAAGAATCTGTGCACTTATTACTAGATTAAATTTAACCTGAGATGAATATTTTCCTGCCAGTGTTTTCTGTTGTTAGAAAACAGAAAAATCCTCATCTAACCTCCAATTTAGGAAAGAGGAAATAGTGTGTAGAGAATTGCATCAAGCACAAAGCCTGCTTTGACAACAAATTATTCCTAACTGCTAGAGTCTTATAGAAAGATTTTCCACACTACAAAACGTATTCACAATTAAAAGAATGTGGTTGGTCAAAATGAAATGAAGAACTAACCTTTACATTCAGGGAGGAAAATCATAGACAAAATGCTTATATACAAAATAATCTGCCTTTTTAAGGGGAGTATATGGTAAATGTTTATCTNAAACTTAATTCAGGTGCTTAAAATAAGGTATCTAATGCCACATAAGATGCTTTAATGTAGCCAAGAGATGTGGCTGGAGTAGACCAATGTGACACAACATCTTTGTGAGGCTTGAGACTGTCTGGGCAAGATACCCCTGGGTCTGTTGTATGGCACAGGACACTTGTGTTTGAGCAGCAGAACCACTCCCAGAATAACTCAGCCACTGGATCCTGGTTCCCTGTTGTTATTATTAGTTCTCATTATGAACTTTTTACTGTTATAAGTCACCGAATGAGGAGTAAGCCTTTGTTTAATTCTCTGCAGTTTAATAGTAATTTGTGTGGGTTTAATGCATTTTGCTTTTAGCATGTCATTCTAACGTTCATTTTCATGTAGTCTCAGAGTTAACTTAAAAAAAGGTTTGGAAGTCTTTGGATTTCTCAGAAACCAGGGCTGTAGAGGAAGCTGTTTTGATAAAAGAAAACACAAAATCGAAACCAGTACTATCAGGACAGAAAGGCACAACAAACTGTGTATCAAACCTGAATGAGCTGATAATAGTGCTGCCTGTGGTGGGGATGGTTCATTTGCAAAAAAAAAAGAGGGATGAGCCCTAAGATGTGTTCCTCTGCTATCAGGCTGCAGGTCCTTAATATCTCTGTGAAGATACAGCTTTTCCAAAAGTCATAGTCCACTTTATGAATTTTGAGTTCTGTAGGCAATTTTTGTGCTGTCTACACGGTGTTGTTCATTGATTAATTGACAGTGTGAAAACCAAACTATTGCTCTTTCAAATGAGAGATATTTTCTTATCACTAATGCTTTTGATGTCCTGGAAAGCATCACAAAGGTACCTGGCAGTTCAGACATGTGGAAAGTGTCTGTTTTTATGGGAAGTGATACATCATCTGTATTAGGCAGTGGAGCAAGAGGAAGAAAAAACAAACTGGATAGATGAGTGTCAGAGCAGTTTCGTACCACACAAAATCAGGTATCAGAGCAGTTTCTTACCACACAAAATCAGGCTATTGCAAAGGGAGGTACATGAATTACAGTTGCCTAAATGACCTGTAATTGAGTTTGGACAAACATTTTGGAAGTAGTCGTATTTTAAATACCGACTGCTATCTGTCTTCTAGAAGAGAGGTTCTACTACAATCCAGCTGCTCCTTTCTCAGAGCTTGGTAATGTGTTAGCCCCTCTCTACAGGTAATATACTCTGTATCTGTTTTTCAGTTCCACAAAGCATAATTCTTATGAAACTTGGCACTTTCATTCCCCCAAAACATTTTCTTCTAAAGGTATTGTTCTACTTCTAATAACTGTCATTTGTTTCTCATGTAAAACTAAAATAATCTTTTCCCTTTATATTATATTGAAATATTGATGAAATAGCATTCACTGGAAGGCTGATGTTTCTTCTTGCAATAGTTTTAAGTTTTCATGTTAAGTGAGAACTTACTGTGTCCTCCCCTAATATTTTATTATTTTCAGAAGAGAGACGTAAGACTTAAGTCTGGTTTAAAGCAATGCTTTTCTGTAAATGCATTATAAATTTTCTAATTTGTTTAAAGATAAACCCGGTAATACCAAATATTTTTGCTTCCTTGGGTGTAAAGAAATGCATGTATTTGTGTCTAGGTGCAAATGTGAGACAGAGCGTGTATATGCATGAGCAACAGGAATTTTTGCCTACTGTCTGTATCCTGATATCCTCTGTTTTGTTGATTCTTCATTCATTATGTGCAGTCAAATAACAAGGGGAGTTAATTAACCAACTATCTGTAGAGAGTAATTATAACAGTGAACAGGAAAAAGAAATAGAAAGGTATATTTTTCATTCTTTAATTACTGCTTTGCACCATTTACCATTCCTCTACTAAACATTTTTATTTTCTGTTTTAACTTCAAGTGTAATGTTTCTGCAGAAAATGTTTTTGGATTGCCTTATGTGTAGTGATTATTATTTGCCTGTCTCTTTCCTGCCAGAGCAGGGAGATTCCAGAAACATGTTTGACTTTGGAAAAAAAAACTTTTGAAAAAGCTTTTCCTACAAAAGCCTTCACTCTTACTAGTAACCAGGCCCAAGAGCTTTAATTTTCAAGTGTCTCTTGCAGACACCTTTTTTACTTTGGGTTGGCTTGGTCTTATTTTATTTCCTATGCTGGAATATTTTATAGATTATATCAGAACACACCACAGAATCACAGAATCAATAGGCTGGAATAAAGCTCTGAGATCAGAGTCCCACCTAGGACTAAACACCCCATGTCAACAAAACCATGGCACTGAGTGCCGTGTCCAGTCTTTCCTTAAACACCCCCTGGGACAGCGACTCCAACACCTCCCTGGGCAGCCCGTTCCGATATCTAATCACCTTTTCTGTGAACAAATTCTTCCTAGTGTCCAACCTAAACCACCCCTGGCACAGCTGAACATTATATCCTCTCAGTCTGATTTTCTGACAAATGATCAATTCTGCTTTTGGAAAGTATTGGAGTAACAAGCACAATAGATCCCTCATGCAGAATGCAAAAATGGGGAGAATAAACTGAATTTCTGACACCTTCAGATATGATTCTGAAGGTTCACATGCAAGTCTGGGGAAGTACGTAGGGAGCAGTAGATGGTCTGAGCATCAATCTCAGGAAGCCGCTGAGAAAGACAACCAGCAATGAGTATAAACCCAAGGGAGTGCCAGAGACTATTCATCCCTTGATGATTTATATTTCAAAAATGAATATTCTATCTCTGCTTGGCATCTTGAGTCAATTCAGTGCAAATAGCCCATGAACATGAGTATGAAGGACTGTATATATCTACATAAAACCTTAGGAAAGTGTGCCCCGCTTCTTCTTTTTTTTTTTTTTTTTAAATAATACAACTTGAAACTGTGATTGNGTTTATGCATTTAACAGAATAGAGAAAAAGGTGTTTTATATATCTTTAAAATGCCTTCCATTTTAATGTTGTATCACTAAAAACGAGTAATCCTTCTTTCTAGAAAAATGATAGAGAAACCTATGCAAACCTTTCTTCCCTGTGTCTCTCTTCTGATCTTTCCATCTTTTGGGCTAGAACAGGGCCATTTCTTAGCCTTGTACTTTATTTTCAGAAACTGTTACTTTGCTCTCAATCATTAAGTTATTTTATACTAATGTACCCTTATCATCAACAGGAAGTACCAATAATTCCTCTGCCACTTTGGCCTTAGAGACACTAGTGCCAGGATCTGTAGTCACAAACTGAGTGACTTTCTTTTGGCTTCAGCACCTCAGGTCCCCACAGCGTGTTGTCACAACTGTGCTCTGAAAAATCATTTGGAGCACCCCATGGCAATGGTTTCATAGGGATTGTGTTTGAAGGAGGTCTTCCTGAGCATTATTGTTGTTTACAAAGCAGATTGTGTTCGTAACTGAGGGAATCATCGCAAGAAGAAATATTATTTAGGCATGGGGGGCAAAGGCTTCTCTCCCATCTGTTCCACCTGTCTGGAAAAGGGTGGAGTTTCTCATAAAGTTCCTATTGTTTGGATTTTTTTTCCTCTGGACCTAGGTGATTGTTAGCCTGATAACAGTTTCATGATCTAATTTTTTAGAGTTTATATATCCCCTTCACACTGCCAGCCTTTTCAGAATTTATCCTCACACATGTGCACACCCCACAACCCCTGGGGCTGACACCAGAAAATCCCTTGTTGCTAAAGTTCAATTTCCAAAAAAAAAGAGCATCTCAGGCTGCAAGGCCAGTAAAGTCCATCTCCCTCCTTCCTCAGGCTGCAGAAAGGCCACGAAAATGATAGGAAGGAAATATTGTCCCAGAGCTCTGTCAGCTGTGACAAGGGAGGGCTTGTTGATGATTTGACAGGTCTTGGAGGAGCTGATACATTTGATGCAGGTCAGTTCCCAGCTCAGGCTTCAAAGTTCTTCAGAAACCAACGCTGCTTGATGGAGGAGCCTGAAAGAATTCAGCTCAAAAAGAAAACAAGCAGAACAACCTTTCAAACAAAACAAAACAACAACAACAACACCACCAACAACAAAAAAGATAAATATTGAGAGCACTCTCTGGAATGCTCTCCATTATTTCAGGAAATATAAAGGAATGATAACATTAATTCAGCTTCTGCTTTTCAAAAGCGATTCAAAATTATGCTGCTACTTAACCAATTTGGAGGATGGATTTATTAGGTAAACTGAAAAGTAAACATAATGCCATGTGTTAAGTAGGGGTGAGGCTTTATCAACTGCTTCAAAACTGAGGCAATATGTGTAAGTTTTGCCTGGGTAATTAATAATCATTATTTTTAGCCATTATGGAAAAGAGAATTTAAGGCAGTGAATACAGTGAATTTAGAATTGGGTCTCCAACAAAGCAAATGAATCAGTCTTTGTAGTGTAACCCTAGAATTCAGATTGTTACAATGCTACGCAGAGGGTCCAGCTGTAGGAAGCTTTTGTTGAATACATTTTCTTTAAATTGTAATCCTGTGTGAACTCCCAGTAAACTGTAACGAGAGTAGATTCAATCATCAGTTATTTGGGAAAAAATACGCCCTTTATTGGTTGTCTGCAGATCATTATTTTGTCAAAATGAGCAGACATGAAGGAAAGGGGCATTTTGATGCCAGCATTCCAATAGTGCTGCAGCCTGTCTTGCTGTGCATGGCTGTGAGCTGAAGAGGTTAACATGAAAAACAAATTACTGGGCTTTTCTGTAGTCTTCATTAATGATGTACTTCACCAGAAAAAGAAAGAGACAACAAGTGGGAATGGTACCAGCTTTGCAGGCTGAATTGGTATTCTGCTGTGCACAGTGCTTTTTGCTCACTGGCAGCAAGATGACTTGTTTTTTCCAATTTTTGGTGGTAAAGGGTCAGGAAACAGCATTAACTAAGGCGAGTGATTAGAAAGAATTAAATTGAAAACTTTTCTCTGCCCAGCAGAAGTCAGCACGGAAACTTTCTTACTTTGCTTAAGGGTGATTTATCATTTCCTCCCCTCCCCCATCCCCACGATGATAAACCCCAAGTGCCACATGCACAAAAGATGCTATTAGATCCTCAAAGTTGTTGCTTTTTATTCAGGTAGGAAAATGCTTCTTAAAGCACATTTTAAGGTGTTTGAAGTGTTTCTTTTCTTATGTGCAATAAGCCTTGCTCTAGCTCATGTAGTTTTTAAGGAATGTCTTTAGATATACAAGGAACGATGAAATGTTTTCTATTTTTTTTCTGACCTCTATATTATCCAACAACTCAGCGTTCTGAAGAGTATTTTGGGAAGTCAATATGGCAGTGGATACAGAAAAATAGTAGCATTGGCTTTCTTAATATTATACTGTTTCTTTTTTCTTCTCAGAAAATATACCTGAGAGTACTTGATATCAGCTATTTTCAAGTTTCCATTGTCCCAGATCCTCTTTAATAATGGTCTTACTAGGGAAAAACTTCAGGAAGTTTCATCGATTATTTTTTCAGTAAATGTCAGTATTTTGTTCTTCTCTTTTAGGTGTAAAATGCACAGGTCATTTACACAGGCTTTTTCAAACTTTTCTGTTCTTGTATAGTGAATGGCAGGGTTATTTATGTCAATGAAACCTTTTGAATTCTTTATATTATAAGTTATATCGGGGTGAAAATTTCACCTTTATAAATTACAATATTTTGATTTCTCTGTTTTCTAGGAAAATACTGTTGTTCATTTAATTTCCATGTTTCTATTCTTTGGGTCATGGAGGAAGAAAGGGTATTTTTTGCCTCTTCCTTGTATTAGGGTTTAGTTTAAGTCTGTGCTGAGGTAGACAAGTAATAAGCAGATCAGCTCTTCTAAAATTCATTATTGAAACAGCTAATCTTTTCATTTATTTAATAGACTACTCTAACTTGTTTAATGATTTTAGTGATACCCACCACCCACACACATGCCTGGAATGCACATTTTACCAAATTAAAGCATAAAATTAAGGAAGAAATAGTTTTGGAAGAAGTGTAAAAAAGAAATCCTGTCAGTCTTAATGCTTTCAAGGACATAAAACTATAAAGAACATTTGTGCTATCAAATAAGGTCTTTTTCAGTAACCATGGGAAGTAGAACTGTGCAGCATTCCCCTTAATGTGTTTGGGGGTGTCCACTATGGGCAAAGAGTACATAAATAATAATTTACATTTGTTATTATTTTAGGCTAAACATACTGGTATTGTTTTGTTCAGAAGAGTCCTCGAAGCATTTGTTTCCCTAGTGATTTTGCAAATCAAAACTTTCGTTTATGAGATGTAAAATCAAAATTCTTTGCGAAATAGTGTTGAACTTGAAAACTGCTGAGGAACTTCATCTTCTAACTTCTGTTTTATTGCCAAATGTAACCTACAATGGATTCTGTGTAAAGAAAGTTTTCCAAGCAGCCCACATCACCTCATGGATGCCCAAGCTCACAGCAGATCTCATTGCTCCCAGTGGAAACGGGACTTGTTTACTTGCTATTTGTACTTTGCTTCACATTCAGTGTTGCTTACTGAGGAGTTCCTGAACACCTCACAGGCACAAATATATAAAGATAAATAGAGAGGGGAGTTAGTTAATGCTAAATTCCATTTAAATTGTTTCCACCTGTTAAAATTAGGACCAAGTGGTAAAATAAATTCAGCAGAGTGCTTCTGGAGTATTACATCTTGCAATTAAACGGTGAGATTTGTTAAGACTTGCAAATAAAATTGATTTTCTTTTACTAGCACATATTAAGGGCTTTTCTATTATATTGCATTTATTAATAAGCCATTTGACACATTGCTAATAAGAATCTGAATCCTTTAGCCATAAGTTACCCTCACTGTGCTTAAACAAACTACCTCTAAGTTGGAAAAACACTGCAAGTTTCAGAAGAGAATGCTGAGCCCAAATTTGCTCAGTTTCCCCCTCTGTCTCTTGAGACTCTTGATGACTGTTCTCAGGCACTTAAGCCATTTTTCTCTCACTGTTTTGCCCTATTTAAAAAAATAAATCACCTTTCACAGCCTATACAGACATGCCATTTAAACTTGGGTTTCTATTTTTCTTATCCAGCATTTTAGAATTTAATAGAATTATCCACTGCGTGCTTTCCTGAGAAAATTAAATTCTGGGAAGAATTCCAGTTCTCGTCACCTTTTACTTGTGGTGGCTACCACTATTGAGAAGGAAGATAACATTACTAATTTTGTGCCAGTCTTGGCAAGCTTCCATGAGTTCTAATGTAGTCATGAGGTTCTAGTGGATACATAAGCTGTTTTTTTACTTCCCTTTGTGGTCTTACTTTTTGTGTCTATTTCCTTCCTTCCTTCCTTGGGTTTGGATTTGCTGCAAATCCTTTGCATCTTTACAAGTATAGGAAATTCTGGACCATCAGGGAAATAGGCCACTCTGTATTTTGCCTTTTGCACTTCAGAACACAGAAAAAGTTGATCTATTTTTTATTTTAATTGTATTTATTTTAATATAAGGTTGAATTGAGAAGGAACTGGCAAATTTAAACTCTGCTTCTGCCACCTCTATTTTAGCTCACCTTTAGGTAATGCAAATGTAAATTATAGCTATTATGATATTCAACCTGTGCTTTTCTGGTGACCACGTGTGTATTAAACAGTTTCATTCAAAACTGCCACATACAAATCCCTCCACAGTAAAATTCATACATTTTAAACAAGCACATTTCCCTATTGTGGAAATAAATTTTTTCCAGATTACTTTGTCTAAGGATGTGAAGGTACTAGAGAGTTGGCATGTTTTCTTTGGCAATGTGATGCAAGTTTTCATTCACAGGGTGCAGATGTTAACAAAATTAGTCAAATTAAGTATTTCTTCCACTATGTAATCGGTACAAACAACACTTTCTTCTTCAGGCATTCTTGTTTTCCAGAAGTTGTAATACTTGTGAGTTTAGTTTGATTCATCCTGCCTGTATTCTAATAACCCATATTTGTTATTAATGAAGAGAAATACAATAATGCCTTCCTCATAAGTGCGGGTTTTGTCATCTAAATTGTAAATAGTATCAGATAGTCTGGAAGATACAGAGAAATGGGGTTTGTAATGAGCTTGTAGAATTTCTGCAGCAAACCTGAATTTTGAATTCCTATTTTTAATTTTAAAATACTGTAGCTGGAACATACAGAAGTAAATTTTGAAGAAAAGTTTTAGTCTGCCTCTTCTCCGGTGTGTTCTGCATGACTTCCACATCTTCTGCATAAGACTGAGGGACATGAAAAAATTTCTTAGCCAATAAGGTATCATTTTTTTTGTGACTTGGGAGCTCACAGGGACAGATGTCATGCATTATTTGAAACATATACAGACTTTTAGAGAAACCTAGCTAAAAAAAAATATAAATATTTTTTTTTCAAGGAAAGCCTAATAAATTTGGAAAAAGCTTTTCCATGATATCTACTGCAGACAAGATAATGCATCGTATTATTTTAGAGAATTTGGGAAATTGCATGGTTCAAAAATAATCATATTTTAAGACACTGTCTTTGCTGATCCATTTTCATCTCTTTTTAAAATCAGTTCAATGAACAGGATATGAACACTCTATATTACTATAGTGCAGAAACTGCAGCTTCAGGAAACCTCTCAGAGAGGTTGTCTGTGGCTAGAGGTGGAGATTTCCTTCCAAAACCAGATCTGGGTCCTTAAGGTGATAAAGAAGCTGAAACACAAAATATTAAAGTTACCCTAAAATGAAAATAAAAATCCACTCTAGTTTTATCTGGCGTGCTGAGAAATAAAGAAAGAGATTTAAGGCTTCTGGACAAATGTGACTGCACTTTATCACCTGCTGGTCCTAAAGACAGAATTCAACAGGTAATTAACATGTAGCAGTAACATAAAATGAGCTTTTGGAACTGTTTGGGACAGTAGGAGATGAGTTAAAGCAGAAGTGACAAACAAGTGGATTGGAATTACTTCGAAACTCTGAAAGTAAATTAATGTCTTTTTATATTTTCTCAAATATGCTTGATCATGGGGATCACCCACTTGGTAATAATATGTATATAAGAAGAATAAGGTAAATTAAACCTATTTTTCTCCCCAAAACATTTCCCTCTCTCTTCCAAGTAGCTTTATTTTGATGCTACAGTGGCTGTAAACTTGCACTGAGTAAAGTAAGCTCTGTCTCCTTAGAGATGTCAGATCTTCACCTTATCTACCCAGAGAGCTTCTGTTTCACTCTTCAGACTTGTCATCAGGTCAAACACTCTCTTAATATTTAGAGATGTCTTCACTTCATACATCTCCAAAATTTTTGCCCCAAATGTATCACAAGTCTGTAATGGTATATAGAAGAGACAGAAAAAACTCCAGCAAAACAGTAACAAAATAATGTAGACAAACAGTGCATTTTTATGTTACTCTTTTTGTCAGGTGGAGTACAGATCTGAGAAAATGAAATATAAATTATTTTCTAAAGCTACAGTGTACAAAGAACATTCTGGAGATAATCTCACAAATAAAGGTGATTCATGTATATTTTTGTTACACCCTTAGGAAAATGCATTGCACAGGCATCCTTCTAGAAGGAAAAGTGCAGCACTGCTTAATGAGACTTTTGAATATACAGACACGTTTAACTAATCAAATAGAAAGACTGTTAGCATTCCCTGTTTTACTTCAGAGACAGAATAATGGTACACTTTAAGCCATCATCAAATTCACATTTTCTGCTTGGCAGCTGGAGATATCAGACTGTGTAGAGTTGGTGAAGTGCATTTGGGAGTGATTTGTCTGGATGTAGTACCCAGCTTCACAGGCAAGGGGAGTTTGTGGCTGGAGAAAAGAGGGAACTGGGGGACAGCACCAAAAGCCTGGTGAGTGGGCAGGCAGGGGGAGATGGAGGCATTGCTTAGCAGCTTAGAGGAGGAAGAAGCAAATGTGATGATAAAATTCATACCCCATCAAGAAGTGGTGCAAAAAGAGCGAGTGAAAAGTTGGTTGCTGTCACTGGAAGTTAAAAAAGCCCCAAACAAATGATACAATTTCTTTAAATATTTCTAGTAACAAATGAAACTATTAACATTCCAGAATCAAATTACTGTATTAGCTTGTTTGTGGCACGGAATTATGCCGTATAATTGTGTTTTGGCTTGCATATGTTTTTGAACAAAAGTGCATGGAAAAGATCTATTGTCCTGGTAAGCAGAGCAGATGATATCCTTCTCTTGAAAGATTCTCTTGAAACCTAACTTACTTTCTCCTTAAGAGTCTACTGGGGTTTTCAGTAACTCTCATATTTGTAAATTTTCTGCCCTTTGAGGGATAAATAAAACCTTTTTTAGAGGACAGTTATGGGAGAATGTTTCCAATTCACTGTTCTCAGTCACAGCCGGGCACAGTTATCTGAAGTAATGTTCAGCCTCTGGACAACTCCAGATTTTTGTCTGCAATGGCAAATTACCTATCATTATAGATGCCTCTCTTTTAAAATTGTTGTGGGAATACTTTTATTTGTGGTATTACGAAAGTATCTGTTATAATGTGCAAGTTAAAGTGTAGTTTTGTTGCAGATTAAAGTTGGTCACTGACATGATGCCAGAGTTGCTTTTGTTCTGTTTTTCCATATAGTACAGCCACACTACATTGTGCAGTTACTCACTTTGAAAATGGTATAAGGTAAAGGATAAAGCATTTCTGTTCTAGTTTCTACAAAACTTGAATGTTTGCATCCAGTGAAAATTGTTGATAGCTTCAGCAAACAGAATTTAGCACATTATTAATTTGCTGTAATGAACTGGCTACTAGCCAGTGATGAAAGCAAGAAATCAGATAGCTTACAATGTTAAAATTTTACTTTATTTCAGTTAATAAGTTTGGTAAACAAACATTCTGTACATCAGTTTAAGACTCAAAATCTTCCCCTTACTTTTTTTGTCCTTCATAATCTAACAGGAGATTCATAAGGATGCTTCCTTTCTCTAAGAAAATAACAGCTCTGCTTGGCCCTTTTTTCTGTGCATTTCCAAAGTCTTGCATGTAACAGTTTTGGTGTAATTATGTTCCTTTACTCCCAGAATGTGTAATCCCTTTCAAGACTCTAATGGGAAATATTGGAGCTGGGATTAGTTAAATGGTCAAGTGCATCATCACATACTTTTGGTAGTATTTCTTGATTGGCACCAAATATTGGCACTGACAAAAAGGGTTCTAGAGATAAAGGATGAAATAAAACAGTACGGAATTGTAATTATCTGTTCATGACCCTGAACTGTTGTGTTCTTGTCTCTGAAGCAGGAGATCATTGCATATGTGTTATGATTTGTGTTGGGGTGTTTTCTGGCAGCTGCAGGGATGAAATTAAAGAAGTGCTTCAAAGAATTCATAGCAGCAGAAATTAGATTTGTTTATTGTGGATCAGAATAAAGACCTGTTTCACCAGCTGAGAAACAGGAATATTCCCAAGCTTTACCTACAGTGGGTGACATGGGATTCGGATATGTGTGCCTTGCAACTCACTGTCATCTCCTGTGCCAGGTGCCTCTGTCCCTTTGCTTAAGGAGATCTTCAGCAGCAGAGTTCTCTAACCTGCCTGCAGTTCCTTGCAGCTCTTTCTACAGCTGCAGCAAGAACAAGAGGTATTGAATTGTCCCTTTGTTCTTCCTCTTGTCATACCCTCTATATCAGATGTCTGGGGTAATGCCTGCCTTGCTTCCTTTGCTGCTGAAGAATCCCTCCCGTGGGAGATCCTGTTTTGATTATACAGTACCTTCTTAAAGCAAGCAGCATGCAAACTAACCCCCTCCACTTTCCCTAAAACCTGAAAGTTGTTAACAAGGTATTGCTCAGCAAGTCGTCTCATCCATACACGTTACTGGAGGACAAAATATTCTCTGGAGTCTCCTTCCCATTGGTTTGTATTTCTGCGAAATTTCCTAAAAAGAAAATGAGACTTCAGTAGCAGAAACCCACCCTCCCCCTCTTGATGCAGCAATGTCTGGGATTTTTTGTTTTAATTACGTGTTGTCATGGAAAAATGAACAGCCCTAATGATATTCAGGTATCCGAAATGCAAAATCAGCCCCACATTGAATCTCAATTATGCCAATTCTGTTTTCAGTACCTCTGTCTGAACCCTGTAATAGAGTTTTGGGAAATCTCAGCTCAAACAGGCTGCAGAAAGCACAGGCATAATTGTGACAACTAATTGTGACAACACTTCTGTGACCATGTCTGACGAACCCTTTGCAGAGTGCCTCTAAGGAAGTCCCACCATAACCTACCAGGTATGGAGATGTCATACTGAGAGCACAACCCAAGGCTGCTCTTGGTTCCAGTATATACACAATTCCACTACTAGCAGATTGATTTCCCAACAAGATATTTGCCTGCCAAAATTCTGCCAATTTTGTCTTAATAAAAATCCATTAATTATCCAAATAATCGGAATACGAGAATACTCTGGAAGTCTGAGCTTTTGTTGTGGCTTCAGATCACTAAAGAAGTAACCTTGAAGAGAAATAAATCTGCCTATTCTGCTCTCCTCAGTATTCCAGAAATATGTGATGGAATAAAATGGCTGTCAGAGTTACAAGATTCTACCAGCAGTATTAAATGCACATAGAAAGCCATGAAGGAGGTTTTGCAGCTTTGTTTTTGCTGCCTCCTTGGCTTTTTGAGGGAGTGAGGGGTCTGGTTTTAACCTTGATCTGCTCTGCTGGATGGTTCAGAATTGAATCTTTGTGATGTTTCAATTCCTTTTGTTTGATAGTCTTGCACAATGCCTATATAAAATGGTATTTTTTTTTAATGACTAATAGAGTAGTATTTGTAAGACTTAAATACTGTTTTTACTATGATGTAAATCTTAAATGATTAATGCTACTTAACAGTATCTCTGCATAATGGGATGAATGCAGAATGAGTGAGGAGGCGAGTTTAAAGTTCAACATCTATGCTGCATTTACAAGGTAGATTAACCCAAACTAGATAAGGTGCTTCTGGGTCAGACTAAGAGCTTTGAGCCATGAGCTCTGTTGATTCCCTGCTGGGCAGATGAAGAGGATCTGGCTGGTGTCTGTCCTCCCTGTCCCACAGCTGACAGCCCCAGGAGTGGGGATGATGGAACAGTGGCATTTCTGCTCTGGAGCCATGGTAGGATAAGGCAAACCAAGAGACATGTCAGTGAGCCATGGCACCTGCGAGGGCTGATTCACAATCCCTGCAGGATTCAGCTGCAACAGGTTAGGAAATTAAGTTCTGCATACTCTTGGTTTAGTTTAACTGCCTAATTGGGACTAGACAGAAGCCTCTTCAGCAGCTGCAACTTAATCAGGCACGAGTCATGGATCAGAGCCACAGAGCTGCTCACCTGGGACTTGGGGGGAAGTGGGGTTCATTTACATTCTGGTTTATTCACCCAGCCTACCTTTTTGTCACCCTTGGGTGGACTTGCCCCAGATCCACAGTACCAAGTTGCTGGCTCAGGGAGCAGTACCTTCCTCATGAAGCAAAACTTGCTCCTGTCATCCACGCCACGCTCCAGTCCTGCAGGAGAGAGGGATGCAGCTTCAGTGGGCGGGGAGCAGGCACACAGTGGGAAGGGGACAGTCTCTCTGTCCCACAGTTTTGAATGCTCTGGTTTCTCCTGGAGGAACCTGTGGTTTTGTATGAGCTTTGTCAAAGATCAATAATAGAACTGTTTAGGTTGAAAATGACCTCTAAAATCACTGAGTCCAAGCAGAACCCAGCACTGCCATGTTCACCTCTAAGCCATGTCCCCAGGCACCACATCTACACATCTGTTAACACCTCCAGGGATGGTGATTCCACCACTTCCCAGTGTTTCAATGCCTGATCAGCCTCCAGTGAAGGCATTTTTCTCAATACCTAACCTGATCATCCCCTAGTGCAACCTGAGGCCATTTCCTCAATGACTAGGCCATTTTCAGCTCTGACTGTGTTATTGACTGGCTGGCAGGGTTGAGTGAGACCTGTTTCAGAGCAGCAAGTCCATGGAGAATCCTTAAAGAATGATCTTCTGTCTATTGTAGAATGACTTAAGCCTACAAAGTGATTCTCTTATTCTGTCTGTGCATGCTGAGTGTGTCTGAAAGAAAGACTTGTTTAGAAATTGAATGTTGTTTTTTTCTTTTTAATTATTTTATTTGCTTTATACAAAGACAATATAAAGACTCAGGTGCTGTAAATTTCACATCACATGGTTCTGAGGTTTAGTTTCTCGTCTGTATCATACAAACTTTTTTTTTTTCTTTTTGAGTGTGAGCAGATGGGTTCTTGACATGGCATTAAGGAAATGTCAAAGTAGACATCTATTCCTAGTCTATAAGTCATTATTTAACAACTTCAGAGGTTTGACAACTACAAAGAAATGAAGCACAAACACCTTGGTATTGATTTTGTCTTTTGCTTTGTATCTACTCCATTAAATTCTATTGGCATTGACAACTGCTGAACTCGTCTTCAAAATTCTGGGAGCTTTCAGTCTTTAAGGACAGCTTTATTTCATTTTCCACACCTTTTTCCTTCTAAAATCTCTCTGTCATTAAACTATTACTGCAGTCTTAAGAAGAACGGTTTGAAATTAAATCTCTTGAAGTTTATCCTTTTCTCATGTCTGTGCTGAAAGATAATGCTATGCTAGCATGTCATTGATGAGTTTATGGGCGCTTGCTATCAATGGATTTTTGGTATTAGATTTAGTTACCCAATGTAAGGCCTAACCATCAGTTACAAATGGCTGCTTTCATTTAAAATAGATGATACAAAGAATAGTTCCTTAGAAGAGATGTCTTCAACTGTATTCCAGAGTGCATATCGTAATACTGGCTGGGGGGAAAGGAAGTTATACTGAACTAGAAATCATTACGGTACTTTATAGATTGCTAGCTGGGATTATATTTCATTTTAAAATGAGAAATAACTAAATATCAGTAAGCACTTCCAGAAATATCACTTCTCAATGCAAGACAAGATGACCATCAAAAACTAGAAAAGGCCCTGTACAAGTCCCTTTGCTCTGGGTCTCCTCCACACTTTATAGTGTCTGAGTCCACAGAGTTGTATTTTCCTGCTTCAGGTTACTCTGGATAAAGTATCAGGGCTCTGTTGCACTGACCAACTTCTTATTTTGTAATATGAATGTCGAAGTATGTGATGCTCTGTGCTGTGGCTGGAGTCAGAGCAAGTAAAATATGGCAAGGTGGGTTGGAGAGATTCTCTTGGGTGATGGGAGGCAGTTGCCTGTGGTGTCACTTGTGCTGTGTCCTGAGAGCAGACCTGGGAATAAATTGTCTCAAAAAGTGGACAGAGGTTTTTATTTTGTGAATAGCTGGTTTGTTCATTCCAGAATAGAGTCTGGGATAAAAGTAACAAGCAGTGTGAACGATCAGGGATGATTCAGTGCTCAGTGTCACTTCTAGACATGTTTTATGTTCAGTGCAGATGTCCCTTGAGGGAAGTCTACAAACAATTTTAACGTGGAGGAACTGAGGGATAGCTGCAAACCACTGATAAAACAAGCATAAAATAGGGAGAGTCTGGAAGCTGTGGTTGTATCTGACTTCTTATTTTAGGGGAAACTAGAGATGGTTTTGCACTAAACATGTATCTCATAATATATGTGTTATTTCACAGACTTTGACCTTTATGAACAGGAAACCCCACAACTTGCTCACTGAGCTGTTCTCACACTGTTCACTTTTGCAATAAGGAATATGTTGCAAAGCAAGTAGTAAACCCAAAAATTTCTCATTCTAAGAGGGAAAGAGAGATGTGAGATACATGTTAAGATGAGCAAAAGTAATATTTCGTCTTGGGGGGTGAGAAGAAAAGAAACATCAGGAGGTGGTATTTGCAGATTATATTTTAACTGCCAAGTTCAAGAACTTTGTCTGATTTTAATTTTCCCAGCCCTGGAGATACTGTAAATCATCATTCTCTAGTTTCGTGAATCCAGACCCCTACTGCCTTTGCTTCCATTTTTCACATTTAATTTTATATCAACTGGAACATATTAGGAAGGGATAAGCCTTTACTTCCAAAAGGTTAGGATGAGAAGAAAGAAATTAGAACTTTTAAAACTAAGTTTGATCTGATCAAAAACTATATTTGAAGTTTTTGATTTGGTTGCAGATGAAACAGTATTGAACAGAGACCTTCTTACAGCTATAGTTTCAAAATGCCTTCAAAGTTCCTTTTGGGTCAAGATTTAATTACTCCTTATGAATTTTATCTGTCTGTTTATTTTATGAACCAGAGTTTGAGCCACTGAGGAAACACTGTAGAATGGTACAGTAAGGTGTATTTTGAATTACAAAATAATTTTTAAGGGGATTGTTTTTGTGATAGGAATATTTAAGTACAACAGGAAACAGTTGAATTTCAGCAAAGCACTGATTTCAACACTCTCCAGCATTATTGTTGCTGAGGTTTTTTTAACTGCATTTTATCTGAATTCCAGCCAGAATGAAACAAAAGTAATGAAGACTATAATGTCTCTTTTTTATAACGACTTACATAATGAAAACACTGTGAAAGAAGGACCTTCTTATTTGTCCATTTGTAAGGAAATTACCATAATTTTCCAGTTCCTTGATCTTTTACAGATAATAATCCATAAGGGCCAAACAGATTTTGTAGCAGACCTTTCTGACAGTAAACTTGTATTGGATATTGAGGTGTCAAAAAAATCTTTGAAATGCTTCTAATAGTTTAGGACTTAGACATTTCTCTGTGCATTTTATTATGTCAAATTGAGTAAGACAAATAGTTTTAAATGTAAATGAAGTGATTAGCTTATCTCAGATTTTTTTTTGTTTATTTCTGAAAGTAGCAGCTAGCTAACAGAATGAGGTTGCTGGTATTGGCAGCTATATGGAGAATGTAAATTATTTCAATGATTTTTTTTTCTTATTTTAGAGGAGAATCTGATAATCTTTTCTTATTTTGCCCATTGTTTTAATTATTCTTCAATTTAATAATTGATAAGGTGACAAAATCTAATTTGGATATTGTCATGAAGTAGTAAGCAGTTCAATCATTCTGCCCACTTCTCGTGTCCTTTAAGAAGGTACCATTGTTTGGATTTCCAGAGAGGAGGGAACTGTAAACTGAGAAGCAGAAAAGTTTTCAGCTGTCAAATTGAAAGCTACACCTGAAATCTCTTAGAACAGATTCAGAATCATTTAGGTTGAAAAAGACCTTTGAGATCACGAGGTCCAAGTAAATCTAACGCTGTCAAATCCACCTCTAAACCACATCCCTAAAAACAGCACGTGAGAAACATCAGTGTGGGGGTACAAAGGCAGAGCATCATGAAAGATGTAGCAAAGCTTAAAATGACAAATATAAGACCTAAAATTAACCTAAATTTTGGGTTGTGTTTTCAGATAGTTGATTTGAAACTAACCTGCAGGAATCAAATCCTTTCTCCTCCCCAGATGAGAGTTATTGTCAAGGTGGTTCACAGATACGGGGCTGCTTGTTTTGGGAGGCAGGAAGGAAGAACCTAACATCAAATTTTTAGGAGGGGGCTCATTTAGCTTTGCTCCCAGTAGCTTGGCTAGAAGGACAGGCACTTTTGTGTTCATCTGGCTTGAGTTACTGCTTCCTGCTTACACCTAAAACTCCTGCCTGCATCTCATTCTGCTGGGAAGATGCAGAATTTACTTGCAAGTAATGAGCAACATGAAATTGGCTCTTAAAGCAATAGTGTTCTGGCATTTACTTTTTAGGGACCTGGGGGACAGATACTAATACGTGTCACAGCGTCTAGAAAGTAGTTTGCTAGTTCACACACCACTTGATAGACTGCCTCATCAACAGGAACTTTTGCTGCTGCTTCTCTAATGAGAAACATCATCTCTTCTTAGACCCAAAATCCAAACTTGCAGCAGGACTCGTTTCAGTTCCTTTGAAACACATAGCTTTGCACTTGCTTCTCTATCATACAATATTCACAATCAAAGAAATGCTTTCTTCAACCTAGACATTTTTATTTTAATTGCATGTGAATATTTTCTGCTTATGGAGTCTGAAAGAATAGCAGTAAATGTTACTGTGCTTTATTTTGGTATCACAGTTTTATTAAAATGGACTCAACTGCCTATAAGAATCACAAAGGAATAGTCTTAATTAAGCTGCTCAAAATATCAGCCCCATTTTTAACATTCAAAGGTTTCCTTCAGTTTTCTAGCAGAGAAGGCAACCTAATATCATTACAGAAGAGTCAATAAATCCAGGCTGGGGAGCTAAAGGGACATTCAATTTTCGAGTCAAGGGGCTTTGACAGTGAATGCCCTTCTAGGAGGTCCCACTTCACTAAACTGACAGAACTCTAGCACAAATTTCTCTGCACGACAATCACACAACAGAGAAAATGTCTCTCAAGTACCCTTTCTCTAGTAATTTAAAGGTCAAAACTAACTCCTTTGGTTTAATTTGAAAGCCCACAGGTGTGGTAAGCAGCTTAGGTTACAAAGCTAATGACTGATAAAGTTGATTCTGCATGACAGAAGGAATACAGAGATTTCTCAGACAAGATTTAGTTTGTTATCTCTATTGCTAGCCCTGCTATTTTGACCTCTGGTGATTATGTGACAGCCGTCCAGATTTGCTAACAGATGTGTGGAAGGAAAGCAACTTCACGCACTTAAGGCTTGGCTATTGAAAGGAGACGGGGGCGTGGGGAGGATTAGGAAAAGAGATACCACTTTCTTTCCAGCTATAAATAGGTGTCATGCAAAGTTGTGCAATGTAGAAGGTTCTCCTCTCCTCCATCTGGGCTTCTCTGTTCTCTGTCATGGTTGGATTGCCACAGGGCCACTCGCCGTGGTTTTGTTCTCAAGTTTTATCTTAAAGGAAAAAAAAAAAATCCAAACAGTAATTCCTGGAGTAAGGAAAGAAAAGAGAAAGTGTGAAGGAGAAGAGGAAATCTTTCTGTAAAAACGAAGTGGTTCCTGCTCCTGACTGCCCTGGTGAGGCTGCTGGGACACCTGGGGACCTCACCTCTGCACTGCCACATGAGCCTCAGAGCTTGGGAGCTGACCACTTCCACTCTGGCTGTCAGCAGAGCTGGGGGATTTCTAGAAGACTGGGAACTGAAATTCCTCAGGGGCTGGGATAGACACACTGTCAAAGGACCAGAGAGGATAACTGTCAGCAGTGGCCCAACACTGTATTTCATTCTGACAACTGAGTACCTTGGCTCAGTTGTGACAGATCTGCAGGGTCTGCTGGGGAAACTGGTGGAAAATTCATGACCAGTTCCAGCAGAGAGATAAATTTCTGGGGAGGGGTCCCCACTTGTGAGTAGAAACGGTAAATCTGCAAAAGCTCTCCTCTCTGGGTACAGCAGTGACGTAGAGCCAGTCAGGAAAGTTCAGATCTCAGTAAAATTCACTGAGTTACAGGTAGGCAGGCAGGGTACAACAACATTTCACCAGGTAAGCAGGAATACCACTTCAATTTTTAATCAGGGATTATGACTGAAGAAATCTGTCAAAAGCAGCCTAAGATAAAGGCAAAAAGAGGCAGAAGCTGTTTGGTGAATGGATAAAAACAGAGGAGGAGAAAAGAACTGGAAGAGGAAGGATTCAGTGAGCATAAAGGAGAGCCAAGCTGCAGTTGAGGAGGCAATCTGAGTCATGTCCTCTGGTCTCTTTGTGTTTGCCTAAAAAAGTACTTCTTTGTCCTTTAAAAGTTGTTAGCTTTGTTTTTTCCAGAGTACTAAGGCCAGTAAAATTGAGTGCCACATACTGAATCCAGAAACAAATCTTTCTGGTAATATTCCATTTCGTCAATGCTTTAAGTGATTAACAGACTACTTTGTTGTCCCAAGAGGGTATTTTAAGTTGAATTTATTTGTATTTGTACATAGCTTGTTAGGTTTTTTTTTTTTCACATTAAATCCTTTTGTTGGTGGTGGTGATTGGACATTTGAGATTAGGAAATGGCAATAACAGTGTCACTTTTTTCCTAGTTAGTGTCACTGTTTCTTTTTTTAATTGCAATGCAATTTCATTGAGGCCACTTGCTTAGAATTGTGACCCATCTCAGATGATCAATAACCAGAAGTGGTGACTGACCAAATTAAGGTATAGAAAATCAAAACATTGTAAATACACTGAAGTATTTTTATCATGGGAGATCTTTAAACATAATAAAATGACTCACAAGGCAACAGCCAAAACCAGCATAGTAAATTAAAATATACCATTAGCAAGGAAGTGTACCCCAGAGCTGTCTGTATGGAAAATCAAGACTCACCAGAGTAACACTAACCACTTACATTACTCCTCATATATTTCAAGCATTCAGCTATGACAACCAAATTGTTTTCACCACATTGTTTTGGAGTGTATAGATGCTTTATCCTTATCTAAGAAGCATGAGGTTGAGAGGGAATCCCCATCTTAACAGCTGCCTTTGCCAGGTATGAAGGCTTGAGAGTCATAATGCTGGGCTTTAATAAATACAGATGCATATCTGTATTTCCTTTTTTCTTTTTTTTTTTAGTAGTGTATTATTTTTTATATTCTGATAATTCTTCTTTGATTCTCAAAGAGAAGTGTGAGAAAAACCAGCGAATAATATGTTTTCTTATATTTAATTTATTTAATTTATTTAATTCAAAGGGCTGTAGTCTATTGGAGATGTTCTGATGATGGGGACATCAGAAATGCTTTTGTGCTGGCTGGGAATCCCATATGAAACAGAACACAGTGGCCTAGCATTCTTATATTTGCACATAAATTAGATTTTTGTTGGAGATTTCAGTGTAAGTAGAATGATGTGAAAGATAAGAATGAATTTCAGCTGAAGGCAAGAAAATTAATAACTCTTGGTCAAGATCATTGAATAACACAATTCTTCATATGCTACTCTAAAGCGTATATGTGCGCATAAAATGTTTGTGTGCAGTGTTTTATGAATGTGTATCAGAAAAGGATTAAATGCCAACAGTTAGAAAAGCAAGAGTGTAGTCTTTAAAGTGACATTAGAAGTAGTATGGAAGAGGGATCAGTCAGGCTTTATAAAGATTTGTGTCTCTAGGCTGAGCTGCAATATTCTTGCTATTCTATCCCTGAACCAAGATAAGGGGAAGGTTTCCTCCTTCCCTTCCCATTGTTTGCATTGATGTACAGCATCTCTATTTAGGAAAATCCTCTGTGGTCTGTGTGGTTGTGGCACTCGTTCACAGATGATTCATTGGTGCCTTTTCTTGCAGAATATCTTCACATCTCTTATTTAGCAGTGCCGGCCATTCCACATTGTCTTTCCTAACAAATTCTGACTTCTGAGGTAAAACCAGCCATTTGTTGACCTCCCATTCTCAATTTCAAGGACCGGGATGCTGTCTAGAGCCGCGGTGATTGAGGCAGACAAGATTAGACAGGAATATACATTTTCAAGGGAACGCGGGTTTGCTGGATAGCAAAGCGTGGGAATGGAAATGAACTCCGGAAGCACTGGAGGAGCCAGTGCAGCACGAGCAGGGCTCATCAACATGCTGCTCATCAGGGGGAGCAGGGGTGGCCCTGCAGCTCTTGGCTTACGCCAGGGCTGCCAACAAAGGCGATGATTGTGATGAGCTCCTTGATGGGATGAGCTGTCCACCAAGACCAATGAACAAGCAGCTGCCACACAGGAAGGCTTTTAGGTAACTAACACCTGTGGCCTCATTTGAAATTACAATTAGCTGCATTGTTGGGAAGTGCTTCCCAATTCCAAGGGATAGCTACTTCCTTTTTTTTCCTAAAAATTGCTGGCATGTGGTTATATCATGTAATTTTTCTGAGGTTTGTTTTTGTTTATTAATGCATGCTAATCATTTACTAGGTCTGCTTTTGAGGGATTGAGAGACTTTTTTCTCTGGATGTTGAACTTGGGTTTGATTTTTCAGTGGCATCTGCGCATAGCATGAATTGAGATGTATTTATGTTGTTAGCTTGTTTGAATCCTTTCTTTTCTCAGGCCATGAATCATTAGCACTTGTGGCAGAATTGTTTCATGTCAGAGAATTAACACATTTAAAATACAATAAATAAACACAAGGAACTATAAGCAGGCTATAGGATTTGTCTTTTTCTCGCTGCAAAATCTATAAAAGGAAGAAAGGAGGGAAAAGCAGCATTTTCTCCCCTGCAATGTGTACCCTTTAAATAAGGGCCGAAAATGGAGGTACAGCAGCTGAAATGTCCACACTTCTGGCACTGAAGGGGAAACAGGTGGGTCTGAGAAACTGTAATGAGGGAGTTTCACAATTAGACCAATTGACTTAGCAATATGTTTGTTTGGTTTTGAGTTGTTGCTGGCATTTTTCCATTTGACATTTAGTGATTTGTTAAGATCCAAAGAATTTTCTAGCAAGTAACCATCTCTCCAGGTAGTAAAATTCTTTTAGTGGAGGGAAAACTTGGAGGTACTGTAAAGCAGCTGCATAACCTGCTTGAATCAGTACCTGGAAGCAACAGCAAATCTGAGATGGAGTCTGATCTCATATTTCTTCATCAGCTTCCTAAATTAACTCAGAACTACCTCAAAGTTCTCGTGCAATTTCTTGTGCATTCCTGAGTGAGGTGTGACAGGCTCTGTACCTGGGCTGAACTCAGTGGGACCCTTGGAGCTCCAAAGGCTCCAAATGGGTGAGGAGCTGCAAGGGGCAATTGAATAAAATGGAGGAAAACTTTTCACTCTGAAATTTATTGAGCTTCCAATTTTTATTTTTTTTTCCCTCAGTGGGAGAAATGAAGCCTTTTCAAAATCATGCCAGTGAGTTTATAGGTGGGGATGTTGTTGCTATTTTTGTTTTGTTTTGATATGAACAAAGAGAGAAAATGAAGGAAATCCCCGGCTAGAAATGTGAATTCTTACAGCAGAAATGGCAACAAAGGCTCACCCAAGTTCCTGTCTTAAAAATGGCTTGCTGACTAGATGTGGGTCTCCCCTTTTAAATTTGAACTTGTTAATCATTTGGAGATAGTAACAAATTAGTCTTTAGAAAATCAGAGGTATTAAGTAAGATAATTGTTTCTATAGCAGAACTCCTGCTTTTAAAAAATGTGATATTAATCCAAACTTAGTAATGATGTGAAGCATGAAAAGTTCTTTAAAAGGAAACTTATACATTTTGAAAGCAAATACAAAGCAGTTTTGATGTTGTTTTTATCTCTGTGCTCTGTCTTTGGGGAAAGAAAGTGGAAAACAAACATGACAGTACCTTAATTCATTGTTTCAGTGAGAGATCAGATACATTCAAAATGCACATTTGTTTTCCTTCTTTGACTTTAGTCAGTGCAATAGGGGAAAAGACCAGCTTTCTGGTAGTAGATGAATGTTGCAAGTACATAATAAACCCAGATCTCTAAACACATCAGTCATGTGTCATCTGAAATATGCATTGTGTCTCACATTGCAATTGCTTCCCCAATATTCATGAAATATTCATGCTGGATATAGGCAGTACGTGCCACACGGATGGATGTGACGTGAAGCAGTAACAATAATCAAGGCTTCAGTAGAAGGAGGCCAGAGCAGGAGCAGAATAGCTTCCATTTCACCTTTCATATGGTATAAGGAAGGAAATGGGTTAGAAATGGAGTGTGCAAGGCTTCCCTTCTCACACCAGCACACAAATACAGGTGCACGGAGGTGCCTGTCCACACCCCTGCTCTGTCCTCTCTGTACCATCAGTCAATTCAGTGAAGATGTCTAGGAAGCATTTTTTTTCCCCTACTAAAAGGGGATGATATGGCTCTCTAATCATGGAGCAATCTCGGTTATTAATGGTGAGTTTAGCTTCTTAAGCTCGTGGAGCAATTGGATGTAAAAGAACATCCACACCTTAAGCCCAGTGATTGAATTACAGCTCTCTTTTTCCTGTTCACTTAGTCTGTCCTGTTTATTTTGCTTGGAAGCTGAAAAGAGAAATGAGCCTGTGCTATGTTTTGTCATCGCCCATAAATCCTCGGGAGGATGGAGTAATAAATTTCATTTCATAGGTAGATGGTGGAGTTTGTTTTTATTTAAATTATTTTTATATAGCTTCATGCCTGGATGCTGGGCACATTTGGATGACCTGAAAGAATTTCTAGATATCAAGGTCTGGTCAGATTCCACAGACAAAGCCCAGGGGAGCTCGGCTCAGCCCAGAGGGGTTGCAATCTTTGCAGGTGTTTTCAGTTGTAAATTTCTTGTTTTGTTTTAGAAAACCAGAAAATAAATTCTAACACTGAAAAAGGGCTCTGAGTCATGGCATTTTATTATCCATAGTGCTGTTGCGTTCCTTGAGTGTTCAAATATTTTCTCTGGTTTTATCAAGTGATCCAGCAACTAGAACTGCGAGCTACTTGTGAAGTACTTGAAATTATTACATCCCATTTTAATCCTTTTTGCAGCTAAAATAGTGAAATGTGTCTCTAATAGTGACAGCTGATACGACTGTCTTAAAACAGACTTTGAAAGCATCCCCAGTGACCTTCCAGAAGAGAAATGCAACACTTCCTAAACCAAACTTTTATTGATGGCACATGGCCTTTTGAATATCAGGTAATACGGAGGGGGACCCAAGGTTTTAGCTGTTTGTTTCTCTTCATTGTGCACTCCTCATCCTCAGAGGACATGGAATGCTAAGTGTAGATCTTTAACACAGTATATAATCTAATCCCCAAATCCACATTTAATAAGAATTACTATAGATTTTTCCTTGCAGCCATAAATAACAAATAATAAAATACTTGCAAAGCATTACTGCAACAAGATACTATTTTTTCCAAGGTGTTAGTATGACTTTTTCAGGTTTGGTTTATTTGGTTAACCCAGCCACTGGATTTTACTCCAACAGTGGACAAGCAGAAGAGATATTTGCTCAGTCATACCGCTGAATTCATAGTAAGGGGCTTCCTTCTGTGTGAAGAAAAGTTTTCTAAATGGTGAGTGCTTGTCAGTCTTTAACTGACTTAGAGAAGGCATTATTTTGAAAATTACCATGTCAATTTAACTGTGACAGTAACAGAGGCAGGTACCAGCAGTTTTCTTCTGATTATGTTAAAATCTCATCTATTATTTAGTTTGAAACTGACAGCATATATTAAGGCTTAATGAAGGCTTTCAGTAATTTAAAAGATGAGATTTATCTTTGCAGATTTTGGGACGTTTCTGTCATTTATGAGCTCCAGGATTTGAACAAAAGCTAATCTTAGGAGGAGTTTCAGCCAAATTATTTTTACTTTGAAATAAGGAACTTTGAATTTACAAAAAAAAAAAAAGAAAAAAAAAAAAAAAGTTCTTTGAAAATTGCTACCTCTAGTCTGGTTTAAAAAGCCACCAAAATGGTGGCATTTTTTATCTTTTCTCTTTTTTCCCTTTTTTTTTTTTTAGGCATATATTAAAATAGCATTAAAAAGTAATAGAACATCATGAGCAAAAGTTGGAAGTTCAGACTGGTTTATGAAAATGAATCTTCTACATAGACTTTTCATACTGCTCATTAAAATTGACTGAATTTAAATGAATCTGTCTCCTGGAGTAAGGAGAATTTTTGAATTTCGTACTTCTGAAGCATAGCTCAGAGGCAAGACAGTTTCCATTTTATTTGCTAGGGTAACACTGGTTTTGTTTGCTTGGTTGGTTTGGGATTTTTTTAGTGCGGTTTTGGTTTTTAAAGGAAGAGTTGTACAATTTTTCAGTGTTTGTGACTTTGCGTGACTCTGTCTTCCTCTGAAAATATCTGAAGCTACTCGTTGATTTCAGTCAACTTTGACAGAAGGCTGGAGGTCCCCAAGGTAATTACGTTTATTTCGATTTCATAAAGACAGTCAGAAAAAGAATGAGCTTTGAACTATAATAAATTTGCCTCAAGAACTTTCATTCTTGTTTTGGAAGAGCAATTTTAAGGAAATAGGAAGTAATTATATTGGGAAAAAGAGCAAAATGTATAAGCATATGCAAAATTGATGGAAAATCTTTATACGATACAGTGAAAATGAAAATCCAACAAAAGCCATAAAGTTTTAGGAAAGCAGGGTTGTTTTTTTTTCTTCATTCTACTGTATTTCCTTATTTTAGCAGAGGGAAGGGAAAAGTTAGTGCAGCTGCCATAAAACATCATTAACTCATCTTATGAGAGAGATAAGAACTGAGATATAGAGAGGATGACTTTTTTATGAACTGCATTTCTAAACTAAGGCAGTACTTGACAGAAAAATAAATTCCGCTTTTGAAGAGTGGTATCTTTTTTCAAACACTCAGAATTCCGTATTTTTCTAATTGCATACTTTGTATGATGGCAGACATATGTATTAATCTTTAAAATCGGGCAATAATTACGTTTCGTATTTAATTTTTGCTGTCAGCTGGGGAGAAAAGGAGCCACAAGTGGTTATGAATCTTTAAGTACTTTTTATAAATAATCAATTTTAAGATTAATATCTGGGAAGAAGCAGAGCCTGCATTTATGTTGTACTTCTGCATATATTCCTGGCATTAGCACTTCTTCCTTTGCAGAGCAACGCGCGGCTGAATTTCAACCTCACAGACAGTGATAAATCATCAGAATTGACCTTGTATGCACGGGTTAAGAGTGTTATAATTAATATGTGGCCAGCATAATCCCTTTTTTTTTTTTTACTTTCTTTTTTTTGGTTTGGTTTGGTGGTTGTTTTTTTTGTTGTTTGGGTGTTGTTTTTTTTTTTTTTGTTTGTTTTGTTTTTGTTTTTTTTTTTAATCTGAGCTGAAATTCCTTGGGAGTTTCTGAAATCACAAACCTTGGAAACAGTCAAAAGCCATCCGGACAAAGGTCCTGAGCAATTAGCCCTAAGTGGCACTGCTTGAGGGAAGGGCATGGACCAGGTGACCTCCAAAGGTCAAAGAAATCCTGTGATTCTGTGAAACTTACTTATTTTTTTCTACTCTTGTCACAGTTTCATTTTCGCCGTTATTCAATGAAGGAAACAACCATAAAATGCTTGGAATATTTGAGATTTGAAAGGGAAATAGTAGCAGCCTAGAGGAGGTGGGGCTTGTGATGTGGATCGTGTAAGGTCATTTGTTAATCCTTCTGGTAGCAGGTATCTGGGATGGCAAGTAAATAAGGGTTAAATATGTTGAAATATCTGTAGAATGAATGCAGAAACAGTGAGTTTCACTCACATGTTCAGAAAATATCTAGGGCAGATCTTGCACTGATCTATTTTATCTTATTTCCTGTACATAGCAAAACTCAGGTTTCTACGTTTCATTTATTTTGTGAAATGAAAGAGATGTTTAATAATTGAGTTCTTCAGTGAAACTTCTTAATGAGAGGGCAGCCAGCTCCCTGAGCAGCCCCTCTCCCAGGAGAGGGAACATCAGCCACTGCTGTTCACAGGTAGCATTCACACCATGCCAAGCTTCCGTGAGATGGCAGCTCCCTTTCCCAAAGGCTCCCTGTGTCTTCTGCGGGATTAGGAGAAATAAAAAGGATGTCATCATCTGGTATGGACCAGTTAGTCCCTGCCAAAATTGCCTCTAGACAAGCTATTGCCTTCCTGGACCATGGACAGGAGTGGAATAACTAGTACTTCAAGAAAGTGAAAATTCTGGCTATAATAAGGAAAAAATGTTTTTAATTTTAATTTTCCTAAGTCCATTAGTTATTTCAAATTATGCAGAACTTTGGAGAACTAGCAATTTGTTAGTGAAAGGAATCAGACAGAAGTGAGCAGGCGCAGAAGCACAATTCTTATGAGACCCTGTGTTTAATTATTTTTAATTCATAAGCTAAGTGACAGATTTAGTTAAAATCCTGAGAAAATTCAATCTTTAATTACAGTGTGTCCTTTGAGCGGGGAAGGTGTTATAATGTATCCTTCAAATAAAACAAAGAGGATAATTCCTTTCTTTTTTTAATACAAATATCTGAAGTCATTCTTTATACAGGGATTGTTTATATAATATGACATTAAAAGGAATGAAAATTAGCATATGCCAAGGCTATTTCAAGGTGGCAAGGCGAGCTCTCGCAGCCTAGGAAACACTGATGAGGATTGCCTATGCAACACTGATTTGTCCCCTGCAGGCAGGGACACTAATACAGGCTTTAATTACCTGCTCACAGACTGATGTCACCTCACAACGTTTAACTTCTGCTGAGGACTGCAGGAGCTGCTGTTGAGTATTTCCTTCCAGAGTCCCCATTCCCATCCTGCATGTAATATTTACAGCACACGGTCCAGTCCTCGCACTGAACACAGACGGAATTATTGATTTCCTCACGTGCTTTTTTCCCAAACATTTCAGCTGTTATATCTTACGACTAGATCCTCAAAGGGACAGAGGTATTTTGCCTAATTTGTAGGTGTCTGGCTCTCAGCTTAGCTTGTACAACCCGGACTTAAATTCCCTTTTCAGCACGCGGGCGCCTCGGGGTATTGCTGCTGCGGGCTTTTCCACAGAGCAGGGAATCCTCGGCTTGGTTTAGGTGACAGGAATACTTGCACTGGTGCAGGCTCATCAGCACACATCCAGCTTCCTCTGCCATCCTTGGATGTAGCTTTGGTGCCTGGTGAGGAGTTGGGGGGCAATCCATCTCTGTGTAGGTTGACCGTGGATATTTGTACATTTAAGGGATGCTTATATGTGTCAGGTCTGAACCCAGATGCCTTTTGCCACTCCTGGCTCATTGAGAGATCACACATCCAGGGCTGATTGCCTGAAGTCTTTATTTATATAACAGAATGCCCCGGGAGGTTGTGGATGCCCCAGCCTTGGCAGTGTTCAAGGCAAAATATGTAAGGCCTTGAGCAATCTGGTCTGGTGAAGGTTGTCCCTACCCATGGCAGCGAGGGTTGGGACTAATGATCTGTAAGGTCTTTCCAACCCTTACAATTCTCTGATTCTGTTTCTGCAGGAAATGAGTGTGATTATGGCTCTTTTCCTGTGGGGATGGTGGAACCTCCGTCCTCTTGCTCACCTCTTATATGCTGGCTCCTAGTCAGATACTCAAACTGCAGGACACCAAGGTTTACTTCTCACCTCTTTTGGATGAGCTTTCCTATCTGCAAATACAATCTTTTGGGAATAATCTTGTTAGTAATAATCAGACAATGTTGTAGTGGTTACCCTGCCAACACCTCCTGCCAGGTGCCACCAGAGACCACTGCTAAACCTGGGCTGGGCTGGGCATCACTTGCAGCCTGGGATGGGGTAGGTGTGGTAGTGGGGGACAGCAACAGAGCTGGAAGTGGGCTGGGGAGTGGGGTCTGGGGGAGGCTTGGGGTCAAGCCTGATAGTGCTGGGGTTGGGGGGACACAGCCCCAGGGCTGGGGGCAGCACAGCAGGCAGGGCAGTGCTCTCAGTGACAGCAGTCCTGTCCCACAGCAGCCATCTGGGCAAGCCAGGCAGGCCTGGGGATGGTGAGAACATCCAGCCAAGGGTCCTGATCATGTGCTGTGGCTGTAGGAACCCAAGGCTGGGTCAGGTTGGGGTCCAGCTCAGCAGGAGTGACGGCCAGGCACCGTCAGCGTTGTGGCACAGCAGCAGCACAGCTCAGACAGGGATCTAGGATGAGAGGCTCAGCATAAAAGCAGCTCCCAAGGGAAGGGGGAGCACTCCCAGCTGAGGTTTCTTCTCACTTTCTTCACAGTAGTTGTCTCCAAGGTCACCAGCTGTGCTTTGCGTTGGCTTTGAGTCCAGCTAGACAAAGCCCCAGGAGGTGAGATGCGCTTGGGGTCCTGACAGCTTTATTCCCCTGAAAAGCTTCAAAGTGTCAGAAAGGAGAGGAGAGATCATGAGCAACTCATTGCTTGCAGGGAAGCAAACCCAAGCTTTCCTGTTGCAAGAGAATTTTTTTTTTTTAATAAAATACATGTCCATATGATAAATCCAGTTTTAAAATGTCTCTGTGATTTGAAGCCATATTAAAATTATTCTTAAAGTGTAGAAGCCAAACCCAGGCATGGACAATAAATGTCCAGCTATTTAAAAGCATCAGTTGGGTCTTCATTTTGATACTCCCAGGGTATGATCGTGTAGAGGTTTATGTGCTGATAGCAGCATTCTCCTTGTTTGTATTGTTGTTGTGAGTGCTTGTGTCTGCAGATTATGTCCCAGGTAACTCAAATTAATTGCCCCCGAATAATGAACGGACAATTAGTAGCCATGAGGAGGACTTAGATTTAATATTTTTTGATTACAGTGTAGAGGTAGAATACGTTGCTGGTTTCAGCTATAAGATTATTCTTCTGTGGTTATTGCCTCTTTCCTCCTCACTGGACAGCTGTGAGCTCCCATATGGATGTGATGTGGGTGGTAGAGAGACAATCTTTTCTGGGTGATAGTTCTGCTATAAATGGGCAGAATTCCATGGGGGGAATGGATGGTTTGGGCAGAGGCAGTCCAGCTCTCAAGGGAGCTGAGGCATGATTGTACAAAGAGAATAATGCTGATGTTTAAGCCAATAACCGCATGTTGTTTAAAAATAGTTGTTTTACATAACAGTAGGTAATGTCTTCTGCGTATAATAGTGATCTGTACCTGTTTTATTATTGATATCCTTTTGGTGGGCTGTTGTATAAAGAGACATATATACCTCAACATATATATATATATAGAGAGAGAGAGAGACAGAGATATATATATATAAAGGAGAAGAAAATTTCAAAGGTGCAAATAGTAGATTCACTCATCACCATGACTTACACACCGCAACTGCATTTTACAGGCCAAAAACGTAACTGCTGAGACCTACAGTTCTGTCGAGCACTGTCTGTAAAAGTCTGAGATGATGTAAAAACAAGGATTTTCGGAGGGGTTAAAATGTTAATTGCATTACAATAAGAAGGGAGAGTGAGAGAATTGGAAATGCCCTAGGTATGTATAACGAGTAAGTAATGGGAAAGTCTGAAATGCATTAATATTAAACCTTCACTATATAACTCATCCTTATTGGACACAGCTGTCGATAAAATATGCCCTTACTCTTGACAAGTAGCTCCTGTGTTTTGCTTGTAGATTAGCTTGCAGCCCTGCTCTGTATTCTTTATCTTCATCACTGCACCAGTCCTTTAATTAGGCAGTGAAATCTTCTGCATAGTGATTAGGAAATCACAGTTAAGAAGGTGTTACAAAGAGAGGCTCTGGAAGCTGCTCAAAATAGCTTTCAGCTTTGGAAATTCCTCCATCTACTGTGGGAAGGAAATGCATGTAGCATCCAGAAGGGTGTGAAAACCAACCTTTGCTCAGTTGCTTCAGAAAATTGTTAGCCTTTGGTGTAAGGATATCATGCTTAATAAAAATTATCTGCCTGTGAGAAGCTAGTGGTCGCTCACTCAGAAATTAATAATCTTAGAAATTTTACTGAGATTGCGTATAGAAATTAAAGATGTGTTTAACAGCTTCATGCTGATGAAGATTTTTTGATTTCAAGAGAAATTATCTGGCATTCTATCCAAATTTATTCAGAGCTTCAGCTGCTTGCACTTAAGTAAAATCTAGATTTATTTTTCATAGCACTGCTTTTTGTAATGCGACGCACTGTCACTGGTTTGGTTCATTTTTTTGCTTTTGGAAACATACGTACTTCAGCCCCTGGCAACTGGCTTGTGTTAACTTTTTAATTCCCCAACCTAAATCATTGGCTGTTGCATATGAGAATTTGCACGTATATGGAGAGGCAGAGGAGTGGGATATAAAGAAAGTGCTGTCAGAAAAAAAGTCTTTGAGCTTCATGCTCATGTTTTGAGAAGAAAGGCTTTCTAACATACCTGTGTGGAGGCAGAGGATGATGGAGATCATCTGTTGAGGGAGAGATTGATGTTCTTACTTTAAATATATGTGGAAAAAAGGAGGAAGCCACCATTTTACAAGGCATCTCCTTTCTTGCTTTGTTTCATGCTCTTATATCTATATGTTCCCTGTCATTAGGAACATATAAATGTCTGCCTTTACACTTACTCCTATTCTGCACCAGTATATTTTAAATCAGAAAACAGAATGCTAAAATGCATGCTTAGTGTTAGAGAATTCTGGGATTAAACATATCTGGCATTAAACATATACTTTGCCACATAAAGGTGTTCTAAGTTCCATAGCATTAAACGGGGAGGTTGGACAATGCAGAGTCCAATCCAAGCAGCAACGTGCTGAGCAATAAAGTGTAGCGCAGAGTCAGTGCGTAACACTGATATTTCTGTGTTGGAGAGGAGGACATAAAGAAGAGGTGAGAGGAATAGGGAAAAAGGAAAATGAAGAAGGTTCTGATGTGTTTTCTCTCTTCCTGGTATGTGTCAACTTGAAGACCTGCAGTTTGCTGTCAAAGATTAGTGCTTGGCTCAGGTATCTTGGTAAGGTGCTCAAGCAGAAGGAGTGGGCTTTGCAAGGCAGAATCAGTGTAAGTAACCTTTCCTGAGTGGGACTAGAGCACAGTTTAACTTGCTTGGGAGCATCTGCACAGAGTTCCCAGAGTGTTTTAGAGCAGTAGCTTGGGTTTTGGTGACAGGCATCCTGATTCCCAGCCCTGCTTCTGTGAATAGCTTTGTTTTTAGTGGGTTTTGGGGGTTTTTGGTATTTTTTTGTCAAGATATTTTTGACTAAGAGCATTGCCAAGCAGGATCCAGACCCTAGGACCCTTTTACCTTCTCTCTGAACAACAGAGACATGTATCTACATAATAAGTAGTATTAAGTGGTGTAACTTTCAAGTCCTTAAGCTCAAGCTAAAATGAAAAAAAAGGGATTCATCTGTAATAGCCCTTTGTAGGATCCAGCATAAGAGTTATCTTGCATTTAGTTTGGTCATCAGAATGCTATTGCCATTTTAAAGTAACTGACCTTGACAGCTTTTTAATTCATGTTTACTGCTGGCTATATAAAACAAAAATGGAGGAAAGGGACATATGTCTGATTATTCAAAATAATTTCCTTCCTTTCCTTCCTTCTTTCCTTCCTTCTTTCCTTCCTTCTTTCCTTCCTTCTTTCCTTCCTTCTTTCCTTCCTTCTTTCCTTCCTTCTTTCCTTCCTTCTTTCCTTCCTTCTTTCCTTCCTTCTTTCCTTCCTTCTTTCCTTCCTTCTTTCCTTCTCAGATATAAGTGTGTGTGATGCCAGTGGAGGAAATCAGGAATGTTCCTGNCCTTCTTTCCTTCCCAAATATAAGTGTGTGTGATGCCAGTGGAGGAAATCAGGAATGTTCCTGTTATTTCATTTGCTGCTGTTTTACAGAATTTTGAGTATTTATTCCATGTGTTACTAGAGTTGCAGTAGGTAAGTTGCATTTCATGGGAAGTGCTCATTTCTGTCATTTTCCAGAGAACATGCTATTTCTTTTTTCCCCAGAAATACTACTAGTAAAATACATAACAATATAGATACCGAGAGTTATGAACCAAGCCTTTATATTTATGCTTCTGAATAATAGTGATTATTCAATGATGCAGTTACAAACTGCATCCTCCAGAAAATGTTGCTTTCTGGTATTATTTACATTTACTTAACACAGCATGTGTTGCAAAACTTAAAAAAACTCTTAATAAAAGGAAAAAAACAATCTGATTGTTCAGGCCAGAGCTCATAGCAACTCCTTTGATTTTTTTTCTCTGAAGTTACAGAATAACTTGTGGCAAGCCTACCTTTTGTTTTTGTTAAACTCTTCACCAGGAATGTTAAACACCTGGAATATCTTGGTGTGGGCATAGGGGCATAAATAATGTTCTGTTGTTTTACAGCTTGAAAACGTAAGATGTTGAGATGTAATGGCTTGGCCAAGAACTGATTTTTCATACTTAGATTTTAGGATGGTAGTTTCTTTTTGAAAAGAGGATAGTCGGTGCCAGACTGCCTCAAAGCTTGATTGCCTGTCTGAAATCTGCTGCAGGAAGTATTGGGCAAATAGGGCAGAGTAATTCTGCATACGCTTCATGAAAATGTTCACAAGTATTTCTTTTGGAATAATGCATTAGTTGGATAAGCTGGGAGGGTTTTTTTTGTTGCATCTTTACTTTAGAGAAACATTTGAAAACAAATGAGGGAATAATTCATGGCAATGTTTGTTTCTTTGTTGAATTAATTTCACTTTCTGTCCTAGATTGAAAAGAAAAAGATAGTGGTAGTGTAGCCTTGTAACAGTTAGGCATATATATTAACAAAGAGGAAACTGTGAGAAGTTCAACAATCCTGAAAAAAAGCTTCTCTGTACTGTATGCTATTGAATTAATGCACAAACAGATTTTCTTAGACATAAAATTCACACTCACATATTCACAAATATGTTCAAGGGCTGTGTTTTTTTCCACCTTTCCCTTCAATATTTTTCCTTTTGGAGCTTCTCCCACCTGCTGTTTTCTTTAGTAGGTATGTGTGTGGGGTGAGGGTGAAAGAGCCTGATCCTCTCACCTTCCTTTTAGCACCCACACTAGACCTCAGTGACATTAGTCCGAATTTGATCACATTTCTGAGCCAGGCTAATAAAAACATTTTTTGCTACTCATTCAGCCTGATAAAATTCAATCCTTTAAATATAATAAAACCACATGGTGTACAATAGATATTCCATGCAAAAGATTCAGTTACGTTGTTGTACTCATCTGCAGCAGTATTTTATATTAAAATTTACGTGTTTTTTTGGACATGCTGTATGAAACATAATAAGCGTCTCTTAATTAGGCTTTGCAAAGTTCAAATTTTCCCAATGACAGGAAAGTAACTTCATTTGCACTATAAAAAAGCACTAAATTGTAGTAGTCAGCTGCTCTGCTGAGTTATAAAAAAACTGTGAAAATCCTCTTTGGCCGTGTGGCCTCTAGCAGGCAACACTGGAAGAGGGATTTGTAACTCAATGAATTAAAAGTTTTTTGCCTCAAGGCTCAACTATTAAGTGTGCATTTTCCCTGCCTCTGAGGGTAGGTGCACTGTCACTTAATCCTCTGCTCCTTTCTTTACTACTAGCTGTAGTGTACAACTTCACTTTTTGAAGTTTTGTTTCCAATAGTTGTTGATTGTCCAGCTTTATTTGCTTGGTTTTAATCTTGCAGTTATTTAAGTAGTATCATTTTAAGTCTATCATCCCTACGTATCCTGGGAAAGTAAATGTAGCAGAAAAAAAGACATTTTTCTTAAAAAAACTCAGGAAAACTAATTAAAAATAAGCCATATTTTTTATTTTTTTGAATTGCGATGTGCCAGTCACTGCTGTTTCTCATTGCTATATAGCTCTTCTAGATAAAAGATCCACATGGAGTAGTCATTGGGCCAGAGTACATGGAGTTTCTAGCACTGCAGGATGCACTGAATGGCTTAATAGCTTCTGGAGAATGCTTAGGGGCACTTTCAATAGTGCCATTAAAAGAATTTTATGTTTAAAGCGAATTGCGCTCCACGCATCAGATTTTAACCCTGAGTTATTCCCACACTTTGAATGTAAGCCTGTTTTGAAAGCCTGAAGTTGGACAGTGGAGTTTTTTACTGGATCAAGTAAAAAGCATTGGTGATAAAGCCAACTCATTGTGGAGAAATTATTTTCAATAGATCGTGAGAAAGCTGTGAAAATTACAGTAAAAAAAAAAGGGTGGTGAAGGAGAATGGATGATGGCACAACTGTTCTTAGTCCTAGTTCTTACTGCATGGTGGACAAAATTGGCAGAACAAGTCACTAAAATGGCTTCCTGGTGGATTTAACTCCTTGTCCTAAATCTGGAGGTGAAGATGTTGCATAAATGAGGAGAATAGATAATTTATTTGCATATTTTTAGCAAAGTGGTTTTGACAATTAAGACTGGAACTAAGTGCAGCTGAAATTAAATATTCATGTACATTTAATGGCTTGATCATTATTGTTACAGAAATGATTTAACCCTTGGGACTTCAGGTATTTCTGGCACTTCCATTACCAGCCAACAGCAGCACAGTCAGCTTCCACTGCAAAATACTTGTGTGCCAGAGATGGGATTTATTTGGTGCAGACATAAATATCTGGAAGTCACTTCCTGGGCTTTTTAGGTGGGTGGAGACTTCTCTGACCACTGAGATATAAAAATGCAAGCCTAAGTTGTTTTACTTCCTCCCTCCCTCCCCCCTCACCAAATGTACTGGTTCCCTATTAAGCATTGCTTAATGAATTCAGATATTTTGAATAATGCTCATTTTTAACAATAAGCAAAGAACCTTGGCTGTACAGAGATACCTAATAAGCATTTGGTCCTGGAAAAGGCTTAGCTCCAATGGTTAATGACAAAGCATCTCGTGAGGCATCCTAAAATCTTTCTTTTTATTCTGGGTGTGGTTGATATATGTCTCCAAGTCATAGGCAAATTAGAAGTAGATTATCTTGAAAGCTTATTAGGGAAAATTTAATATGGTGTACCTGTTAGTGCCTACTAAATCACACCAGAAACCATTTAGGGTTTGCTGGGGGAAAAAGATATGTCTATGCCATGCTGAAGGTTTTGTGCTGCCAGATCTTCTTCCTCAAACCTGGCAACTCTTGCTGTAACCTCAACTGCTGCCTCCACGAGCAGTTTCCTGTCAACATGAAGGCTAGAAGTGAGAGATAAACAAGAACTGAAACAAGTATTTGCTCCCAAAAGCCACCACCTTTCTTAACAATTCTGCTCTACAAGCACATAAATCCGAGTCGAAGTACTTGTGCAGATATACTTACAAAAGGAGTATGTAAAAAAACTAGCATGTGTCTTGAGAAGAACAAACTTTTAATCGTGGAGAGAGAAGAAGAAGAGAGAAGAATAAATGCACTGCACTATTTCTGTGTCCTGAATATAATTATAATTAATTAAATGGCTCTCATGGTGTATCATGGTGACATTACATGTGAATCCTAAGTATCATTAACTCTCAGCTCTAAAACCCACAGTCTGTGTTGACAAAGACACAATTCCACGATCTGGAGGAGGGAAAGGAGAGAGAAAAGACAAGATTCATCATCATGGTGGGATTATTGAAGTGTCCTGCACGAGGCCAGGTGTTGGACTTGATGATCCTGATGGGTCCCTTCCAACTCAGCATATTCTATGATTCTGTGATTTTTAAAAGTCTGGACCAGTGAAAATGAAAAATCAGTTGCTAAACTAGGAAGAAAAAGTGTTTCTTTTTCCTAAAGGCTGTACATCCAAAAGTAGCAATGGTATAAAATTGACAGAGAAAATGAGAACATAATCTTTAACCAGCAGCCAGCAAGGACAGTCCAGAAAGAGTTTAAACATATTAGGAGCAAAAAGAACCCTAATGATTTTTATTATAAATAGTAACCTGTTAAGAAGGATGTGGAAGAGATGCAAGGACTAGATAATGCATTTGCATTTGGGGGAGGAAGGAAAGCAGACAGCTAATGCAGTCACATTACGTAATGCTGAGATACTTGGTATTCTAGAAGGAAAGGGATGCTAATGACTATGTAAGTAAAACCATAGTGGGTATTGCTTCAAAGTGCCTTAAGATGAGATGGAAGTTGCTCACGCAGTTGTGGAGCCAGCATTTCTCCCTTTCCTTCATTACTGTGCTGCTTTTCTCTATGAATTCAGCCTAAGATGATCTCCTGGTCTCTGGAAAGAAACAGACAGAAATCTCCCCCTCTCTCTCTCCTGCACACTCGTTTTATCCACCTCTGTGCGAGTTCATCCAGCTTCTCCAGCCCCAGCCTGGATCTGAGAGAACTGCCTCTAATTGGTGATTAGCTTGCATCTATCAATCTTATTGTTAGGAGGATTGACAGTTGAGACAGATGTCCACACTTAGTCAATTAAAGCTCCAGTTGCATCCATTGCCAACCTTATGTCAGGTCAGTCCCTTCAAATGCAATTTGCAAGGCTTCAAGCAGAAGCTTTTTACATACATTTCCAAACCTGTTCTCTAAAAATGCTTTTTTACAATTTTCCCTTAATTTTTCTGGGTGCAGTTGGAATCTAATTTTAACTTTGTCTTCATTTGGTTCTGTGCTGGTCTAAAGCGTAGACTCATTATATTTTTACAGCATGAACCTATTTAAGTGTGCCAGGTTAATGCTTCATGATTCAGTAGTCAATATCCATAGACGGCATTTCCAAAGGTATTATTACCTACTGCAGGTAAACAGTTCCTTTTATTTATTTTTAAATTCAGGTCTTTTATATGAATCCCACAAAAGAGATTAGTTTCTCATTGAAATAAATGAATCTCTAGCCAGATAAAATCTACTTGCAGTGTGACTATTAAGGTGGTGAGTAAATGCCTTTTGTACATAAGAAGGATTTCATTAACAAGTCAGAAAGGGCATTTTGACTTGTTTCCAACTTGGTGCAAGTCTTTTTCATTCTCACTGATCAACACAAAGACAAGCAAGAGATTTTGCTTTATAATGTTTCAGAAAGCCACAACAAAAAGATGTGTGAGTGTGTATTTCTTTTTCAATTGCATTGGAAGGGGGGTGGAGGATGAAGCTAGTTCAGTTTTCTCTCCTGAAAAATTTTAAATTATTTCTAAAGCACTGGAATTCTTTTGCAAAGGTTTTGTTACAAGTGGCCTCATGAGCAGTCTATTGATGTCATTAGTCCTCTTTGTAAGCTGGAAGGAAGCTGTACCTCAAAAGAAGCTGAAAAGGATTAAAAATGCTAAAAGAAAAATAAGTAGAGATTAAAACATCAATGATTCTTCTTTCTTTGTAGAATGCTGGAGTGCTACAATTGATGAAAGTAAAAGGTGCAGCATAACATTTCATAACTCTGAGGGAAGTGATCCAACAGGTAGCTGAACTGAGAATAATCATTCCATCCAGAAGCATTCAGATCACCATTTTAATTTTTCTTTCTTGTGATCACTGTGTCACCATCACATTGTTATATTTTCAGAAACAACCAAACCCACATTTTGATTCAGTATTTTTGCCCTCTTTTCTACCGTCCTTTCTTCATTCAAAGGGGCTGCATATAAGCAGAGGGCCTGTATATGTAAATTATTTTAAGGGTTTGAGTCCCTAAAGGAAGGAAAAGGAGTGAAGAGAGATTTTTAATTTCATCTTTATACTGGTACCAGGCAGTTCAGTTGTATCTGTAAAGTAGTCACTGGCATGCCTATGCTGGATAATTGAAATACTCAGAGTAAAATCATCTGCACAGTGTGTTTGCAGGTATTTCGTTTGCCTTCATCACATTTCCTTGAAAATCCAGTTTCATCTCATGTTGGTGTTCCAGTTTGGGTTTATGGGTAGATCTGCTTTTTCTTTTATGTGATACAAGTATTCTATTTTTGGAGACTCATTTTTCCTCAGACTGAACTGGAGCTCTAATTGGTTCCATAGCTTATATCTAGCAACATCTTTCAAAACTACCAGAGAAGTTATGGCTATATCCTAAAATGCTGCACTCTGGACTTTAATCAAAGTGAATTTTAAATAGATTAAAAATACAATATGTATAATACCTTAGCCTATTTAACTTTTTAAGTTGTATCAGTAGTAATGTCTGGATGAGTTAAAAAAAAAAAATCCCTTCTGTGTTGATATGAATGAGTTTTTTCTCATGACAAGAAGAGGGGGTTTTTTTGTTCTTCACTTTCAAAATAACCTTGAAAATTTATAGGCTGAACAAGCGGGACGTATTTACTGACAGTGTTCAGGGTCAGAAATTGAAAACTCGTTGTTTTATAGCATCCCAGGAGTTTATGTAGAAGTTTTATGTCTTCTTTTATTCCAGGGCACACAAAGCCGCCTGAGTTTTCTGTAACAGAGTAACAGTATTAGATTTTAGTCTTTTTTTTTCTTTTTTATCCTTGTGTACAACCACAGCCTCAAAAGCAAAGGAGATTTTTTGGATTAGTTTTATGAAATACCATGGGTTGGTTTACCTGGTTGTTTTGTGTACGTGTGCATTGCTTCTCACCTTTTCCCGTAATGTTCCCTATTTGCTTGGGCATTGTTTATGACAGGCAATACCTGGCATGGGCCAGTGAAGAGACTAAAAAAAGTTTTTTGGCATTTGAATAGGCCCACTTGGGCACTATAGTGGATATAGGGAAGAAGCTGGCCAAGCAAGAGGAGAGCTTTGCCAAGTGGGCCAGTGACCAGCTGAGGGGTCATCTAGCGCCTTTTGACAAGAGGCATTCTGACAAAGCTGACTGCCAGGTTATGTGACAGGGACTGGACACCCACCATTCGGGGAGGGGACAATGCTGGACACAAGCAGAGGTGCTAAGAGAGCCTCCTGTGTGAGAACAGAAGTCAGGATCTGCAGGAAAATGAGGAAGAGTGAGCACATTTAGTAATTTTGACCACATATTGCACTGCAGTCGAGGGCAATGAGTGACACCAAGGAAGCACTTGTAGGTGTGATATGGTTTGACCACATCTGAGTAGTAGGGCTGCATTAAGTACAACTGAAATAAGAAATGCTGCAAATTACTCTCTTTAGCTTCAGTAGAGGGTTAGAAAAGTCTAGCTACAACCCCAGAGCTCTGATTTACGGTGCTTAGGTTGCTGGGATTTGTAAGTAAATACACAGAGTCCAGAAAAACTATTGCCGGCTTTTTATTAGTTTTGTTTTG
>VWZT01004171.1:96384-116069 GCA_013397055.1 Pachycephala philippinensis
GGCATTCTTTTCCAAGAGAATTTCCCCCTAGAAACTTCTCTTGAAATCCCGAAGTCAGAGACTGCATCTGATCTCTTTTCACACTGAGGAAGCTTAGCAATAACTGGATCCTGTCTGGGATATAGGCATAGCAGCACAGCCAGATTCGATCACAGGAAAGCTTTACTAGAACTAATGTCAGGCAGAGGCGGAATTAAGCTGCTTGTTTCAGCTCTGGAACAGAACGTTCCGAAATGCAAGACTTAAGACTTGTCGATTCCCAGCCCGAGTTGAGTCACTTATTTTATCCAGTTACACTCAGGGCATTCTAACTTCAAAAGGTTTATTGGCACAGCACAGCAGCATGCTAATGTGGCTAGGCTGCTTCCAGAAGAGGACAGATCATTTCCAGCAGGGCTGCATGGACTTGCTATTCTGGGACCTCTCTCTTGATCTTCCTTCCGTGCTCTAATTATGTAGCCACTAATTCATCTGCGTCCTTCGTTCCGAGAAGGGCTGTGTCATGCTGCTTATTTAATAGTATGCACTGCCTCCGTATCATGTTTAAGGTGCTTTGGTCAGTACTTGAAAATTTAAGTAACTGAAATGAGTCGCTGTAACTAGAAACCTGATAATTTTTAATGGTTTGGGGTTTGTTGAGGTTGGGGCTGGAAGGAGAATGTGAGGTGCCAGTCAGGTTGCATTTCAGCAAACTAGAACTGCAGGTGGTCAGTCTGTTGATACACAGGTGGCAACATAAGGATCTAGGAATTAAGCTGTAGGCCCTGTGTTTTGTATTTCTCTGCCTCTTTTTTTTTTTTTTTTGTCAATTATAAATGAGGACATAATGACGTAATTCACTGGAGTGTTAATGCCAAATTCAGTGATGCTTTTCAGTGACAGTGACAAGTGGCAAGGACAGTGAAGTGTCTAAATAAATATATTTAACTTTTGAGCACTATCTGCTCTTGTAGAACAAGAGGGCACTTCCATTGTATGAACTTGTGTTATAGTTTACACTATGTACAACTAAAGTTCAGGAGGGTTCCAGTCACCACTGACTGAGTGTTTAATGGCCACGTGGTAAAGATAACATTAATTTCTCTCAAAGAAATCATCAGCTTAGACTTAAAGTATGTTTTTAGTTCAGGTGGAGGAGAGTACATGTATTTGAGCTAAGGTCCAATTTCTTTTGTAAGCAAATTGAGTTTTTCTCCCTTTTTCTTAAGGCTGCTTTAGAGTTCCTGTAATATCTTGCCACCAATGAAATCTTTCATTAAAAAAAACAAACTACACAAATGGAAGAGTGGAATTCTAAAGGATGGTGCCAGGATCATTTTGTCTCCTGTTATTTATACATTTTTGCACTGCACATATGATAGAATTCACAACTAAAAACTGAAGCAAGAGGAAGGAACACATTTCACCTGTGGTGAAAATCTGATAAGATTGAACTGTGAGCTTCTGGGATTCTGTGACTTGGCTGGGCAAGAGCCAGAGAAAGAGCTTGTTTTGCATTTATTTCTTCCTACTGTTCATAATGCCAGCTTCACAGATCCTGTGAAGAGAACTGTGCAAATGGTAAAATGTTAATGGTAGGGTACTAAAACAGGCTCTTGTGTTTGAAAATTGCTCACACCTTTTATAGTGGAGATTGCCAGACGTGTAAGATCACTCAAGTTTGAAACAAAGATTTATGAATGCACTGTATTTAAAAGGACAGTATTTTAAGTAGGAAATGTAATTTTCCCTACTAAACCCACTACCTCTTGCAGCATGGAAGTTCTCATTTACATTTGGTCTATGATTTACACACAGACAGGTATAAAGCAAACAAACAAACAAAAAAAAAAAAGGAAAGCTTCCACTAAAGATGATTGTGGATAGGTCCTTGAATCTCATTATGGTCATTTTCTAGTTAAGAGACAATTTTCAGCAAGGTGGTGTTGTGAATAATATTTGGTAGAAGTGGCAATTCCTGAATATCTGTGGTCACTTTGGCTTCAGTCCTGAAGAAGGCACAGTCAGTGCCAGCTTTATTGGATAGCAGAGGAGGTTTGACTCCTTCAGTTTTTGGCTCTTTTTCAAATCATTGCACACCCCCTTGTTCACTATATTCATGCCCCATGGAAAGTGGCTGCTGCCTCAGGCCCTGCATAACAACTTGCCTTGAGTCAGAGGGAGTGTTTATGAGGTAAGATTGTGAATGGAATGCAAAGTTGCTTTTCAGCTGAATTAGCTCCCTGATATTCAGCATGCAGCCACACAAGTGCTCGTTTTGATGCAAAGTAAGTGGTGTTATAGGGGCAAGAAGAAACAGAAACAGGAAATCCTTTTGAAGAATTAATTGGGAAAAGAGCATTTTCAGCCATCACACTAAAATGGTTGTTAGTATAGTAATTAGTCTATTGTTAGCATTTCCTTTTTTTCTGTCTTCTTAAAAGGATGCTGAAAATGTTCATGTTCTGTGGTCTGGCAATCTGGTACTGGTGGTTATCCATGAATCCTCATTGTCTGCTGCCCAAACCACCTCTACTTATTTCTGAGGTGTTTGGCTTCTGCCTAATTACTCAGCAGTTCTAGTGATCCTCCTCCAGCGCCTCCATAAATCCAGCTTCTTACCATAAGCTCCTGCTTTACCTTAATATGTCCAGGCCCTCTCAAGAAACAAAAATTACCTTTGCTTCTGCTGCTTTTTCTCATTTGCCTGCAGAATTTCAGCCTTTCCTGAAACCTGCTCTTCATTGTGCAAGTTCACTGTGCTCGTTGCCTCAGCCTCTTTACCTCGGCTAACAAGCTGGCATCCATTTACTCCTTAGACACCTGCAGCTTCCATTTGCTCCATCCAGCACAGCTTGAAGCCGTTTGTTTTGCTATAAATTGGAGTTTATGGTAACATACAATGCATTTGCAAATGTCACAATATTTAAATAACAAACTTCCGCGCTCGTAAATAACTAAAAGATCCATAAGCAGTGGTAACAATAGGACTCTGTTTCTGCAGTCTTAATGACTTACACAGGTCTTTGTGACTGAAATCTCTTTAGGAAATCCGAAACTTCTAATTTACATCTTAGGTCTTAGATCAGGCCATATGGTTTTAGACAGGCTTTCCGACCACCCACCATCATCCATCTTCATCTTCTATTTATTTGTATTGTGACAACTTCAAATTACATTTTTTTAAATTTTATTCTCAAAATTTACTTTGCTTTTACAACAATCTCTTTAGATAAAGTATTTGCAAAGAAACAGATGGTGATGTTATTTTCTGTGCTGTGAAAGGACAGCAACTCTCAGTTTAGTGAGCAAAGTGAAACCTTTGTGCATTTAGAAGTGCATTTAGCAGGATAAATCAAGCATCAGGAAAGAGATGGTCCCTTTTCCATTAATCACTACAGCAGCAACTATGTTATTTCTACAAAATGAAAGAGTTGCATCTTGCCAGTTGATATAAAACAAGAGTCAGTAAAGCCACACTGTTCCCACTGACCACTAATCCATTTTCAGAAAAAAAAAAAGTATTTAATGCAAATATTTGTATTCAGGAACCCCCATTAAAACTATTCTGAAACTATAACTGCCCTGAAAGAGGGCAGGTTTATATTGGCTATCAGGAACAAATTCTTTACTCTGAGGGTGGTGAGGCACTGGCACAGAGAAGTTGTGGATGCCCCATCCCTGGAAGTGTTCAAGGCCAGGCTGGATGGAGTTCTGAGCAACCTGGGATAGTGGGAGGTGTCCCTGCCCATGGCAGGGGGTTGGAACTTGGTCATCTTTAAGGTCTCTTCCAACCCAGTGAATTCTATGATGATTTATGACTCTTCTATTTCTTATGTTGGGAGCATAAACCACAAAATAACAGTTTACCATTGGGTAGCACCTTGTGGTGTACAGTATGTTTACAGATGAGTGGGTTATTTCTGATATTTTCTTCAGCTTAAATTGCAATTAGGAGAATAAAGATCCCTCTGATCATGAAATGTAGCTCAATAAGAATGCTATTTTTGAATGTCTGTTCTATAAGAAGAAGGTCTAGAGAGTGGAGATCCTTGATCCTTTTTTTCCAGTCGAATCACTTAGATGTTTCTTCATACTAAATAAACTATGTTGCAGGGTCTCTTTCTGCTCTTGTTAACTGCCTTTACACATCTCGAGGTGATATACTTTTTAATAACTAGGACATGGTCTTGCTTTTATTCTTGCTTTCTTCTGAAGAGTGCATCTCAATGATAACTCTCAAAGATGAAAAGGCCTAATGCTCTTCATGCTTTCACACGTATATAATGATATATGAAAGCCTAACACGTCTATTTCATTTATTTTCACAGATTACATGTTTTAGAAGTCACACCAGGGGCAGCTTATTAAATAAAATGCAGTTCCCAAGTGTCTGAAACTTTAAAAGAAAAATTAAGAAAAGGTCTTTGTCTTTGTTTTTAAAAAGAAGTATTTAAAACCAGTTTAAAGTTATGTATGAGCTTCTGTGATGGTGAATGCGACGTTCAATAACTGCAGATGATAAAAATACTAACTGCTTTGCATAGTTATATGTGATGAGAGACATTGTAATAAATATCCCAGCACGTTCAATAACAACAGCACTTATTAGTCTTGAAATAGCTGCTCCTTCTTTCTTCAAGGTGAGATTTAAGAGCAGTGTGAAAATGAGTTAGTGCAACAAAGAACTGTGCTTGCTAACCCAGAAGATGTGTTTGTGTCAGTGTAAAGCCAGTAAGGTTTCGTATTTAGTTTCAGTAAAGATGTTGAAAGGGAAATTTTGCAAAATGATGGCTTAGACTGTACCAGTTCTGACTACTGTAACAGATCTGATGAGCACTGCAGCAATTGCTAAACATGATATTAAATTGAAATATATTCGCAATGGCTTATTTCCTTCCTGTTTGCAGATCTTTTTTTTTTTTTACATATGTGTCTTTTTTGTTGTAATTCAAGACTGCTGGAAGGAAACAGATGTATTTTAGAATAAACATCTGATTTTTGTGCTTATGTGCCCAAACCTTATTACTGAGTTTGGTTCTTCTGCTGAATGTGGCTGAACAAAATTATGGGTTTGTTTTTTTTCATGGTCAGAACTATTTACACAGACTCAAGCCTTTTGTAAATGTCTAGTTTTATAGTAAGAGTGCTCTACTCTGCTCTGCTGGCTCTCTGCCTGAGAATTTATAGAATAACTCCTCTGAATTATTTTTTAAATTAATTTATTTATATTGTTCTGGACCCTATATAGATTTTTGTGAACGGCTTCTAGTAATGGCTGGATAATTACTTCTAAACATTTAGTTCAAGTGTTCATTGACAACTTAAGGGAACGAGAAAGGAAGATATTTTACATCTTGGAATTTTATTTCATGTTTGTCCGTTTGGAATTAATTACTCATCCAAATTTGTGGACAAGTTATTTTTTAAGTCTGACAGCTGAAATAAAAGTTATCTCAAAAATGTGTGTACTGCAGTGCTAGGTACCAACGAGAGAGCTGCAATCACAATTAGCACATGAAGTCACCACTGTTCTGCTGCCTGTATTTTACTGCCCGTTATTTTATTTCATTTTATGAAAGTGTATGTCAAATAACACTTAATGCAAAGTCCAGCAGTTACAAAGTGGCAACATAATCACCTCGTTATGATATATGGTGTAACTCATGGCCCCAGGAGAAATGTAACCAGTTAATTTGCTTAATGTATTTTTCTGACGGAAAGATCCGCAGGAGTTCCACTAAAGAAACTTAGGAATGGTAAAAGGTGATAAAAGATCACAGAAAATGAACTCGGCACTCTTGGGTATCTGAAGCTTTTGTCCTCTAGAAATATGATGATATTTACTGTAACATTTTATTTCTTGACCATCTTTCTACCATTTCTGGGACAAGACTGAACTTGATTTGCCAGTCAGTAGAACTGCTCGAAATGTTACCTGTAGATGTGTATTTATGCACCTTAGAAAAGAGGTATTGTATGAATATTACCAAGAGAAGGTAGACAATTTACTTCATAAAGTAGAAAATTGAGTACATACTTGCTTATTTTATGCTACTTTTTTATACATATAGATGGGTGCATATATCCACAACATTGCTTAGTAAATGCATTATGTGTAGAAATAGGGAGAAAATAGACTATTTTAATATACCAGTGGTTTTTTTTATAAAATGTATTGATACATTAGTAGTTCATAAAACAGTATTTCTTAGAGGAAAGTATTTTAAATTATTTTTGCAGTCTTCTGCCTTTACCCACTGAGTTGTAGTTTTGAATATAATAATAAATTATCTTGTACTTATTTTGTTGAATATGAAAATATAATTTATAATCTTCTGCCAATTAGCTTTTCTCCTTAGTTGTGTTTCTAAGGCATTCATTGCTGTTGTAAAATTCTATTAAGATAAGACAATACAGACTGTTGGACTTCTTTACTTAATATTCCTTGAGACTATCACACAGTGCTCCTCCCAGTAAGCTAGGAGGAGAGAGAATGTAATTTGTACTTTCCAATGCTTTTGATTTGAGCTGATTGGTATATTCTTTGCAAAAAGCTGAGTAAGTTTTATTACAGTACAAACACGACCTTCAGGAAAAGGTTAAAGATAACTTCACCAAGCTTCTTTCCCAAGCACTCAAAAAGAAACAGTTGGGAAATGACTGGGCTCAGCTCCCCATGGAAGTAGCCCTCATTGATTGGCCACTACTGGCATGATCATTCTTATCAGAGAATTGCTGATATTAAATCTGGAACAAGCACACACAACCAACTAATGGGACTGAAATGCCAGAATTAAGATGTTGCTAGTTAGCTTTTATAGCTAGTGAGGAGATTTTTGTGGTCACACTGGTAGTTGCAAGTGGTTTAATGGAATCCTTTCTGGGGTTTTATAGTTATAAGATCATGTGGTTAATTTATTTCAAGCATCTTAATGCGATCTTCATTCTTTTCACCTTTCACATGAGGAGACTCATTAATTTTCTCCAGGGATCCAGTATGATAGACAAAATGTCAGAAGTAATTAAAACTAATGATCGCCACAGACAGAGAAATGTTGAGTAGGAATTCAGTCTACCTGGCATCCAGAATTCCCCCTGGAAATCTGAAATGAAATTCTTCCCAGTTGAATTTGGAGGCCTTCTCATCAGCCTCGTGGTTTCATCAGTTTGATAGTGTTGTGCTGCTTTGGCACCCTGATTTATTGGCTTGTGGGAAAGAGGTCAAACATTTTATGGCCTTGCATTGTTTAGGCTGTTTTTATAACTCCCTGGATAGAATGATTGCTTCGTGATAGGAGTGCCTCCAGTTTAAAATCCAGCATCCTGAAATTTGCTGTCATGGTCCCCAGGTCCCTTTGGCAATAAGAACTATGCTTCTCTGTGCTGTAACTTTGATATGGCTTTTATATCAAAAATTAATGTTATTTTAAAACATAAATTGGGATTCTTTGCAATTCTGACTTGTTGTATTCCAGCTGTACTCCAGCAGCTTTACCTTCATTGGAGTCTGGGCACATTTTCACAACAGCCATATAAATAATAAGGTTTTTCCTAATACTAAGTAGTTACAACATAGCACTCCACATACACAAAATCTCGACTCTAGATTTTCTATTCAGAATATGAAGGAATTATAATAAGATACTGTCTTCAAGTAGAATATGAACACTTGGCTTTTAGTCCTTTGAAGTCTTTCCCTAAAATTGCTGATTCTGTTTGTTGTAGCTCAAGTTGTGACTGGGAAGGGCAACTAGATTAATAAAACCAACCAAAAAACCTGTATAAATTGAATATGAGAGGCTCTACCATTTTTAGGTGTGTATGCTGGGCAAAGGTCATTTATACATGGTCAGGGGCTGCTTTCATTTGCACCTCTGAACTTTTTCCTCACCTGGGAGGGACGTATGCCACTTCATTTGGTCATAGCATAGGGAAGAGCTGCGATTTACAGTCAAGGTTTTCAGGACATCTGCTTGTCTGGCACATCTTTGCTTCCAGCCTGGAACCACAGTGTGGGCAAGGAGTGGTCCAGCTGTGGAGCTAGGGGTGGGAGGACAAAAATACCAAGTTCTGCTGATACTCTGAGGTAAATCGTGTCCCTCAAATTGTAAGTGCTGGATGGTGTAGTTAGACTGATTTGGAATTAATATTAGTAATATGGTACATGTTCTTCAATGTGTAATTGTTTCATGATTTTCAGTGGAAATCTTGGTTCTGTAAATTTTTAGCCAATGTAAAAAGTCTAGGAAATAGAGCTAAGCGTGATACTACTTCAATATTGGTTTTGAAAATTATGTTTACTTTGGCTTCTGAATCTCCCTTCTCAGGGACCAATCTTGAGAAACTCTAAATCCAAGTGAAACGGCTACAAATGTTCTTAATTCCAAATGCATTAGAATATCTGAGTGCATAAGTCTGTTTCTGTCTTTTTAAAATTCATTTCATTTGTTTTACATGAGACACATACAAACAAAGCTTGGAAGGTGGGGTATTTTGCAGACTGAAATATTACTGACTCGGTTCCTTGCCTACTTAGACTACTTATTTGTAATATATGTCATTTTTATTGAAGACTTATTAACACAAGTGGAGTAAGCGTTAAGAATGGTCCTTGCTTCACCTAGAGCTATCAGGGCTCCTTCCCTTTTCCAGTATTAGGAGCAGTGCTCATTTATCTTCTGATGCTGAATCCCCATCTTTCACACTTGATGAAGCCTTGCTTCAGGATAAATCTTGTGTCGTGCTACTTCGTCTTTCATAAATGAAATGCTGTTAATAAAGCAAGTGCACACAGATTGCATGGCATTGCTAGCAATCTGCCCCATGTATCTACCTGTGGGTTTAACTGATGTTACTTTTAATTTTGCTTATCAGATCTAACTTCTCTCCCTGTCTTTCTGACGGCTGTGACTGCAGTGGAAATTGATTCTAGCTTTTAAGATCACTTTGTCATTAGGTTTGCGTTGCTATATTGAAAAGCCACAGATAAAAGGGGCTGATGGACGAGGTGCAAGGATTAAAACTATGCCCTGTTAGTGTTTGTGTGTGAGGCAATAGATCTGCAAGATTGAGTTTATTTTCTCCTTGCTATTGTTAATGCTGTTCTGGAAGATGAAAATAGAACCTGCTTCTTTCCCAGTAGTCTTTTTCCTCGGTGCCTCTCCATTTGTGAGAGTGTTCAACAGTGCTAAAACTTCATGCCCTATTTTTTTTTGTGAACAAAAAAGCAGATTTTATTTGAAAGAGAATATTTATATCCACAGAGCACTACCAGAGAAGGAAGAGTACAGGAAATCTTTCACCCAACATGCAGGTGAAGTGCCAAGCTTGCAAAAAAAGAAAAAAAAAAAAATTGTTCAGCTTTGACTAGAGAATATACAAAAACATAAAGCTTTACTGACAGCCTAAATAGCAACTCCCACTTTCACCCACACACAGCTCTGAGCCAGTGTTGGTTTATTCTTCTTCCATTTGGAAACCTAAAATCTTAGCTTGCTTTGCCTTCAGGTAAATCTTTTGCCACTGCAGTGCTGAAGAATAGATTGTGGGATGTGGTTGAGTTCAGACCTTGAAAAGAAAACAAAATTGCTCAATTAGACCCTCCAGAACAGGTTCATTTGTTGTAGTGAATTACATTGGTCACTGGCTACCATTAGGAAAGGAAAAGGGAAGGAACAAGGGATCACACGTTCAGAACAGGTCAGATTAAACCAGACAGAAAGGTTCATGGTGTCATAAACATTGCAGAGAGTGAAAAAAGACTTTGATAGCTGATAACTTAATTATCTGCCACTATCAGTTTGGAAGGGCTTTTAAACATGTCCAAAGTGTCTACCAAAATTTCCAGCAGGAGTGACAGCAGATTTTTAAGTAAGGATAAAAATGCAGCAGTCTTCCTGGAATAAGAGTCTGACAGACTATGATGAATTACCTTATTACAGTTGTTCGCATGACAAATGTACTTGATCAGTGTTTCTTCTTGGGAATAGTTGAGCTTATCCAGAGGCAAAAGTTGAAAGGAAATGGAAGCTAACTAGTAATCCTAAGTGTAATACATCAGAATTTCTAGCAGCAGAAGCTGAGAAACCTAATCAATTATTGTGTATGTCAATAACAAAACAATCCTCATGTCCCCCATAGTGTTACTTCTTCCTTCATCTGTTTAGGATTATTGATAGAAATTTCACGTACACGTACTTTTATAATTGACTCAGAGGTCTACTTAAACCAAAATGCTGGATAAATAGCAAGATTTAGCCTTTTTCTAGGCTGTAGGAGCAGTCACAGCATTAACTCAGAGCACCTACCTTGTGCACAGAGACTGACAGAGAAATTGAGATGGGGCACATCTGCCTGATGACAAATGACAGCTGACTGTGTTGCCCAGCTTCCCCAGGGAATTTGCAGCCTGGAGAGCCCTGGATATGAAGCCAGTTTGTGGCTCTGTGGGGTGCAGGTGCCCAGGGTCTTCTGGGGGGGGGCTCATTGGGGAGCAGCCTGAGCTGCCCCTTGCTGGACACGGCTGGGTCCAGCCAACCCAGCACAGGGCACAGCTGAGCCCACAGCCAGGATGGTGAGGAAAAATGTGAGAAAGAGCCCTGACAGCCCCAAGGAGAGAGCAGGAGGAGGTGATCCAGATTCCCCTGCAGACCCCATGGAGAACCCCATGCTGGAGCAGGGGAAAAGCCTGAGGAGGAAGGAGTGGCAGAGAAGAGTTGTTGTGGACTGACCACAGTTCCCATTCCCCAACCTTGCTCCACTGGGAAGGCAGAGGATTTGGGATTGAAGCAGTGGAAGTGCTTTGTGTTTTTCCTTTGTTTCTCACCATCCAACTCTGTTTTAACTGGCAATAAATTAAATTAATTTTCCCGCAGTCAAGTCTGTTTTGTTGGTGGCAACAAAGAAATGAGCATTTTCATCTTATTGTCTCCCCCCTGTCCTGTTTTGGGAGGGGGAATGAGAGCAGCTGGGTGGGCATCTGGCAGCCAGCCAAGGTCACCCCACCACAGCTTCTCTCTGGGTTTTGTGTCTTGATATAGCATCTCAATCCTGGCCTATATCTAGCACACCCTTATTTCCTGTTATTATTTCCTAAGGTTTTCCACTTAAAATTAACATAAGGCGTAGTATGTATTATCTAGAATATTCAGACTTTGTAGGTACCATTTGTTAAAGTAACTTAAGTTTTGTAAATCAGTATAAATTAGACAGAATAACTATCACTGTTTTAATTTCTACATAGTTTCAGAAGAAACTTGTGGCATAGGAGCCAACATGTGAGTGTTTACCCAGTGTATTAGAGCTACGGTTCAAACCTGTAGTTTTATAATTTGCCTACCTTACAATTTAAGTGTGAAAGTAGTGGAGATCCTACTCCAGAATTAGGAGTTTACAAATAAGCTTTTCATCACTGATTTCTCTAAAGGTATCAATTGGGTTGTTACCCCAAATTACAGTTGAGAGCCTGCATCTGGCCCATCTGGCTTTGAGAAACAAGGCTACAAGTAGCCTGTCTGTCAGGACACAGAATCTATGTAACACAAGTGTGAAATTCAGATGGAGAAAAATCTCTGTATTTTGGGCAAATCAGATATTTTGGTTTGACCCTAATTTTCTTCTTCTTTCTTTTTTTAACTTGACATATGCGTTTAAAACACTCTCAGTTTTTGCAAAAAATATGTGGTCCTGATACCTCCTAACACTTCTTACATGACTGTGGCATAGCAAGTTGATTCATACACTAATAATGTATTGCTCTAAGTAGTGGAAGTTAGACTCAAGTAAAGCTGTAAGTACATTTTTTGTGATGGATATATCTATGATGTTTGGTTTTTTCTTCACGTATTATTACTCTTCCTCCGATTTAGTCATTGGCAATGGTTTTTCCAGCCAGCAGTGTGAATTGGGGACATTTTCCTGTGTTTCTAGTTATATATAATTATTAGTTTGTTTCAAGGCATGATTTGAAAATCAACCATGCATGCAAAACAAAAAAAAGCTTGCACTGTTGTTTATCTTGGCTTTAGAGGACAGATAAGTACATCTGCATCCAAGCTTTCAAAACTTGTCAGAAAATCATTTCATAAAGAAGAATTACTTCTGTTAATGCTTACATGGAAATTGTGGAAAATAAGAGCTTGTTATTGCATGTGCTTTGTAATACTGCATACATAAGTGCTCAGGAAACTTTAATGACCTTGATTGCATTAAAATAATATAGTTAATGGGAGATGTAGTCAGCTATTTTGAGAGTAACACTGATGATATAACACAATTTTCCTCATTGTTTCCTTTGAATTGTTTTAGTATTTCTATGGTTTAGAGGAGTGGGACTGTATTTGGGTCAAAAGGCTTTTTTTATTATCCCTGTAAGTATCTGTTCAGACTTTGTATGATTGTGATGCCTCTGAGAAAATTGGCACCTGTCACCTTTCTTCAGGAAGTGACAAGCTATAGGTTTTGCTAAGTTAGCTTGATTACTGGAAGAATCTCTCCACAACAATAAGGAATTCTGTGGGAACATAAGCAGAAAAATTTACTAAAGCACATTGTGCTTTTTCCTTCTGGGGAGGGAAAAATAAGGCAAAAAGCAGAGTATATTTGTCTTTACAGGACTCAAGACTCGTCAGCACCCTTCTATATAAACATACTCCTAAAGGCTTGTTGATCATCTTCTTTAAAGTTACCCAGCATGTTTTGTCTTACTGCTTTTGTCCTTGCTGTAGGTAGCTTTGTGAAGTGAGAAGTGGGTTCTTGCATTCTTTGGTTTGAAAAGTGCAGTTCCAGTAGTTATCATCTCTACGATAATTTAAAAATCTGTCTGAAAATAAAAAGATTCTGTAGCTTCTATATCAAATTTTGGTTGGTGTTATTGTTTGATCTCTCTGTATCTCAAGCTACATTTAAGGTGGAAAACTGGATAGGAAGGTTGAGAAGGCAGATGGGGGTTCCTTGAAGTAATTGTGGACAAAGCTGATGCACTTTGTCCTGTTTAGGACTGATTTCATATCTTAATTGGGCTCACCTATTATTTGGGTTGAATTCTATCAGAGTACAACATAATAAAGAATTGTTAGTTTCCTGCAAGGTCTCCTATGCCTTTTTCCCAGGACGACTTTTATAATTTATACATTTGCTTCTTATTTTAGTTCTTGAACATTTTCCTGCCTCTTTATGAGTTTTTTTTCACATCTTTATAAAATAACATTTTAAATTGCCAATAAAGAGCAAATGCATACATGTAAAAGTAAACCAGAAAAAAATTGAATGAGATTTTTTTTTTAACTAGGTCTCGTTGTGCAGAATTATTTATTTTGTCCTTTATTTCAGATATTTATCTTACTGATGTGTGTAGCAAAAATTCAGTCATATGGTACTTCTGTCGAAATTTTGACAAAGCAGTTAAACAGAAGAGTGGGTAAAACTGCAAATTAATTGAATGGATAGACTTGGGTCTAATGCTTCTTTAGCTGTCATTTGCTTGTTTTGTTCTGCTTAATTTAGCTGCTTTTCAGCTCATAAACTTCAAAGTCAACTCAAAGTCGAGCTCAAGGAGAATTCATGTGATTCAAGCAGGCCTGATTAGCCTGAGAGCTGTGAGCAAGGCTTGGATTTGTGCAGTCTGAATAACTGTGGTGAAGATGTAAATATTTATTTTTTTGTATTCCGGGTTTGAGCTCAAAGGATTCATTTATAGTAAGAAATCAAGGTGGTTGCTAAGATTGAATATATAAAATTACTAGTCTTAAGATTTTAAATGTCATCTGTCTTAAGGGAAGGTAATTTAGTAGTTTGACTCATCAGTATTGATCACTACTTAAAATCATGGGTTTTTTTCATTACTGTGAATTATTTTATAATGGATTTTCCCAACTGGGTTTTAGGAACAATGTGTCTGTTTATTCAAGGCTACTCTTATACTCTGCCATGTCATAAGGACTGCTGTTGTTTTCTAACTCCTCAGATATTTGTTGAACTCAGCTTGTTCCTGGATGATCGATCATAAAACCTATAACTTTCAATTTACACCTCAGTTGCAAAGTTCTGATCTCTTTAAATCTTATGGAAATGAACTCTAAACCTTTATAAAAATCTTCAGAGATGCTTTTTCTTTATGCCATTCCCTGTTTCTTCAGTGTACATGACCCAGAATTCTTCCTTGCTCTACTTTTCTCTGTTTCCTTTGTGTCAAACCAGGGCATGTGAGTGCCATTTTACTATCCCACACTAAAGCAACTTTCTTCACTAATTATTACATTGAAATTGCTTGTTGCTCATGAACATCTGCTGCTCAGCTTCACAGCTGAAAGTACAGGGTGTAATACTATACCCTATCTTCTTTTTTTTTTTCTTCCCTTTCTCTAACATGTGTCCCAGCTACTAAAACCTGCAGGTGTTTTGGTATTTCAGATGACAGCAATAAATCCCCGTATACGCTCTTAGAATCTGTTTTTCTTTTCCAAAGACCATTTTGAGTTTTCTCTCACACGACATGAAAGAGAAAGGGCTGGTGGCTGCAGTTGTGATAGTCATTGATAAAAACAGAAGAATACACGTAAATCCTAAGATAAACACATTTTTGATTCTGCAGTTTGGTAAGAAGACTAGAAAGGCAAGAGTGAAAGGATGCAGCAGAAAGAGTCTAGCTCTGGAGCTCGCCTTTTTTTGTCTTAGACAAATTGCATGACCACTGAATAGGGAGGATTTGTAGAACTGTGACAACATTTGCAGTAGCAGGAACTTTCATGTGACAAAATCTTCCTTTCTCAGAACCTGCTTGGCTTGCTCTGATGGAAGCCAATTTTTTTTTTAATCTTGAAATATTTTTGAATTACAGTACTTCTGCATACTTCTTCAAAGTATTTAGCAAACTCTAAATAAAACACCTTGACATTGGAAGATCTAATACTTTGTTGCCTGACAAAACCTATACTACTATATATTCTAAACCTAGAATTGCCAGAATATTCTATAATTCTTTAAGTGTAATAAAACCTTTACTGGAAGTTGTGAGGATGAAGCCAAGCAGCTTTTCACTTCAACAAAATCAGATAAACACAACCAACCATTTACCATTAGGAATGTTACCTTTTTTTTCACCCCTCCTCTCTACCCCAAGACCATCACTCATCCCAACTCAGTCACAATTATCAAGGAAAATCTACAAAAAGCAGCTAAGTTGGTTACTAAAAGATAATGAACTCAACAGAGGGAACAAGTAAAGGATTGGTTTTAAAGAAAGCTCTGTTCCACAGGTTTCAATAACAGGGGAGAAAAAAAAAAAAAAGTTAGTTTTGCTGTCCCATAGCTGTTGACTGAGAAAATCACTTAGATCGCCTAATGGATAAACAGAATTATGTTAAAGGAAAGGTTGGGATCCTCTGCCAGCAAAGCTTTCTCCACTGAGAGTTCTCACTCTCTCTGTGGTGCCATTTCAAGCATTGCTATTACCAGAAACTAATCCAGACCTGTCTAAATGATCTAGTTTAAAAAGTAAACAGAAAACTGTTTTTCAAGTTTAAATGGTTTGAAGTTTAGAGTGGGGAATGTCACCAAGGAGTTTTGGGTCAGTGCATGGCTGCACAAACAGAGCATGAAGAAACTGCAGCATCTGCGGGGAGAAAGAAAGAAGCAGATCCACAGTTGTTGATGCTGGAAAAAAATGTACCCAACCTGTGCTTCTTGGGTGTTTATCCATGATACTGGACCAGGACCAGTGAGAGATATTGTACTGGTGGATTTTAAATTATCTCAAAACCTTTGTGTGTTGAAGACATACTAAGCTGGCTGGTTTTGTATTCATTTTTGCTGTGTTGCTCAGAAGTTAAACTAAATTTCAAAGCTAAATTTTAAAATCATAAATATGATAGCATTTTATAAATTGCCTATGTTTTCATATGTTTTCACCCCAAAATGTATTTTATAGCATAGTGAGCCCTGATGGTTTATGGCTGTAGCTCTAAACTGAGGGATATTTTGTCTCATTTTTACCATAAGGTGAACTCTGGTGGAACAGAGAATTGTTTACCAACAGAGAATTGTTGGTAAACAATTTTGTAAACTTGGTTGAGAGTCCAATAATCCACACAAATGTTAATAAAGATCTTGCAGGAACAAAATTTCAGTTGTCCCAGGAATCCATATATTCCATAGTTCAAGCAGTTGAAAAAACTTGCAATTTCTTTGTTGTTGGCATCATTAAGGTAAAGTTACTTTGCTTAAAAAAATGTACACCTCTTAAATGTTGGATTGTTTGAAAATATACGTATTTACTAGTTTATAAACCAAAGCATTTTTTATAGTATCATTAGGCCAAGCAAAAAAAGATATATGCAAACATGGAACTTGTTTTTTACATGGCTTTTAAGTTTCCTTGATTGAAAAGTTTCAGTTTTGAGTCATCTAAGGAGAGAAAATGACAAAGCTGTGATAGAGGATGATACCAAATCTCTTGTATTGATTTAATACTAAAGACCATTTTACCACTAAATAGTCTAAACCTAATTTGTTGGTTGTATGTAGTTCATTCCTCTTTAATTTGCAAAATGTATGATTTGAACAATGCTATGAATTAATCTAAAACAATTTCTCTTTTGTGTTCTAGGTAAGAGAATATCAGGTTTCTCACTATAATCAGACTACAGCAAGGTAAAAGATTTCAGGTATCTGAAGCCTATGATGGGACTATAATTATGTGTGTGTGTGTGTGTGTGTGTGTGTGTGTGTGTGTGAACATCAGGTTCCCTTCCATATGGAAAGTGTCCGAATCAGTAAAATATTTGATTTCCAAAGGAGAAGTAGCCAACTTTAGTAGATCTTTAACAAACCTTGAGAATATAATTGAGAAAAATTATATTCTGAGCTACTGTCTCTTTGGTTTATGTTCCGCCTTTCTTCTGTGAAAAGTATTTATTTCTTGTTGTTACCATGCTGGATGTGTTTTGTATGTCTATATATTTACAAAGTAAGGCTGAGACAACAATATTGTCACTTTGTGATTTTAAAAATTAAGGGGAAAAAAGGAAGAAAAAATACAGTTTGATGCAAATAGTAACAAAGAATGGAGTTGCATATGTAGTTCACAACATCAGGATTAATGTCAAAAGATTCTAAAATACCATTGTGCCATAGAAATACTTCATACCCATTTCTGCTTGTAGGTAGTATTTATAGGCTGACATTTTTCTATGAGGTAGGATTGGCACAGCTTGGCAGTGCTGCATAGACTGATGTGCTCAAGCATCCAAAATATTTGTACTGGCATAAATTATAATCTATTAGATCTTTAAAAAAAAAAAAAAGTTAAAAAAGATAGTGTAATTCTTCCTGGTGTCCTTTTGGGTTTTCAGTTCTAAAACAGGTTTTCATCCAGTTTGGTTTTTTTATTTGATTATAAGTTAATATTGGATATGGGCAACTCTAAAAACAAACAAACAAGCTTGGTTTCCTTTTACATCCTCGGTGTTAATCAAGATTTACGGATATTACTTCTGTAAGAGTCTTGTATTTTAAATAGACAACTGAAGCTCATTTATCAGTGTGATTATTGACACAAAATACAATGGATTACAGTAGCTTCAGCCAAGATCCAGTGCTAGAATGTCTGTCATCTACAGCTTTCTAAGAGTCTCCTGGAAAATTTAATTAAAATTGTTTCGTATTTTTCCCCTCACCAAGAACCTGTGCTTTTGTGGTCCTTGATGTGGCTGTTTTCCAGCAAGAGTAGTGTGCAGCCTCTTGAAAACAACTGGAACATTTTAGAGGTCTTTGTTTCCTTGATTGCATCCTGCCCTTAAAAATGCAACTTTAAAATGAATGATAGTGCTGGGGTACCCTTAATAATGCTGTATTCACATTTGAGCACTGATTTTTTTTTTTGCTGCCAGTATCTACACTGTTGGATACTGGGATACATAAAATCCTGCAGCTACACAAAGAGGTGTGAAACAACATAAATCCTTTCCTGCTAGACAGAATGGTGTGATGAATCTAAATGGCTTTTTAAAGGTAGGGTTTGCTGAGATGTCCAGAGATTTTGAGATTATTTTGCTAAATCACCCAGAGTTCTGTGAATAACTTTGGGATAGGAGGGTCTTTCCTTGTCCAGCTGCATTTTGAATGCCTTGTCAGTGCCACTGGATCAGCATAAGATCGATAGTTATTTGGTACAGTAACATCTGTTGTTCTGCAATGTACTTCCAGCAGATGCTCTTGCTTTAAATGTAATATGCTGTTTGTTTTAATCTTGGAGCGCGTTACCTGTAGCAGATGAATGGTACTAAAGTCGAGGTGCAGGTTTTGAAACCATGGATTCTGTATCTCTGATCAGATTGATACCTGTAAATTCTGCAGAACATCATTAAGTTTGATAAGGATGGCATTATGAACAGTTTCTGATTTATTCCTCGAACTGGCATACAGAATTCTTCTGACTGTAGGGCAATTTGTGCTTTTGTCTTTTTTTTCTTCTCTCCCTGCCCCCAGTAGCCATCCTTTTTTTTGTTTCATTCCTGGTGAATTCCTGAAACTGCAAAGGCACAGATCTCACCAGAGCTAGAAGACTGTTCCCACTGTTTTTCCCTCTCACACCGTGTGAAGAGTTGTAATGAGAGAAATGTTAAGTGCTCAGATCTGTAACTTAATTGACTTTGCATGCTGGCAAGTGGTCTAGACTAAGATCATTTTAAGACAATCAGCGTTTCCTGCTTTATGTAAGTGCATGATAGTGCATATTTATTTAAGATAAATAAAATAGGGATGATACCAAGCATTTCTGTAGTCAAAATGAAAGTTTTGTTGAAAAATGCTCCTTTTCTAGCAGGAACATTTCAACTAGAATATTGTGCAATGAAATGCTCTTAAATAAGTTTGCACAGCAGGCATCCCATATTTCTTGGTGTTAACAAGTCCACTTGGAAGTACCATTTCCTTTTTCCAAGGAGTAGCTTGCTATTACTTGTATGCAAATCCTCTTTTCTGTTGCAGAGTTACAGCAATCAAGAGACTCTCACATAATGACAGCATCTGCTGAATGTTGTTAAAATTCCTCATACAAGCACAGACAAAAAAATTTGGGTCATTGTAGATGTTTCTTTGCATGCTGCTGGCTATTTCACCATTGTGCAACCTGAAGTTACTTTCCTGTTTAAATTTTTTAAGTGACTGAAAATTTTTTAGCAATAATAACTCTGCATGATTGTGTTTTATCCAAAGAAAATTCAAGAAGTTATAGAAGGCAATTTGGCTGTTCCTTTTCCTGTGTCTTCCTCCACCCTGAACTCTTTGCTCAGTACATTTGCAATACCTGTTTTGAAAATTTGACCTTTCTTAGGGTTCTGTGGGGAAGCAGATAATTCTAGAATTTCTTTGACTGTAATTAGCTCAGTCCAGGTGTTATGTGGTTTTTTTTGTTGTTGTTTGTTTTGTTTTGTTTTTTGACAAATATTAACTCTACTTCTCTGTCAAGTAGGTATTTATGTTATAAGGTCTGTCTTCTTGGGCTAAATAGTCATCTGCCATGCTGTGGTTTATCAAAAGGGTAAAAGTGAGAAAACCCATTGGTCGAGATAAAAACATTTAAATAATTGAAATTATATAGTAATAATCATCATCATTGTATAATTGAAATTATATAGTAACAATCATCATCATCGTTTGTAAATAAAAGGAAAATAACAAAGAAGAGAAATAAACCCCAAAAAAAG
>VWZT01004174.1:0-13577 GCA_013397055.1 Pachycephala philippinensis
GGGAGGGACTCACACTGCCCTAGAGAGGCCAGACCGAGTACAGCCCGGCTCGGGAGGGACTCACACTGCCCTNAGACCGAGTACAGCCCGGCTCGGGAGGGACTCACACTGCCCTGGAGAGGCCAGACCGGGTACAGCCTGGCTCGGGAGGGACTGACACCTGCCCTGGGGAGGGACTCACACTGCCCTGGGGAGGGACTCACACTGCCCTGGGGAGGCCGGACCGGGTGCAGTCCATCCCCAGCGCTATTTCCCTCTGTTAGGGAATCCCATTCGGGTTTGGGTTGGGAGGGACCTTAAATTCCATCTCCTTCCAACCCCCCCAGCCACGGGCGGGGATTTCTCCAATTCTTAATCGTATCAAAAACGCCTCGAGCCCGAAGTGTCCGAATCCAGCCGCAGGATGTGTTTCCCCCCTGTGCCCCCTGCCCTGTCCCGGGTCCCAGCCGGGAGTGGCACAAGGACTGTGCCAGCCCAGAGGCGTTGCCCAGGGCAGGAATTTCCTCCAGGGCTGGAGAGGGGTTCATCAGGAGAGAGCAGGGCTCTCACAGCCGCGGTGATTAATCCCGGAGCACATCCACCCCCGGAGCGTGCCCGCAGCTTCCCCGGCTCCCTGCACCGGGAGCGGCAGGAGCTGAGCCCGTGCCGGCTCCAGAGCTCCGGGAGCAGCCCCTGGCAGCGATCCCGGCCCTGGCACACGGAAACTGGGTCCTGCACTTTGCTGGTGTCAGGAAAATTAATCCACAAACACCAGAGGTTTATGTCCAAAAAGGAGGCAGAGGAGTCCTGTTACTTTATTGGAATAAAGGGAGAGGCCATGGGGCATTCCCCTGGGGTCTCTCACAAATTTTTGGAAGGCGCAGCCTCCTTTTTATCCTAATTTCCCGGCTGCATTTCCCTCTCTCACTCCCCATTGGCTGAGGTACTCGAGAGGTACAGACTTCCCAGAACCCCTCATACCTAAGGTTCCCTTCTAATGTATAACCCCCCTTTATTTTTAGTTCTTATTGAATTTTATGGTTTTCCCATTGTTTCTTTCATCTCTCAATATCCAATTTCATTGATCAGCAGACCTACAGTTTGTTTGTAGAGACAAATCTCTTTCCATTCATCAATCAGTGGAATCCTTCCCATTGTTTCCCTTTATCTCTCAGTGCTAATTCCATCTGCCAGCAAGCCCAGAGCTTGTTGTAAAGACACTTTCACTGGTGTCTCTGCCTCTTGTGGGGCTGCCCCTGGATCCCTGGCAGTGCCCAAGGCCAGGCTGGACACTGGGGCTGGGAGCAGCCTGGGATGGGGGAAGGTGTCCCTGCCATGGCAGGGGGGGATGAGCTGATCTTTGAGCTCCCTTCCCACCCAAACCAGCCTGGATTCCATGAATTCAACCCACTGCAAATCCCCAGGGTGCAAACGTGGGAAGCTGGGGTTCAGCAGAGCTCCTGGAGCAGTTGAAGCTTTGCTGAGCTGGGTCTCACCGATCCAGGCTCGTGCAGAATTTCGCTGCAGTAAAGCTGATGGATAAACACTTAAAAATATTTTAGAATCCTTCAGCTGCTGCCATCAGCTCCATATTGTGAAGAATGTAACGAAATCTGCCGGAGCCTTCCTTGGTTTGGTCAGGTGCTGGAAGGTAAAGTTAAATAAAAAGGGAAACCAAGCAGCCTCATTTACAGCTCGTTTGCAGGAGCAAGGTCTAATTAAGCACTTTAAGGGGAGGGACACTGAGTCCTTCCTGAGGTGTGAAGTTTATTGAGCACTTGGTTAACTATTCAATTAGTCCGGGTGTTTTGCGAGCTGGTATAATTCTAATTCATGCGAGGATCAATGGCTTGATTTAGAAGAAAATATAACATAAAACTTGAATTCCGAGAGCGGTGGAAGCGAAGTAATTATCACAAATGGATTTTGTTCCCGTAATCATCACCAATGTTCTTCTAATCAGGTAAATACTGCTGCAGAGCTCTGAGGAGACTTTAGGATTTGCCATTAAAATAAGCTGTGCTTCCTCAGATGATTATTTTAAGTGGTGATTGATAAATTTAATTAAAATTGGCTTAAATATCAAAGGTTGATTCCTTAGGAAACACCAACCTTGTGTTCCATGGGCAGGGACACTTCCACTGTCCCAGGGTGCTCCAAGCTGGCCTTGGACACTTCCAGGGATCCAGGGGCAGCCCCAGCTGCTCGAGGCAGTGGATGAGGGAAAATGTTCCTGGGATAACAGCAGGAAACTCCTTCCTGGGAGCCAGGAACCATCCCCGGCTGCTCCGAGAGCTCAGCCGGGTGTTTCCAGCTGGGGAAATTGAGGCAGGAACCATCCCCAGCTGCTCCGAGAGCTCAGCCGGGTGTTTCCAGCTGGGGAAACTGAGGCAGGAACCATCCCCAGCTGCTCTGAGAGCTCAGCCGGGTGTTTCCAGCTGGGGAAACTGAGGCACGAGGGATGCCGGGGCCTTGCAGCAGAGCTCTGGCAAGGCTGGGATCCAGCTCCTGCTCCCTTTTTCCAGCTGCTCTTCCCTGGCTTTGGCAGATCCCAGGCAGGCAGGGAGGGGAGTCAGCCACGGCAGCCCAGAGAGGGATCTGGGAGAGGAACTGCCAGAGCCGAAGGGTTTCTTTAAGGAAAAAGCCTGAATGATTTTGCTGGGTTTTAATTTTTTTTTTTTCCTCCAGGAAAAGATTGAAATGAAGGGCAGGAGAGATTTGGGAATTAATCCCCTTCTCCACAGAAGCTGCTCTGATGCTTCCCGTGCCGTGACAAATCAGCGGGGATTAAAAACCCTGTCACCTGTGTAAAACTTCTGCCAGGATTGGATTCACCCCTCCAGCTTAGCTGGGCCGGAGGGATGAGCCTGATGGACACACGGCCGGGCTTTCCGTGTCCTCCCCGGGCAGGGATGTTCCTGGCACACCCAGCCCTCCCCGGGCCAGAGGGATATTCCCTGGCACACCCAGCCCTCCCCGGGCAGGGATATTCCCTGGCACCACCCAGCCCTCCCTGGGCAGGGATGTTCCCTGGCACACCCATCCCTCCCTGGGCAGGGATATTCCCTGGCACACCCAGCCCTCCCCGGGCGGGCACACGGAGCTGGAATCAGGGGGTTCCCAGTTCCTGAGTGGCACGGAGTGGTTTGTGCTGGCACTGAGGAATAAATGTGGGTGCATGGGAGAGCAGGAGATGGGCTATCAGGGAAAGGTTCTTCCCCCAGAGGGTGCCGGGCACTGCCCAGGCTCCCCAGGGAATGGGCACGGCCCCGAGGCTGCCAGAGCTCCAGGAGCGTTTGGGCAGCGCTGCCAGGGATGCCCAGGGTGGGGGTGTTGGGGTGTCTGGGCAGGGACGGGAGCTGGGATGATCCCTGTGGGTCCCTCCCAGCTCAGGATATTCCAGGATTCTGTGATCTCTTCACTCAGGGGAGGAAATCCGAGTGGATTTCCAAAGCACCCATTGCTGTTGATTTCTGGGGCTGTGCAAATGGTTCAATGAGCTCGGAATGGGGCCTCGTGCTGCTCGTGTGGGGTTTGTCCTTCCCTGAGGGTGGGGAGGGACTGGCACAGGGTGCCCAGAGCAGCTGTGGCTGCCCCTGGATCCCTGGCAGTGCCCAAGGCCAGGCTGGACACTGGGGCTGGGAGCAGCCTGGGACAGTGGGAGGTGTCCCTGCCCTGGCAGGGGTGGCACTGGGTGGGATTTAATTTCCTTTCTGGGGAGTCCATGCAGTCTCACATGGCCCCTGTTTGTCAGGAGAGGAGGAAGGAGAAGAATTCCCGGTGCCACCGTGTTGCTTTGTCCCTTTGCTCCTCCCAGACAAAACGGTCTCAGGGCTCAGCAAAGCCACAGAGCAGCCACTGGAACCAGGACCCGTCAGATGGGGCAGTGTGAGGTTCATACCTCGATTCAATCTGATGGAATATTCCTTTTTGCCACGGATCCCACATTCCCGACTCCATCCCGAGGGCTGGGATCCGGGGCTGGCCCCGCTGTGTTACTGACTGCTCTCCTGAAGGTGGGGAGCAGAGCGGTGACTGAGCTCTGCCGAAAATAGGCTTTAATTTCGCCCTTTCAGCCCTTTGATTGGGCTGCCATTTCCCAGGGGGGAGGCGAGGGAGAGGCTGGTGATGGATTTCTGTTCGGGACGAGATGAGAAGGTTTCGGTGCCTCGTGAGGAGGGGCCCGGCAGCGATCCCGGAGCTACCCAGAGCTAGGAATGATTGGCAGCACATGGATCAACAAAGGAACTCGGAATCACGATGCACCGAGGCTTTTTCCTCTGCTGGCCGCGGTTTTCTGTCAATCACTCGCTGTTCCTTAGGCTGGGAAGAGATTCCGGGCGTTCTCTCCACGGAATCTGTCTGTCCTCAGCAGCTTTTGTATCCTAAGGATTGTGTTGGGTTGGTTTGATCCCGCGCTTGAAAGCCGTCCTGTGATATCCGAAACTTCTGAATATCCATAAATTAATGAGAGTTGGAAGGAGAAATGGGAGAACTTCCATCTCACAGCTCCTCTCGGCGTGTTTCAATCATTCCATTTCACTGGCTGAGGTAAAATTCACATTATAATTACAGAAAAAACTCTGAAAGTCTTTCCTTGAGCTTCCCCAAATAAAGCCCAGGGCAGGGTTGGAACTGGATGGGCTTTAAGGTACCTTTCACCCCAAACCCTTCTCCATAAAACCAGAATAATTTATACTTTTCTTTTGGATATCAGGAGCTTCTTAAGAAAATTCCCTGCACTGCTGGAGGAGCTACTTTCTGGTGCTGTCTGAGCTGACTTTACTGAAATCAAATCCAAAATCATTAAGAGAGGATCACGCTTGGGAAACTCTGCCTTCCTTCTTTTGGAATTCCTCTGCCAGGCAAATATGTTGGGATAAAAAGAAGAAAAAAATCCTGCATCACCTGGTTCTCGGTGTCCAAATACATCTCCAAACCCTGAGTAACTTTTCAACTCCTCTTCAGCAGCTTCAAACCCTTTAAGTCGATCCCCCAAAGCATTTGCCAGCCCAGAGTGTTGGTGCTGATGGATTCAGGGGTGTGATTGGGGTGTTTGAGCTGCCCAGCAGCAGGCCCTGATGTTCACACGGTGCCAAACACGAGCAGAGCCACAAGATTGATTTCCATAACCCAACTGACAGTGAAATGTCCCCCTCCAGCACCAATTTGCCATAGAGTTTATTTCATTAGAGGATTTCTGTGTGGGAAGCTCCTTTGTCCCCCGTTTCTGTGCCATCCCTCCTCGGGGCAGCACCTCAGCCCTGCCCAGCTCCTCCTGGCATTTTTGGCTGCACTTGCCTCGTGCAGGCAGCAAATTCCCTGTCGTGGCTTGGTTTGTTCCACCAGCAGTGGCTGCTTTGCACCCCTGAGAGCTCTGGGAATGCTCAGAAAATCCCACTGGAGGCCAAAACAGAGCTGGAGCTGAGGGTGGGGGGTCTCTGGGCAGAGCTGCATCCACAGGTCTGGGTTCTCTTCCTTCCATGGGGCCTCAAAAGCCTCGTAAATAAATCTTTGTATTTTGGGAGAGGGGAGGGTTCCCTTCTCCCTGCCCGTGCTGGGGTGGGTGGTTTGTCGCTGCAGCACCCCGAACGGGTAAAGAATGACAAAGTCTAAGTGCCAAAGATGATCAGAAGTGAGGAAAAAAAATTAATGGAAAATTGAACAGCTTTTATGTGTTAATACGCAGAGGCATGTTGAATGGCGTAAAGTAATTGGTCTCTTGGCCATCCACTCCTCGAGGTGATTGGCCAAACTCAGAGACATCTGTTTTTAGATGTTTTTCTGTTAAAACCAAAACAATCCTTGACAAACAACTCTCAGGTGTAGAAGTTTACAAAACTGTAACATTGTTTTAGATTCTTTACATGGGAAAGACAGAGCTCTCACAGAACGCTGTGAAATTCCCTGCTGAGGCTTTTTTCATATCCATAGGTGGTGCTGCTCTCCTGCTGCCCCTCGGGGTCAGGGCATGGGAACCTCTCCCTGCTTGGAAACTCCGTGATGGGGAACGGCCCCATTGCTCCAGAGGGGTACAAATAATTGGGAATTAGGAATTCCTGGCTGGGAGGGGCTGGGCTGGAATTCCCAGAGCAGCTGTGGCTGCCCCTGGATCCCTGGCAGGGCCCAAGGCCAGGCTGGACACTGGGGCTGGGAGCAGCCTGGGACAGTGGGAGGTGTCCCTGCCCTGGCAGGGGTGGCACTGGGTGGGATTTAAAGTCCTTCCATCCCAAACCATTCCAGGATTCTGGGATTTGTGGATGCAGCTTTATCTCTCTCAGGTTTTTAGGGATGTGTGGCCCCCAGGTTCCTTTGGCCGATGAGGTGAGGAGCAGCTGGGCTCCAAAGAGTAAATCCATGAATCTCTCTGCTGCTGGTAGGAAATACTTTAAAGGGAGGGGAAGAACCTGTGTGGGGGAAATCAGCATCCTCTTATCCTGAAAATGCCTCTCTTGTTTTCCTTTGAGCTCCACAAAACCAGTGGAACTGTCACTGCTGCAGTCAGGACTCTTGTTTTTTGATCTGTGACATGAATTAATGCTGACACTCGTGGCTCTGGAGTTGTGCTTTTCCAGTCACAGCACATGCAAACAGTGAGTTGTGGCTTCTGCCTGTGATTTCAGTGTCTGATTAAAAAAATCCCTTGCAAAGGATTGCCTGGGAAGATGCAGGCCTGACTTCAGAGACATCAAATGGGAAACATTCTTCTCTTTAGTGGAGGAACACTTTATTCTGACCCTTGTGGCTTTGTCACTGTTTTAGGGCTTTTTAATTGAAAAATAAATACATTCTGTCTCTGCACTCGGAACGTTTCCCTCGCCTTCCTGGGAAGTTGTTCTTCTTCACACGTCTTTCTGAGGAATCTGACAGCTGAAGATGTTTTGGAAGCAAATTCAAACCCTTGTGCTCTCTTGCTGGCAATAACCTCCTGAAGTGCTGGGAACAGTAGGAGGTGGAATTAATAATTCCCTTCCATCCTGCCCTCGCGAGGGGAGGGAGGGAGCCGGAGCCACTTTGTTTTAGTCCTCGGATTCGGTGCTTCGGCATCAAAGCAGAACCTGAGAGAACTTTCCCCACATTGTTCAGCATTAATTGGTGTCTGCTCTGCCACGGGGAGTGCAGGGAGCAGATTAAATCCCGGGAAAAGGCTGCTGATAAATCCTGCTCCTCGGAGGGATGGAGAGCAGGGGCTGATGGCTCCCCTCGTGTGAGCTCCGTGTCCTTTCCCTCCCCGGGATGGGGATACAATTCCCAGCCTTCTCGGCTTGCCCAGGAGCCCCTCAGCCCGTCTGGGTGGTGACTCCTTGTTTTTGGGAGCTTGAACTCATCTGGATCAAGACGAAGCTCCTGGAGCTGGGATTTCAGTGTCCCTGTGCTGTTCAGCAGCAGCACTGAGGAGGTGAAGGCATTGAGCAGCTCAGGGCAGTGCTGCACCTTCTCCTCAGGTGTTTCCTGCTCCAGCAAGGGGCTGATTCTGTGATTCTTCCAGAGGGTGAGTCCAGGAGCCCTTCATCCCACAGAATCATCAGGCTTGGAAGAGACTTACGCGATCCCTGAGTCCCAGCATCACCCCAGCACCCCCAGAGCCACCCCCAGGCCGTGTCCCCAAGTGCCACCCCCAGCTGTCCCCTGAACACGTCTGCAGTGGGACACGATGGGCTTTAAGGTCCCTTCCAACCCATTCCGTGATTTCCTGAGGAAATTCCTGCTGCTGTCCACCCTGAGCCTCCCCTGGCCCAGCCTGAGGCCGTTCCCTCTCCTCCTGCCCCCTCCTGTCAGGGAGCTGTGCAGAGCCACACGATCTTCATCAGTGAGGTGATGGCACCAGCGAGGGAGCCCAGTGTCACTGTTGTAGTGGGGACAGAGAGAAATAATGACACAGAGTCCAAGTGCAGGAAGAAATAGAGGCTCTTTCATAACATTTGGATGGGTTTTTGTATGTTAGTTCATGAGAAGTGTGCTGCACGGCATAAGGTAATTGGTCCTTTGGCCACCCACCTCTCAGGGTGATTGGTTGGACCCTACAACACCCATTTCAAAATATTTCTCTAGTCAGTACCATAACAATCCTAAAATAATTTGCAAGTGCAAGATAGGAAAGTTGTTCTATAAAACCCACAGCGTTGTTTTGAATAGTTTGCATGGGAAAGACAGAGCTCTCACAAAATGCTGAAAAATTTCTCTGCTAAAGCTTTTTAGCATCCATAGCCCAGCCTCATCCCACGGCCGGTTTTGTGGGAATGCCCTGTCCCTGGAGTGGGACGGGACCATCTGGGATGGCAGCAGCACCCTCCTGGCTCTCCTGGTGTGCGGGCCCGGGGTGTCTGTGTGTGCTCAGCACCTCGCAGGGCCCATGGATGTCAGGGACAGTCCCCTCGGGGCAGGCAGGGGCGAGGGGCAGCCCCGGGAGTGGCAGGGGAAGGGCTCAGGGCACAGCACGAGCTCTGGGGCTGCATCCCAAATCAGCCCTGAGGGACAGAGAGGGCAGGGCCCGAGCCCTCGGTGACACCACGAGCACTCCCTGGTCACTAATTAGGGGTGAGCACTTCCCTGGATCACTAATTAGGGGTTTGATGGACTCTCGGTGCCCTGGGAGCACACACAGGGAATTCAGCAGCGGGAGAAGGCAGCACTGAAACCCCCGGAGTGAGGGAAGGTTGGGGATGTGTCTGTGAGGAGCTGCGGGGCCTCGAGGGACATTCCTGGGGTTTTGGTTCCACAGGAAGGGTTCTGGTGCCACCAGTGCCTGGTGCTGGTGTTGTCCTGATGCCTAAAGAGGCCAANCCTCAGCTTGCCCCCCTTCTCAAGATGCTGGGTTACACATTTTGGGCCTAGGCCGGGCTGGGTGTCCTTGGAGAGCAGCCTGGAGAGGCTTTGTTCTGTCTGTCTCAGCATGAGAGAGCAGCAGCTCCCAGGCTGCAGGACACTGCAGAGTCACACACTGGGAATGCAGCATTGGAAAAATATAAAAGTTAAACCTAAGGCATCACCCCACGCTGCTGGTGTGCTACTGGGGCCGGGGTGCCCAGGACTTCATGGTGCAGGGTACACGTGTCATGGAATCATGGAATCACAGAACGGTTTGGGCTGGAGCAGCCTGGGACAGTGGGAGGTGTCCCTGCCCATGGCAGGGGTGACCCTGGATGGCATTTAAGGTCTTTTCCAACCCAAACCATTCCAGAATTCCGTAAGATCTGACTTCTGGGGAATCATGGAATCGTCACAGGACCCCGCTGTGATTTCGGGTGGAAGGAGCCTTAAAGCCCATCCACTTCCCAGCCTTTCCCATGGACAGGGCCACACCTCCCTCCATCCCAGAGCTCCTCAGACATTCCCTGCCCCATCCCTGTTTGTCACCCTCAGACATTCCCTGCCCCATCCCTGTTTGTCACCCTCAGACATTCCCTGCCCCGATCCCTGTTTCCATCCCAGAGCCGCGATCCCTCAGGCTCTGGGGGCCGCATTCCCTGNGCCCCATCCCTGTTTGTCACCAGAGCCGGGATCCCTCAGGCTGTGGGGGAATCATTCCCTGCCTCCCTGCAGCTCCCACAGAGCAGCTCTTTTGTTATTCATTAAACGCCTAAATAAATAATGCACTGCTGTGCTGCTCCCGAGCCTTTTCCTCCCGTTCATTTGCCTATGAAAAGTTGGAAAATTAAAAAGTTTTGCGCCCTCGCTGGATATTTAATCCTCTTTCCAAGCCTGGGTACAGGTTTCGTACCTTAAGGCTCCGCTGCATAATTACCGTGCCCCGCTCCCATCCCGGGCTTTTGTTGGAGGAGGTTGTGGATGTTACCAGAAAACACCTTCTCTAATTTCAGTATGCAAAATTCTAATTACAGTATGAATTTTTTATTTCTTAATTCTTCACCGTTTTTATTCGCCCTCCGGGTACCGAAACGTAATTAATTCCGCTTTACTTTTTTTCTAATAGATTTATGTGTATTATCATATATATTAAATTTGCAGTTCTGTAACTTCTCTTTTTTTTTTTTCATTTTTATTGCTTCCCACACTGACAGTGTTCACTTCATTAACAGCATGTAATCCCTGAGCTGTGATCAAGATATAATTGCACTTTTTTTGGGGTATTATAATAACACACAGGTTTTTCTTATTTTATTACTGAAACCCCTCTTATGATCCATGACTTTGAGTAACCCCCTCCAAGCTGAAGGGGATTCCAGGCTGGAATTTGGGCATCAGGGCTCCGTTTCCGTGCAGTGAAATGGTCACACTCCCAGAAAACAATAAAAGATTGCTTTTTGCTTCCTCAGTTCCCTTCCAGCATTCACAGAACCCCAGAATGGTTTGGGCTGGGAGGGATTTTAGGGATTATCCACAGGCAGGGACACATCCCACTATCCCAGGGTGCTCCATCCTGGCCTTGGACACTTCCAGGGATCCAGGGTCCAGCTTCTGTGGACAAGGAACAAATTGTGGGTGTGGGGATGAGTTTGTTTCAGTTTTGCATAAATAGATTTAATTGTTACCTTTGGAATGGATGGAATTTGCTCTGTAGGAATTTTGATACGTAATTAAGAAATCCTACAGGAGTCCTACAGAACTGTTGGCCCCACGGTTAATAACTGATGGTAGGATGGAAGAATCATGGAAAATGAGTGTCCAGGTAAATTCATTCTGGTTTTTGGTGTATAAAACCAACTTCATCACTACCTCGACTTCCAGTGGAGTTCCTGCAGGAAGAGGTGGCCCAGCCAAACATTCCCAGATATTTTCTTCTGAAAGGGAACAGTTGAAATGAATTCTAATGAAACTCTGTCTGAAATTAATTCCAATCACACTTTGGAGGGTGGGGTAGGAGATTCTGCACCAGCAAATCCTTCCCAAATAACTGTTGGAGAAACATCCAGGAGTTCCCAGAGCGCTAAATGTGTTCACTCCTTTTCCCCCCTCCTTTCCACATGGAAGATATCCTCTTCTGCAGAGCCTTTAAATAAGACCAGAACGTGTCTGGAGAACAATAAAAAAAGAAAGAAAAAGCGATGCTGTTCCTGCAGCACGAAGGGGGAGTGATTCCAAGCAGAAACTCTGTTTCTATTCTGAGCTTTTCCTCTCTTTCCCTTCCCAGCGGTGCCCGTGTGAGGCTGCTGGAGCATGGAAAGGATGAAATGGGAGAGAGCTCCGTCCTTGACCTCTCAATCCCGGCCCTCGGGGGCCCTGCTGCAGCTTCCAGGAGAGGCTCAAACAGCTCCGAGCTCTGCTGGAGTGTAGGAAACACTGGAAAAGGTAAAAGGATTTTAGGGCCTGAGAAATAAAAGCAGGTTTCAGAATTATAGGGAAAGAGTTTAGAGATCAGCTTCGCCTGCAGGAACTTTAAGAAGATACAAATATATAACAGGCAAGGGCACTGAAACAATGGTCCAAGCTTCTAGGTTCGGCTGAGACAGCTCTCAGAGCTGCCAAAATTCTGCTCAGTGAGATAGATAAAGCTGGGCTGAGCAATGGAATCCTGTGCAAGGCCTAAAACAAGCAGGGATTGTCTATAACAAGCACACGGGCACTGTCAGAGATTGGTTAAGAGAACTGTCTGCAGTTTTTATAGGAATGCCATTGGCTGAAACACTTTTAAGAATGGTCTGTGACCAGGAAATTCTCTGGAATTCTGTGGCTACGGGAGCCTGTGTCATCTCCTGTGTGTGAGACCGATAAAATAATAAAAGGGTTCATGGAGCTCGGTGCCAGGTCCCCTCCTGTTTGCCAAACGCCGGCACTGGAGAGGAGAGCTGGGATCAGTGCTGGAGCCCCCCGTGCCCTCCCTGCTGCCCACCCTTCCTGGGCGATTTGGGGCAGTTTAATTGCACTGCAGCAATTAACAGCGCTGTTAATTGGAGCAGGAGCTCAGTTCCTGCCTGGAGAGGGACTCGAGTGCCTGTGGCACTGTTTGGCAAAGCTCTTCTCTGTTTGTGCCTGGCAGGGACCCCTTCCCTCATCCCAGGGTGCTCCAGCCTGGCCTTGGGCCCTGCCAGGGATCCAGGGGCAGCCACAGCTGCTCTGGGAATTCCAGCCCAGCTCCTCCCCACCCTCCCAGCCAGGAATTCCTTCCCAATATCCCACCCAAATCTCCCCTTTTCCACCTTAAAGCCATTCCCTGTGTCCTGTCCCTCCATCCCTTGTCCCCAGTCCCTCTCCAGCTCTCCTGGAGCCCCTTTAGGCCCTGCAAGGGGCTCTGAGCTCTCCCTGGATCCTTCTCCTCTCCAGGGGAACATTCCCAGCTCTCCCAGCCTGGCTCCAGAGCAGAGACACCTCACCTATAAAAAGTCATCTCTGTATTGAGCTTTAAAAGTTTCCAAGTCCCCCAGAGGGCTGTGTCTGATGTGTCCCTCAGGGTCCCATCCTCTTAAAATCCAAGTTTTATCCTTCATGGCCTGTCCCCCCTGTACATCTGGGTTATGGAATTCCTGCTGGGAGTCAGCTCAGCAGCAGGTTCTGCCTGATTCGGGGAAATCGGGGATGGCAGAGTTGTTCTGTACTTCTGTGCTTTCCCTGTTTGACTGGAATATTCCTGATTATTTCTGCTGGCTCTCACCCCCTCCCCCTTCTCAGTGAAACGACAGGAAAGAAACCCAGCAAAGTCTGGCACTTTCCACCGTTCTGCCTGTGCTGAAGTTCTGATCTAACATCTGTGAGATTCCCATTGTTCCCCAAATTCCCGCTCCTGTCTGGCCGTGCCCTTTTCCGGAGCCGTCTTCATCTCTCCGTGCCCGTGTTCTGCCTCCTTTCAAAGGAACCTTCCTCTTGAAGTGCATTTTCCTTCTCCCCAGCTGGGCAGGGAATCGGGAGCTGTGCTGGAGAGGGGAGGCTCTGCAGCGTTTGCACATTTTCCCTTTTCATATTTCTCCCCCAGGGCTCCGCTGCTCCCTGCACGGCTCCGTCCCCCCAGAGCCCAGCCCGCTGCTGCTCCCGGGGCTGCCGGCACGGGGAGGCTCTGGAACACTCCTGGAGAGGAGGAGGGGGTGGCTGAGGAAGAGGTTTTGTGTTTTTCCTGCAGTCCATAGCCAGGATTTACCGGGGATGGGCAATGAACAGAGGCAGCCTGCAAAGCAGGGTCCTTCCGTGCCCCGTCTGCTGCTCTCTCCAGGAGCTGGAGATTCCTGTTGTTCCAGTAATTGTTGGATTATTGATTTCATGGATTCCCACACTGGTTTGGGTGGGAAGGGACTTTAAAACCCTTCCAGTGCCACCCCTGCCGTGGCAGGGACACCTCCCACTGTCCCAGGCTGCTCCCAGCCCCAGTGTCCAGCCTGGCCTTGGGCACTGCCAGGGATCCAGGGGCAGCCACAGCTGCTCTGGGAATTCCAGCCCAGCCCCTCCCCACCCTCCCAGCCAGGAATTCCCGATTCCCAAAATCCCATCCATCCCTGCCCTCCGGCAGTGGGAAGCCATTCCCTGTGTCCTGTCACTCCATCCCTTGTAAATCCTCTCTCTCCATCTTTCCTGTAGGCTCAGGGCTGGGAATGTTCCCGTGGAGAGGAGAAGGATCCGGGGAGGGCTCAGAGCCCCTTGCAGGGCCTAAAGGGGCTCCAGGAGGGCTGGGGAGGGACTGGGGACAAGGGATGGAGGGACAGGACACAGGG
>VWZT01004177.1:0-16521 GCA_013397055.1 Pachycephala philippinensis
CACTGGTGGCACCCAGGTCCCACTAGCAGCACCCGGGTCACACTGGAAGCACTCAGGTCACCCTGTCAGTACCCAGGTCACACTGGTGGCACCTGGGTCACACCAGTGGCACCCAAGTCACACTGGTAGCACCCAGGTCACACTGGAAGCACTCAGGTCCCCCTGCAGTACCCAGGTCACACCAGTGGCACCCAAGTCACACTGGTGGCACCCAGGTCCCACGAGCAGCACCTGGGTCGCACTGGCAGCACCCAGACCAGTCTGGTGGCACCCGGGTCCCACCCACGGCCTGGCATGGACGGCACGGCTGTGAGGGAGCGGCGGGTGCCTGCTGCAGTGCTGGGCCCTCAGCACCGCTGTGCAAACTGAGATTGGGGGGAAAAAAGTGCCTGAAAGTGGGAAAAGTTGGGAGGAAGCCCTGAGGGCCCCGTGTCCCCCTTCACGCCGTGCTGCCCGGGATGGCAGCAGCTCAAGGACATGCAGGGGACACGGGTGGGGGGGGTGACACTGCTGGGTGGGGACAAGTGGCCTTCACTTGTCCAGCACCTGCTTAAAAAGGGAGACTTTGCAGAGGAAGGGGAGGCAGAGGGATAAAGTGCAGAGCTGAGCTGGGTGCTCTTCAAAGCAAAGAAAGAACCCCGAGGAGGCAAATCCTTCATTAAAAGCTCTTTCCTCCCCAAAGCCACCCGAGGAGGGGCTCCCAGGGGCACACACCAGGCTGGCACAGCTGGAACGATGTAGGTGAGCCCTTATCTGTAGGAGAAGGATGGGCAAAGACAACTTCCCTGGTTGCCAAGTTCTGCCCTTGCTTTCTGCGTGCCCTGGAGTAAGGCTAAGGTGAGACACGCTGCAAAGGAGACCGTGGCCACCTGGGGAGCCCCTGGTGATGCTCCTGGCATCCTGGGACACTGCTGTGGCCTCAGGACCCTGCAGCACATCCAGGCCCCGAGGCACAGCAGGCTGGAGGAGCAGCTCAGGCACCACCCTGTGCTGCCCCAGACAGAGCCCTGCCCGTGCCAAACCCCCCAAAAGGAGGAAAACAGCGAATTCCTGAACACCATCAGCCTGGCTCCTCCCAGAGCTGAAGTTAAACTCAGACTAAACCCTGCACTGCTGTGGGTTTCACAGCTCTGGCCAAGATGCTGCTGCTGCCTCCTGCGAGTCCCCACGGGGGGTATTTCACATTCCTGCCAGGCCTGATCCTGAATCCAGGGCCCACGTCCCAGCCTCATTCTTCCCCCACAGAATCAGGACCAGGTAAGAGCAGCAGCACCTGTTTCAAAGGGAGAGAGGCTGCAGACCCCCAAGGAGATGGCAGCCAAGGGCCCAGCACGTTTTGGGATCAGCTCCCTCCCTTCCCATCAGCACCAAGGGCACTCGGCAGAATTTGCTCCCCAGAACAGAAGAAATGTGTTCTCTTGGGTTCAAGTGCTGACTGCAGGATGGCAGGGGAGGTCCCTGTCCCACATCCTCCACCAGGACGGGGTGCAGAGAAGAGCCTAGCAGCCAAAGCCTTGGCTCCAGCTCAGTGTGGGCTAAGCCCAAGCCTCATGGATGCAGCAGCGGGGGAAGAAGGGTTGGCGATTTCCCCCAGGGCTATGGGGAGGTGGGGGACGGGCTATTCCTTGATCTGCAACCATGAAGTGCCTGCCCCACCCCAGCAGAAAAGCAGAGGTGGCCTCAAACTTTCCAACACAAGACCAGCCCGAACCATTTTCATCTTTAAACCCAGTCCACGCTGCGCCCTCCTGTCCAGGGAACGAGCACGTCTGACCTGTGAGGGGCAGCCCCGGCCAAGCAGCCTCCCCATCCCTCCACCCCTGCGACCAGGACAGCTCAGGTCACAGCATAGAGCTCCTCACGGTCGTTCTGGCAGATCTGATAGCGACACGTGAGCTTCTGGGACCAGGCCCAGGGCTTCTTATGCTTGTCCCGAGGAGGCAGCAAGAAAGCAACACTGCAGGCCACCAGCACGTGCCAGATGCTGTGGGTGTAGTAATAGTTCTCATTGGTTTCCATGAAAGCGTACACTGAGATGGCAATGAAAGCCAAGGTGATCCCTGGAAGGAGGTAGAAAACCCAGCGCTTCCACGAGGAGGGGTAGCAGTGCCTGCGCTTCGCTCCGTGGTGAACCTGGGGGGTCAGAGCACACGAGGGTTGAGCAGCCCAGCAGAGGCTTAGGCAGGGGGGAACAGACCCCAGGGCATCTGGCAGCCTCCCGGGGTGCTTGCTGTCCCTGAGGAGTTCACTTCCCTGCTGCTTGGGCCCGTCTCTGCTGTGCCAAAGCTCCCCACCAGCCGTGGCACCAGAGCCCAGAGCAGATGCTCAGCTCCTGCCCAGGGCCCAGCCACAGCTCGTGTTTTGGGACAGCACTGGAAGGACAGGTCTGAGACCTGGAACCAGGGGATTTCCCAGCTCCTGGAAGGTGAATCCCTTGCCCTGCCCCCTCCACCTGGGTGTTTCAGGGTGACCAAGCCACGCCTGTGGATGGGCTGGAGCCTTGGGTCTGCTTCACCGCCACCATTCCCCAAGGGGAGCAAAGGGCAGCATGTCCTGCCTGGCTGCCCTCACTTACCCACGCTGTGACCATGATGATGAGGGCGAAGAGGCAGGGCCCCATCATGTTCCACACCCCTCTGCGGTCCAGCTGCAGGGACATGGCAATCAACAGGGTCCCCAAGATGAAAAGGACCTGGAAAAGAGACACCACCCCTGTCAGGAGCTCATCTGTTGAGAGAGCACAGCCAGACATGCCAGAGGCAAGGAGGACCTCTTCTTCTCACTACCCAGCTCTGCATCCACGCAAGAGTCAGGAAAAACACTTTCAAGAGGGAGAAACCACAGAACCCATGAACCTTTACCCCAAATCTCAGGGGAAATCTTCCGGCCCAGCCCCTTACAAGCACGCAGGTTCATGAGCCAAACTCCTGGGACAAAACAACCCAGGGTGGCATTGGGTGACAAACAGGCTTTGTCACCCAGCTGTGTCATTAAAATACAGCAGTGAGAGGGCTCAGCGTGGCCATGTGTGGCTTGGCTGGCTGACACTCACGTATTTCAGGATCTTCTTCAGGCGGGCCATGCAGAGGATGGTGACCCAGATGGACACCACGGAGCCCAGGAAGTCGCAGTACTGCAGGGTGTCGTAGTCCATGATGCACATCACAGCCACGCCCGGCTGGTCGCAGGCGTGGTAGAACTGCGGCCGGGGACAAAAGCAAAGGTCAGCATGAGCCCGCGTGGCTCTCTGGGAAGCGGAGGCAGGACAAGGCTCAGCCCACAGGCAGGATCTCTCCTGCAGGGTCTCCAGGAAGCTCCACCACACCACTGTGGCATTATGGAAAGCAGGTGAGAGCAGGCATCCTGCCCGTCCCAGCAGTTCTGAAAGGGCAGGACACAGTGCTGGAGCAAGCCCAGAGCGGGGACATGAAGGTGCTAAGGGGACTGGAGCACCTTCCCTATAAAGACAGGCTGAGAAAATCGGGGCTGTTCAGCCTGGAGGAGAGAAGGTTGCATGGAGAACTCATAGCACCTCCCAGGATCTGAAGGCGGCTACAGGGAAACTGGAGAGGGACCCTGCTCAGGAACTGGAGTGATGGGACAAGGACTAATGGGTACAAACTGAAAGAGGGGAAATTTAGGTTAGATATTAGGAAGAAATTTTTTACTGTGAGCATGGTGAGACACTGAAACAGGTTCCCCAGGGAGGTTGTGGATGCCCCAGCCCTGCAAGTATTCAAAGCCAGGTTGGATAAGACCTTGAGCAACCAGGTCTAGGGGAATGTGTCCCTGTCCACGGAACTAGGTAATTTTTAAGGTCCATTCCAACCCTTCAAACATTCTTGGATTCTACAATGTGTCCATGGAAGTGCTTGTCCAGTGATCCCAGAAGCTCCTTGTGGAGCTCCAGGATGGGCTGCTCCATCAAGGGCTTCAGTCTGGTGCGGCATTCCCAGAGCTCAGGGGAGGTGTCAGGGGACACAAGGCAGTCCCTACCGTGGAGAAGAACATGGTGTAGGTGTAGACAGAGGCCTCCACCAGGTAGTAGCGATACACAGCGACTGCAATGGCGGGCAGGAACATGAGGTTGCTCAGGGTGAGCAGCAGCGTGGCCAAGTTCTGTGTGCCCACGGTCTGGGCCTTAGTGTCATCTGTGCAGCTCCAGCCACCCCAACCTGTGGACAGAGAGGCTTCTGTGGATCTCACAGGCCCTGCCTTGTCCTCCCACAGCACCCAGCAGGAGCCTGGAATTGCTGAGAAGGAGCAATCCCACACCCAGGCTTGTCCCCCAGCCTTCTCTCCATCAGCCTGTCACACTCCTGCTCTCAGGGTGGTCTCATTACCTGCCACATGCTCTGCTGTGGGAAGCTGCAGAACCCCAGCAGAACCCCGTGGCTGCCCTGAGGACATTCCCCCAGGCTGCTTCCATCATCCAGAGGCTATCCTACAGCCAGACTGGTACTTCCAATCCCTACAGTAACTCAACACACGTGCTACTTGCTGCTGGAACATCGAGCACTCAGGGTTCAGATGCTTCACATGATGGTGTAAGTTGGATGCAAGATCCCTACGGATCCCAGGAATCAAGTGGAGAAAGATCCCCAGCACTGAGGAAGCCACTGGGCTCCTCTCCTACCAGCTGTCACAGCAGGGCAGCCCCAAAGCCAGGTCAGGCTGCTCTGGACCTTCCCTGACTGACTCTTGAAGATCTCCAAGGATAGAGACCTGGGAAGTGTGCAAAAATGAACAGCTCTGAAGGGGGAAAATATGTGTCTTCCTCAATTTAGGTGAAAATTTCCTTGCTGCAGCCCCTGTCTGTGGCCTCTTGCCCTTTCCCTGTGCTCACCACCCTGCGTAGCTAGCTCCAGGGTCCCTGTAACCTCCGTGGGCAGCACAAAGTGTGACAGAAAGCTCCTCTTCCACAGGCTGAACAAACCCACTGCCTCAGCCCATGGTGACATCCAGCGCTGCACAGGAGAGTGGGAGTGAAAATTTCCCAAAGGACAGTGCCTGGCACAAAACGCAGCTCTCAGCCTCTGACTGGACACCAAGGACTGAACCGAGGCAATCTCTATGAACACAAATCTGCCTTCTCTTTTTTTAAAATTATTTAAATTATTTAAATTAAAGATTAGGATGGCCATGCCCTCCTTTTGAAAAAAGGTCAGTGACAGGGCAGCCGGGGTGTGTGCAGGCACCCCATGGTCAAGGAGCAGAGTTAACAGCAGCATCCATCCCATTGCAGAGTCACTGGAACCCTCAGCAGCAGCTCTGCCCCGTGTGCTGGCTCCCTGCCAGGCAGAGCCCAGGGAAGCTCCTCTCTCCGGTTTATTTCTGGGTCACGAATATGCAGATCGGAGTGATTCAGCGCAAAGCTGTCCTCAGCCTGATTCCCCAGTTCCCTTAAGGTGCTCTGTGCTTCCCAGAACCTGGCAGCCCTCGGGGAAATTGGGATGCTGCTCCCCATCTCGCTCCTCACCCACCATCAGCACTGCAGCAGGGAGGTCCTGGCTCGGGCCCAGAGCAGCAGGGAACCACATTTACCTTGTCCCTCTGCTGAGAACAGGTACACAGACCCACCCAGCCACAGCAGACTCATCTTCCCTACACCACAGACTTCCCAGGCCATTAGGATAATTAGGAGCTGACACAGATATTCCTCCTCCAGGGGCACCTCTGAGTCTAAGGCTCTTGGCAGGAGACACACAGGGACCGCAGCCCGGCCTCAGCACATCCCGTACCAGGAACCTACACAACAAACCTCCCTGACAGGCACAGGCTCCGACACAGGCGTTTTCAGGCACCCTGCTCTCTCTGGGGGAAGCTCAGAAGCACTTCTCCAAGCCCTGGGGGACTCCAAGCTGTCCTCATCCCAATTCCCCATCACCCCCGGGCTGCCCTGTGCTTCCCAGAACTTTGCTTCCCCGAGCACTGTGACACTGCCAGCCAAGGAAGACCCCAGGCTCCCCCACCCAAACACCACCACTCCAAACTGTGTTGTGCCCTCGGGGAGGATGGCAAAGCTCCCCGGGAGAAGGCACTCACCAGCCTTGCAGCTGCAGCCAGCGTAGAGGTAGCCGTGCCTGCGCAGGAGGCTGCACTGCCCGTAGGGCCCGCAGTCGTTGAAGCAGGGCGTGAGGTACACGAACACCGTCACCTTGGCTTCTGCACTGCCACACTCCCTGCAAGCACAGCAGGTCCCCTTGGTGCCACAGTCCTTGGGGCAGCCCTGTGCCCTGCTCCCCACGGCCAGGCCATGCTCCTGTGTGCAAGCTCCCTGTGTTTCGGGAGCTGCTCCATCCCTCCCAAGAGCCAGGAGCAGAGTATGCTCTCTCGCCACTCGGGCAGCCAAACTGATGTCCAGGTGGGTGTCAGCTCTTCCCAGACCCCCGTGACAGACCCCAGTGCCCATGACTGTCCTCAGGACCAGTGTCACCAGTGCTGTTTTGCATCATGCACTTGGCTCCTTACACCAGAAACCAGCAGGAAGGCAAACTGCCGGAATTCGGGCACAGCTGTCTGCACCTCAGAGACCTCCCAGAAGGGCAACAGCAGCAATTATTTCCCAATTTATCACCTCCAAACCCACCTGGGGAGGAGGAAGCTCACCTAGGCAGGCTCTGCCATCTGCAGTCTACATGAGATGTGCCAGCTCAGCACCAAGCAAGCCTTGGGTGCTCACAAGGGAGCAGGTCAGCAGGGCCACCCACCTCCTTGTCCCTCTGCAGCCACAGCTCAGCTGCCACCAGCTAGAGGAGCCCACAGCCCGGACATGAGGACAGGGGTCAGGTTTGCTCACACAAGCCCAGGGCAGTGGGGTGTAGGAGGATGACAGCCAGACTCACCCCTGTCCCCTGGGGCAGAGGAGCTGCAGGGACAGGAACCAGTCATCAGTCTGTGGGTACAGGACAATCAGCATCGCTTCCCCAGAGGACGTGCTCACACGCAGAGGGTAGCCCTGGGAGAAAGCTGAAAGAAAAGAGGGTGCTGTGATGTGCCAGGGCTTGAGGAGAAGGGCCCACAGCAACCCCAGGCTGAGGCTGACCACACAGGAATCAGCTGCCTCCTGTGGCTCCTCGCTCCCATGCTCAGGAGGCACCAGGCGCATGAGAGGACCCCTGCTCTCAAGACCCTTTTTCTTGAGATCTCAGTTTTTTCTTTCACCCCAGTTCCTGGTACATGTCTGAGCAGCACAGGGCACCTGGAACAGCCTGTTGTCTTGGCTGGTCCTCCAGTGCACAGCTTAGCTGCTTTGCACAGCAGCAGTACCTTCACCATCCCCAAACCTCCTGCCAACAAGGAAGGGCCCCAGCTGGTAACCAGACCTTCTTTTGGTGGAGGCTATCTCGTGGTGCCAGTCCATCACCCTGGCAATGTGCCAGCACAAAGACCTCATGAGGGTTTGTGCCAAAATCGGTTTCTCTGGGACACTCCATGAAGTCCTGAGTCAGTTAACAGCTCTCCAGGTCTAAAAGCAGAGCCCTGGGCTGACACAGCTGAGCTGGAGGCAGTGCCAGCACCTCTCCTACCTGTGCTGCAGTTCCGTGAGGCGTTGAGGGACAGCACTGGGGAAGCAGCACTCACACAGGCTGCCACGGTGGCGTTGGCCAGGCTCACGGACGTCTGTGCAAACAGAGCAGTGTCCCATGTTAGAGTGCCCCGATGCCACCCCCCTGCACCACTCCTCTCCACAGTGCCCACAGGACAATAAATCCTGCAGGTCAAGTCACCCATCAATTCAGAAAGTTTCTGGTTCACTTGGCCTTGTGCTGCCGCTGTGTTGTGTTGTGACTGAGAGCCAAGAGACCCTCCTGGGGGATGCTCCCAGGGGAACTGCCCCAAAGCCGGGATACTCACACATCATTTCAGCACCAGCACAGGGTGGCACAAGTCAGAGTCCGCAGAACATCAGGGCTGAGCCCTGCTCCAGCCCTCAAGAAGTTTCACAGAAGTTCAGGGGGCTGATTTTGGTGGTGGTGGGGGTGGGGGGGTGTCACTGAAGGAGCCTGGGAATCAGTGGCTTGGACAGGAACATCCCTGGGTTCCCCTGCTCAGCCTCCTCTCCTGGTGGCAGGGCGCCAGGCTCCCGTGGAGAAGATGGCATTGCAGCTGCTTTCCATTTTGTCTCCTCTGCGTCACTGCCGCCACAAGCCGCAGGCTGTGGCATTTGAATTGGAGCTGGCAGGTGGGACACGCTGGAAGCAGCTAAAACAGGCTCGAGGTGTTTTGTAACAACAAAAAGAGAAATAGCTCCACTGGTACCTACAGCCCTGGGAGCACGCAGCCCAGGAGCAGGGACAAAGCCCTGCCAAGGGGACACAACCCTGTCCATCACCTTGTTAAGCAGCAGATTGACCACGAGGGATCCCCCGCTGTCCACGCCCGTGTTCAGGTTGAGCAGGAGCAGGGTGGGGGAGAGGGAGTTCACGGGCACACTGGGACCGTTCAGCAGCCGGTAGCGCACGGACACCACGTCCAGGTCCTCCCTCACCACGGGCTGGCTCTGCAGGCACGAGCTCCTCTGGCTGGACACATTGCGTGGAGCCTCTCCAGCAGCTGGAGCAGAGCTGCCTGCTGCTCCTGGCCTGGCACCAGCCTGGCTCTGGTTTAGGCTGATGAAGTTAAGGAAGGAACTGGCGCTTCCTGGTCTGCAAACTAGAGCAAAAGAGGAGAGGAATCAGCACAGCCGGGTCTAGCACCTCACCCAGGCAGGGCCACAGCAGCTCCAGTGCTCCAAGGGACAGCACAGACTGGGGGGTTTCAGATGGTTCATGCCCTGCATGAACTGTCCCTGAGGGGGACCACCCACTATTTGGGACACTGATGGAAGCCAGACAGGGGTACAGAGGGTGGAAGCACCCTGGAGCTGCAGGGAAGGGGGAGCAGAAGGAGGGATAACACAGCACCATCAAGGTGCCCAGGGAATGCTCACTCGCCAGCAGCAGAGCTCAGCACTCAGCTGTCCCACAGCCACAGGCTGCACAAAAGTCTCTCCCAGCTCCCCATATGTGAGCAAACAAAGCTGAGCAGGAGGGAGAAGCCAACCCAGTGGAGCTACGGGCACAAACCATCACACTGTGGCAGATGGAGCTGAATGGGACACTTGGAGTCCCACTGCTGGAGCTGTGCATTGCTCCCAGAGACTCCAGTGCTACCCTCTAACAGCTCTGCTGCCAGTGCCAGGCCTTCCAGCACACAGGATGAGGCTCTGCTTCGAAGAGGAAGTAGCAGAACCCCCAGCAGAAGAAAACTTTAAAGATGTACCTAGTTGGTGAGCTTCCAGCAGTCAAACAAGGATTATGATCATGTAATAGGTGCAAAGGTGCCTATCACAGCCACAAGGGCCTTGTGACCACCTGAGCCACAAGATGTCACCGGAAATGGTGACATCCCCTTACAGCAACCCCAGACATTTCCCCAAGAAAACCTCTGTGAGGCGGTTTCCTGCCTGTAGCCTTCTCTTGGCCAATTACCAGTCAACACAGCCTTAGTCTGGTCTACCACCCAAAACCATTTTCCCCACCAGATTTTAACCCAGCCACTGCTTCTCAAACAACTTTTAGAAAAATAACATTGAACTTTTCAGGTGTTTCCAAAACAGGCACCTCTAGCAAAAGCCTCTCTGGGGTGAACACTGGAGCCTTCAATTTTGACCCCAAAGCAAAAACTAGGGCCTCCAAGAGGAGGCAACCAGCATGCTGGGGAGCACAGGCCACCACAGCCAGGCACCCAAAGACCCAGGGGAGACACAGCATGCACAGAGCTCCCTCTGCTCCTTCCCTCACAACTAAAGAACACGGAATCCCACCTGTGAAGGAAGCCAGCATCTCCAGGGACACGCTGGCATTGCCAGTGCCGAGACTCTCCACCATGATCTGCAGCCACTTCTCCCAGGGCGGCGAATCCAGGGCCAGGCTGCAGTTGATGCTCCCGGTGCAGGTGAGGCTCTTCTGGAAGGACTGGGGCAGGGTGATGGAGCCCAGCAGCACCCGCACGGCGCAGGCTCTCTGCTCGCTGGTGACGCAGCTGCTCAGCTGGAACCGCATCCCCGAAGCGTGTTTGGGAACGAAGACCCTGCAGGAAGGAGGGAGCAGCAGTTTGCAGAGCTTACACTCCCAACACAAGCCAGGCCCCCAGGGCTTTGTGACAAGAACTAGACTGCCCTGGTTGGTGCTGTGAAAATCCTTCCCGAGGCAAACATCAGGAAGAACTAAAATTCTGCAGTTGAATCTATGACCACCTGGGAGGGGTCAGAGAAGGGTGCTCGTGTGCTCCCCGTGCAGATCCTACCACTGCTGCAGGGGGCTCAGAAACAGGCTCACAGACCCCCCAGCTCCAGCCCCACGTGGAAACAACACCGCCTTCCCCTAGGCAGCTCGTGTGGGAAATCCCACCCCGCCATGCCCTCGGTTGCCCACCCGCTGCTCCCACTCACTTGACATGCAGTGGCTTAGCAGGCGAGACAACGGTGTGTGGCATGGGGACACCGGGCTCCAGGACAGGCATATCAGTGAGTCTGAGCACAAACATATCTGCCTGGAACATATAGGGGCATGGAGTGGAGAAGCCCTGCAGGAGGGGAGAGCACAGGGGTCAGCTGTGGTTGTGACGAGACGCGCGGGACAGGGCGCTGGGCAGGACCCTCACCTTCACCTCGATCCTGCCCGCGGCCTCGGGGAGGTGGGCGGCGATGAACCAGTCCCCAGCAGCGGGGCTGGTGACGTTCACAAAGGTGGTGTTCTGCACGGCACTGCTCAGGGTGATGCTGATGTTGTAGGAGGGACGGACGGTGGCGTTGGCAGGAAAGCGAGTGCCCAGCGGGTTAATGACGGGAGGGGCTCCGTGGCGAAAGTGCCTGAGAGAGAACCACGGTCAGAGTGAGCCCAGGGATGTAGGGACGCTGGCAGGATAACCTGGGATACAAATTAACTAGGGGACATCCAGGATGGCCTGGGATTGGAAAGGGAGCGGGCTGGAAAACCCCACATTTTCAAGCGGAGTCATCATTTTAATCTGGTGAGGACTGGCTGCTATTAGCTTATCCGGGATTTATTTAGAGATTGGTTTAACTTTGCAGCTTATTAAGATTTGCATGGTTCCATCAAGGCTGGAAGCAAATCTCCAACACTTACTAAGGCTAAGCCCCACCCACAGACTACTGCTTTATAACCATCAGAAAATTCCCCATTTAGAGAAAAACCTCCACAAAGACCTTTAATTTTCTAGCTAAGATCTGCATCTTCCCATTTCCTCCTTCAAGGAAGGCAGACAGACAGACTGAAAAGACACTTTCCAAGGAAGGCCCCTATTACAGACTTCAGTACAGCAGCACTTCTGCTTTCCAGATAAGCCCAGCATTTGAAGCAGAAGAAACACACACAGCTAAGGAATGTGGAGGATATTTATTCAGTCAATTTGCCATTTAATTTGATTGCTTTTGGACTGCACTGCAACAGGTCCAGCAAGCAAACATGACAGGTGATATGTTATTACCCCTTGGAGCTTATCTGGGTTAGCCATCACTTCTTGGACTATTGTTTAGCTGCTGCCTTGTCCTTCATGTCCCCAAACTATTGTAAATCTTTCTGGGAAACAGAAAGCAGGAAGATCATCTGTGCCAGGCTGCTCAGGAACAAATAAGAGTGCCAGTCTCTGCCCGGGACAGACCAGGGAAGCACAAGCCAAGCAGCTTCAGTTGCTCCCAGATCTCTGTGGAACAGGTGCTAGAGATCCCTGTGACTCCACGGGCACAGCTTGCTGAGGAAGCTTGGTATCCTCCAAAGATAAAGCTCAAAATCGGGCAAGTTTTTGACCTCACATCCTTCAACAAGTACTGCTTTAAGCAGCATTTCTTTCCCTGACATTGAGTTTGCAATCTTCTCACGCTCTTGTATCCACAGGACACCACATTCCTCTCCTATCTCTGCTCCACACCTGGCCACACCCCTTATAAAGTGCCCCCAAATCTCCTCAGTTCTTCTGTACTGGGCATCTCCAGCCACTTTGGGTCTGCTCAAGTCCCCTGTAGTCCTGCCACATCCTCTGGCACCACGCGTGGGTTCTGCCAGGCCAGGAGCACCTCTGAGCAGCACATCTGCCTCACTGCGAAGCTCTCTCCAGTGTCCTGAGGGGTCTCTGGGACACCACACCTGACAGGCAGCCCCAGATCCACTGGTAACATGAACACAAACCACTCCTACAGGTTTAAACACAGATTCAGTGCTCCTACATGAAGAAACTACAGCTCCTGCAGCTGAGGAGCCCGGCCTCCACAACCAACCAGCCCCAGCCACGAGTGACCAGGACAAGGGGACAAGAAGCTCACAAGGACAAGCCCTGGGACATACAGGGACATACATACACAGTGATCTCCATGCTGGTGCACTCGGGGCCTTTCCCCCGGGATGCCTGCAGGAGCCAGCGTAGCAGCACAGTGTCTTCTGGCACGTGGAAGTGGAAGAGCTTGGCGTTCCCATACCAGCTGTAGAAGGACAGCTTCTGAGCACTCTGAGAGAAGTACTCGGAGACATACAGCGAGTCTGGAAGGGAGAGAGCACAGCAGTTGGCGGGGGTGCTGCTGGGGGCAGGCTGCAGGGCTTTATCCACCCACAGAAGCACACAGGAGGCTTAATGTTTCTTGGAAAAGTGCACTTTGTGTCCCTGATTTCTCATTCCAGTCCCATTAGATATGTGGTGATCCACGCACCTGCAGCCAGAACCACCCACACTCCCGCTATGAAACCATCACCCTGACCCAGAGAGCACTAACAGATGCCTGAATTACACTCTGAGAGACGTGCCCTGAAGATGAGAGATCACCAGAGACACCAAGGAGGAGGAAAAGGTCAGGAGGAAAGTTGATGGCAGAAGCAAAGGTGATGGAATAGGCAGCAGGAAACGCAGGGGCACGGCGCAGAGCAGATGGGTGCAGGCAGCACAGGGCTGCCCAGTGCCCCAGCAGCAGTGAATGGTGCCAAGAGGCAGGAGCTGTGCCCTTGTCTTCTGCTGAGCACATGGGCTGATGTTTTACATGTGCAGAGAATGAAAGGACAGGATTTTAAACTAAAGGAGGGGAGATTTAGATTGGATGTTAGGAGGAAATTGTTCCCTGTGATGGTGGGGAAGCACAGGGTGCCCAGAGAAGCTGTGGCTGCTCCTGGATCCCTGGAAGTGTCCAAGGCCAGGTTGGACGGAGCTTGGAGCAATCTGGTCTAGTGGAAGGTGTCCCTGCCCATGAGATGATCTTTAAAGGTCCCTTTCAACCCAAACCATTCTGTGGTTATGCATTCACCCAGCTCAGGACACAGGTGCTGTATTCCTGTGACACACGACACTATGAAAATTCATGTGCTGCAAATGTAACTCTGCTTTCAGACATACCTTCCAGACTCTAAAGATTTTCCTAGCTGGAGGAAAGGCTGCTGGGATAGTGAGAACAGCCCCAGGGTAGGCTGAGAGGGCAGGCAAGAGGACAAGAGCTACTCAGTCAAAGTGCCACCAGGACTAACTAGATCCTCCATCCCTCTGAGCAGCTGTACACCTACAGATCACCCCCAGCAAAATTATACATTAACCAAACCAGCCAGACTGCAACTCAGGGCTGGAAAAGAAGCATCACACCAGCTGAGAAAGGGATAAAACTGCACAGAGACAGCGGAGCCAAGGCCGTGCTGCCCATCCAAAACCAAGGTTTGTGACACTTAGCGAGGGGGTAAAAGGTTATGTCTTCACGTGTCTGTGGAGTGCTTCCTGATGCTCCTTCCTACTTTGGAATCCCCAGAGTGGGGAGAAACTGTGGCACCTTTCAGAGGCAGATTCCTCACTTCTATCATGGAACAGCAGTGAGGGTGAGCTAACTTGCCTTCCTCCAATGCTGCACAGGGTCGTGCTGGAAACACAGAGGACCCAACTGTGTGTAACAAAGATGGCAAAGAAAGAGGAAAACAATCCTCAGGCAGGATGAGATCCTTGGGACATACTTCCTGCCGAGAGGAATGTAATCCTCGCAGGAACTACGATTCATGCCCCAAAGGAGGACGCTCGCTAGCCTGCACCCATGGCAGGAGACAGGAACGGTAATCATGGGTTTAACTCCTTGGCAACTCACCAAGCCCGAGCCTGCGGGCATCCTGCAAGCCCAGCAGGGAAAGGAGGAAACAGGAAAGCGAGAAATACCAGCCACACCAGGCAGCTGGAGGATTTGCTCCTGGAGGAAGAGCACGGCTGCCTGACCTTGCCGCAGGGGCTGCCCCGGCCACGCACCCACGGGGGCCAGCCAAGGGAGCAGAGCTCGCAGCACCTTTGTGCACGGAGCCAGGAAAAGTGAGCCACAGGGAAAAGTGAGCCTTGAGCAGGACAGCCAAGAGGCCACAGCCCATGGGCAGAGCTGTCCCACTGCAGTCCCCACACCGGGGTCACACTGCTCTCCAGGCCAGCAAGGAGCAGACACCACAAAAGGGGCTTTTCAAACCAGTGCTCCCTGGCTGAAACGCCAGCGCAGTGCGTGGGTACTGCGGACAAGAGCTGGCTGTGATCCCTGCCAGCCCGGGGACATTGCCCACACTGGGGCTATGGAAAGGAGCAGGCTTTCATCAGTGGTGTCTGTACCCCCAGCACACTCCACACGCGCTTGGCACTCTCGTTTCTGGCACTCCATGGAGACATTTGGGCACAGGATGAGGGTGGGCAGGGACACAAAGCGTGATTAGAGCTGGGAGAGCCCTGGTCCTTCTCCACGCAACAGGTCCCATCAGACAACCTACAGCCTGCCCCAAAACACACTGCCCCAACCTCACCAGCTGTCAGCCACGGTCACCACCCGTCCTGCACGTCCTCACCAAGCCAAAGCTTGCTCTGTGTGGGTTTGGGGGAGGAGAGGGCAGGCCAGCTGCAAAATTAAAAACTCCAGCAATCAGCAGTGCTCTTTATTAAGGACTGGTCAATTATGTGGAGCGAGCTCAAGAGCATTACCAGGTCAGAGCAGGCAGACCTGCCCTGCCCACACACGGCCTGCCACCAGGTAAGCACCAGCTGGGACTGTGGACGAAGTCCACTGACAAACAGCTTCTTGTGGTGACAAGGGCTGAGCTCCTGCTCACAGGCTGTGCTGGGCACCCAGAGCTGCACCAGCAAGCTGGTATGTGACTCCCAGGCCACCCTCCGCCCTGGCTGACAAGGAAATACCACAGATAAACGGAACATCAGCACAGAAAAGCCTGAAAGACAGGTCACTGCAGCCAAAGCGTGTGCTCTGGCAGCCCATTTGCATCAAGAGAGAGTTCTCTGGCATGTGCTGTGCTCTGTTTGTGTCCATTCCCATCTATTCAGTCTGCTCGGCACCAGCATGGCAACACCTGGAAAGTCCCATTTGACTGTTCCATGATGTGAACAAGCTTTAAACTGAGCAAGAGACCCATCCAGTGGATGCTGTTTTCCATCCTCTTCCATACAGATTTCCCATAAGCAGATTTCAAACGTATTATGCAAAAACCAAAAGTGTTTTAAGACAAGGAACAGAGCGCAGTAGAATCCCTGATGCACAGAGGAGACACATTATTTCAATTTCAGATTAAAGAGTCACCTGCTACAGCTTGGGTTTGTTTGTCCAAGGATGATCTCATGGTACTTTTAGGAAATAATACCTTGACTGCGGGTTTCACAGGGCTTCCCATCAAAGGGATGAAGTGCTCATTTCAAAGCAGACACTGTCTAAAGCTACAGAGTTGATGATGAGCCTGACTCAAGAAAAGACTGGGCTATGATGCAGGATGTTTGCCCATTTACAGTGTAACAGAAATCCTGTTCCTTTATCCCAGGTCAAAAATCCGCCCACAGGCGCTGCAGAACAAGGACCCCCTCGCTCCCCTGGGGAGCAGCCGATCTTTGCCAGCAGCCAGACTTAACCCTACGGAAGCATTCCCTACGGAGGCATTCCCACAGCCGGCGGGACGGCGCCGGGACAAAGCCAGCAGCACACCTGAGGCGCAGGGGAGCTGTGCAGGGCTGGGAACCCAGCGAGCGGGATGCCAGAGCAGGGTGGGCCTGGGGCACGGGGCCATCTCGCCCGTGGCTCCCCGAGAGCCTCACGCTCTGCGGACTGTGAGGAAGCGAGAACCACCTTGGGCAGGACAGGACGGGCAGAACGAGCCGAGCTCCGTGACGGGGTGAGCAGGTGAACAACCTCGCCTCCCCAAACCTCTCCCCACCGCCACAGAAGCTCCGGAGGGGGGGCACAATCCCAGCGGGACCCCAGACCCCGAGTCCCAAAAGCCCCGCTCCCATCCATCCGCCTGAATGCCCTGGAAGTAAAGTAAGCTGAAAACAAGGCAAACCCAAGGAAAACAACCGCTGCGAACACAGCAGAACCCTCTGGGACCGGCCTGACCTCCCACTGCTCCGCAGGACCGGCACAAGCGCTGCTCCCCGGGGATGCTCAAGAGCCCCTGGCTCCCTCGGGAAAGCACGAAGCCACCCCAAAGTCACTGCAGATCCACCCGGGCAGCAGCTGCGGGACCGGGGCAG
>VWZT01004177.1:27761-92991 GCA_013397055.1 Pachycephala philippinensis
CCCATCCCCATCCCCATCCCTCTCCCCATCCCATCCCCCTCCTGCCTTGAAGTTGACGGGGTCCACACGCAGGTTGTAGGCGTGCAGGTTGCTGAGCTCAGACAGAGCCTGGCTGAGGTTGTCCAGGTTCTTGATGGCAGTGCCCAGGGCAGCCACCACTTTCCTGCCATGACCACGGATCTGGTCAGAGCCTGCTGACAGGTCGAAATGGGGGAAGTAGGTCTTGGTCGGGGGGTAGGCGTGGAACATCCTGGGGGAGTGGAACAGTCAGTGGTGCTGACCCCGGCCGGACCCACCACACTGGCCCCTCTGTGGGGCTCCCACCTCCTCATCCCCCCCGCCCATGGGGTCCCCAGGAGTGTACCTCCACAGGGCGTCGGCACCGATCTCCTCCTCGGCGCCCCCCACCTTTCCCCAGACCTGCTGGATCAGCTTCTTGTCCTCGGCGGTCAGCATGGTGGCGGCTGGAAGAGTGGGCAGGGATTGGTGGCGGCAGCACCCGCCGGGACGCCTCTTATAGCCGCTGGCACCTCCACCCAGCCTTATCTTATCACACTGAGGGGCGAGGGGATGGCCGGGCCCTGGGAGCGGCTGCAGCACTGCCTTGCGGGGGCCCAGATGACTTGGGGGGAGCCCTGCCCTAAGGAGGCCCCTGGGGGGCCCAGCTGCCTGTCCTGCACTGCTGCACCAGCCCAACACCAGAATTGGGCTGGGGGCAGCACCTCACCAGCCCTGGGCATGTCCCGTGGGTGCCACAGCCTTGTCCACCCTGCCTGGCATGTTCTCAAACCTCCTATTGTGATCCATCATTCCCCACGGATGGGCCAGGGTCCTCCTTGGCTCTGAGGGTGCTGAGATAGGTCCCACAAGTGTCCCTGGTCCCCTCCAGGCTTTGGCACATCCAGCCCCTCTCTGCTCCAAAAGCCCCATGGCCTCTGAGTAGGAGCCATGGACAAGCCCTCCCAGAGAAACCCAGGCAGGGAACTGGTTCATGGTCTTCCCAAAGTCCATCCTGTGATGCTTGTCAGTCCTGGACTTCTTCCCTTCTTCCCACCTCAATGTGTGCTCCTGCCTCTCCCCATAAATGCTGGGACATCCTGCAGGGCACGTGGTGTCTGGTCATACAATAATAGAATTTTAGAATAATACAATTATTAATGTTGGAAAAGGTGTCTAGGATCATCGGGCCCAACCATTCCCCCAGCACTGCCAAGGCCAACACTAAACCAGGTCCCCAAGAGCCACATCTACACATCTTCTAAATCCCTCCAGGGACAGGGACTCCACCACTGCCCTGGACAGCCTGTGCCAGTGCTTGACAATGCTTTCAACGAAGAAATTTTTCCTAATATCCAACCTAAACCTCTCCTGGCACAACTTGAGGCCATTTCCTCTGACTCTCACATCCTTCTCTCAGCCTCTGTAGGGAGGAGTTGGTGCAAACATGGGGTAAGGGACACGCCAGATGCTGACCTAGCACATCAGTCACAGATTTACACCTCCAGGCTACCTCTCATCCATGGATGCAGAACGCTTTAAAAGCTGCTACGGTGACAGGTTTAGAGCCATTTGGTGTCCTGAGAGGTTCCACACCACCTTTCTCCCCCTTGTCCAAACACAGTCCCTGAATTCCATGGATGAGATGAGGACTGCCACTTGCAGTGCCAGCTCAGGCTGGCCATCAGAGCATGCTGAAGGCTTTGCACCCACTGCTTGTTTCAGAAGTCTCTGAGACAGGAGCTGACATGGTGCTGTGCTTTAGGTTTTTGGCCAAACTGGCCCCGGTAACACGCTGATGTTCCAGGTTTTGTTGAGCAGCATTTGCACAGCACCGAGACTGCCTCTGTTTCTCACTCTGCCCCCACCCAGGGAATAGCTTTTGGGGTGCTGGGAGAGGACACAGCCAGGCAGACAGGCCCAACTAACCAAAGAGGTATTTCATACCATATAACACCATGCTCAGCAATCAAAGGGAAAAGCAGGGGTTTGAGAGAGCTTTAGGGGGGTTATCCATGGTTTTTGCTCATGAACTGGCTGAACATCAGCCTACCCATGGAATGTGGTGAGTGATTGCCTTTGCATGCCCTGTTTTGTTTTCTTCCCTGTGCTTCCACTTAGTCTTCACTTACTAAACAATTATTTATGTTTGTTTGTTTGATTTTGACCCCAGATTTTTCTTGCTTTTATTCTCCCTCTGCCCTTCACCTCATCCCATTGTGGGGGGGAAGTGAGTGGGCAGCTGGGGTGCAGAGGCTGCACAGTGGGGTTAACCCACAGCATGAAGCACATCAGATACCATGTCCTACCCCATGGAGAGAGGAGTGACAGGATGATGCCCTGAATTGCAATGCAGGTTTGATTCCCAACAGGCTGGGATGGGTTTTGGATAGGTCAAGCAAAAAGCCTGGGTCCATTCAATGTCCTAGCAGGGTAAAAGACTCTTTCCTGGTCAGCCTGGAAACAGTCTGTGGTGGACACACCTTGGTGAGCAGCTGCATTCACAGGGCTCCAGCCCATTCTGGGCTTCTGCTCTATGGGATGTTGTTCCCACTGAATGTCATGTTATCCCCACTGAACTGGCACATGAATTAGTACGAGTTCATTAGTATATGAATTAGCACATGAATTTATAAAGTTTAGTATTTCCCCCTCCATGTTGTGTAGACATTTCGGAACACCCCTGCCTGAACAGTCAGGTGTGGGCAGAACACATCGAGATGAAAGCACAGAGACCATAGCTCACATTTGAATTATTTATTGGGTTTTGCAGATGACTGAGTCCCTGCAGAGGGGTTTAAAGAGCTGCCCAGGAAGGGGTGATACCCCAGAGCCTGGCAGCAGGGCTGGGCTGTGGATGGGCCTCCCTCACCCTCTGTTGAGGCCATTTATCTGTACTTCTCAGTCAGAACAGAGGAAACACTGGACAGGAACTTGTCCCACGCAGCATGAACTTCTGGGGTGAAGTCACTGGGATAGCGGGCAGCCACAGAGCACAGGATACAGTGGGAAAGCAGCTGTAAGGGAAAGCAGCATGAAATCCATCACAATGAGTACCAGGTATCAGTGCAGGGGTCTGCAAGGGACCTTGGGCCCAGTGTGCTCTGGGATGACAACTACGTGTCCCAACCAGGCACTGCTGCTGCCTGAGATGGGAGTGAAGAAGCACAGTTGTCTTTGGTACAGGGCAATAGGCACTGCTTGATCCCACCCCCTCTTCCATGTATCCCTTCCTTCCTCAAGTGTGACAAAGTGGGACTGTTTATAATTTATTAAAACTTTGTTCAAGACAGGTGATGTAGCTTGATGTGTGAGGCAGATTCATGAATTACAGCAAAACCAGCAGAGATTCGAGTCTGTCTAACACAAACCACAGGAGCCCCCTTTGCCTGCACTGGACCAGAACTTCCATTAAAAGATCCAATCTCAGGTTAAAAATCATATGAGAAACAGGCTGTGCAGCACAGTCAGGGATCAAGCTGTCATTAATCCACGTGGCCTGTGGTCTCTAATTCTGTGATGGCAGTTTCCACCCCTGAAAGTCTCTGTGCTCACTCACCTTGAAGTTCACGGGGTCCACCCTGAGGATGTAAGCATGCAGCTCACTGAGCTTGGCCAAAGCCCCTCGAATGTCATCAATGTGCTTCACAGCTTCCCCGATGGCATTCATGACCTTGGAGCCATGGCCACGGAGCTGAGCTGAGCCTTGGCTCAGATCGAAGTGAGGGAAGTAGGTTTTTGTCTGGGGGTAGCTGAAGAAAAGCCTGGAGGAAAACATGAGGAAGAGGATCAGCACTAGAAATGGTATGAGGTGGTAAAACCTCAGAGTAAGTGCAGTGTAAACCTTCTGCAGCACATGCAGGTTAGACAGCAGGTTAATCTGTACGTACTAGAGAAGAATTAAGTGTTAAAAATTATTTAAAACTTAATGTAATTTTGGGTTTGGTTTTGTTTGATTTTGTTTTTAATAAATAAAAGCCCCAAATTGTCACCAAATTTCCCGTATTTAATTATAACCAAGTTTCCAGGGCCTTCAAACTAAAATGAACAAACCAGAATTGATATGAGTGCTACTCAGAATCCTGAAAGGAGGAACACAATACTTTATACTGAGCTGTAAACAACATTTAAATCACTTTGAATAACATAAGAACTTCTGAACATTTACAGACACTTTTGTGCCAGCTTGCCTAATTGGCATGGACTTTGAATTACTGTGCCATGCTTCATGCAGGGGTCCAGCTGTCTTGTTTTCTAAACGTTTGTAACTTACCAACTGGAACAATGAAACCTGAGCATCCAGTGAATTTGGTGGATAGCTATTCTCTTAATGGATAAAAACTGTCAGAGAAAGTGCATCACCTGTACAATAAAACACTTCAAGTTTATCCCCTAACAGGGATAATGGTGTTTAGGACACTGAGTATGAATAACTTTGAATTCCTTGCCAGTGCTTCTGGCTATGAATTCTTCTGTATGGCTATAAGGAGAAAAAAAACCCCTATTAAATTGTTTAAAAAATCATGGTTTACTGCTAGATTTTGAAGCATTTAGTAGCACAGATATAACTCCTGAAGATTACATATCAAACAGCACAACTCTCCATCAAGTCTCCCCGGTCCCAGCCTGCTCTCACTCACCCCAGTTCTACATGAGATGCATCCCCATAGCAAAGCCCTCTTTGGGGGACTGCTGGGGCCTTACCTCTCCAGTGACTCTGCCCCAATGGCATCAGCCTGGGTGGCCACTTTGGCCCAGATGGTGACCACAGCGGCTTTCTCGGCTTGGGTCAGCGTCATTGTGCGGGAGGTGCTGGCTCTGTCCCCTCGCAGTGACCGCTCGGAGCAGGTTTGGGCTCCCCACCCTGGCAGCCCTGGTTATAAAGGGGAAGGGGAGAGCAGACCTTGGCGCCTGCCCACACTCATTGGTCACTCCAGAGGCCCACTCACGGACTGAGGGACGCTTATCTCCCGAGAAGCACTGGCTACTTCGGCGAGGGTCAGCACACTGCCCTCCTTGCCTGCCGGCCTTATCAGCTTCTTGCTTCTTAACCTAACGACTGTGTGGTCCAAAGAAATTGTCTGGACATGTATTGATACACAAACAGGGAGAAAATGCTGCAAAATTCCATTGATGAAGCATTAGGACACATCTTTAAGCTGAGGAGTGTGTGGACTCCAGTATTCTAAGGAGCCTGGAGAGGAATCTGCATTTCCTCCCTTGGTTCACAGATGTGAACACAAGGCTCTGGGCCTTTCTGACCCAGCCACTTCCAGTATATGTGGCTGCACCATGTGCAATAATTCACATAAAATGATTTGTAGGGAGTTGTAGGGACAGGCTGGGAGATCTGTAGTGTAGTTCAGAGGAGAAACGAAATCCTGATTTTTTAAGAGTAAGTGCAGATTTTGCCATTTGCTTCAGGACTTCACTTTGCCAGCCTCTTGTACAGAATTAGGGACCCAGTTTACAATTGCTGCTTGTACCAGCACTGGTAGTAAGGATTACTTTGGATACAGGAAGGGAGAGTTTGTGAAATTGTGTATGGTACTAGAAAAAAGCGTGTGTGAGAGAAAGCCCAATCAGACTTCTTTTTTGTCATCCTCAGACTGCATGCCTTTTATTTCTAACTGTGTGATCTTACTGTTAATTGTCCCCTGCACTGTAAAATAGCCCTCAGCACTCCGATCAGTGCTGGCTGTGTTGCGCTGGACATGCACAGGAGCTCCTGGTCCCACAGCAGATGGCTGGTACCATCAGGGCACGGGCCCACTGGATGGGTGAAGGACCAAACAAGCAAAACGAAGACCAGCACAGGTCTGTAATCACAGATAAGTGGGCAAAGTGTCAAAGAAATACCCTGCTGGAGATGGTTGCTGCAGAACCTCTGGGAATAAATATCCTGCCAGCACATAAAGCAGAGGTAAATCTCTTTGCCACGCTGATAAACTACAGCAGCCTCAGACATCACCACTGAGAGCTGGCAGCCGTGCACAGAGCACTGGCTGGTGCAGCCAGAGGGGTCAGATAGTGTTCGCTGCCCAAGCAGCCCTACACACTTGTGTGGAGAAGGTTGGCGTGTCTCAGCCAGAGATGTGTCTGCGTTTCACAGCAACACTGCCCACTGCTACAGAGGGTGTTCCCCAGCCATGATCATCCTGCTAAGGGGAAAGGCCTTCCAGGGGTCTAATGATCCTTGGGTCGTGCATGGATTGGAGTATGTCCAGCCTATGGATACCTGTACCAAAGTCCAGGTGTCACACGGGACCGTGCACTGGCCTTGGAGCCTCTTGGGAGCCACAGGGAGCTGGGCTGGGCTGGGCTGGGCTGGGCTGTGCTGCTGGGAAGGTGCTGGGTTTGAGGTGGCACCCACATGTGCTGTGTGTATGGCAGGGATCTCTTCTCTGCTGTCACATGGGGATAGGTCTCTCCTCTCTGGGTAGACTCCACAGCCTGAAGGAGTTGATCCATGCACTACAAATAGACACGACTTTCCTGGGGCTGTGCCTCTGCCACTGCATCCTGGGCTCAGGTGGGAAGGAAGCAGTGGTGGGGTCAGAACCAGGGATGGGGTCAGACAGCAACCTCTGTATCCTCTGCTGTCCCCACTTTCCTGGGGCAAGTGGCACTTGCAGAAGGGCTCTGACCCACCCCCTGTACTCGGCACTGGGCTCTAATTTAAGCCTCTCTGCATGCCATCTCTCACACAAATTACAATAAACCTTGGGCTTTCCCCAAAGGCAGGCACAAAGCACTTGGGGCCTCTGAATCTGCAAGCCTGGCTGGGTTTGGTGATCTTGTATTATCATCCCCTCTGTGGAGGCCAACAACTCCTCTGGGATTTAATTTCAGATTGTCTTCAGTGCCACAGCTCCTCCTCAGTCCTCCTGACCACAGGCTGGGTAGTTCACTCACTTTAAGAGGGGATATAAAAGGGGACTCATCTGAGACCCAAGGAGGACAATTGCTTTACCACAGGGAATATTATCAGAGGGCTCTTTGTATACCTTCCCTTTGATAGTGCCATACACATCCCCTGAAAACCCAGAGCTCACTCTTTCTGCTACACAGATGCAGAGCAGTGCAGTCTCCAATTCAAAGTGCCTCTGACAGCATAGGCAGAGCCAGGGCATGGACAACATGATATTCAGTTTATACAACTTAAATGGATGGCAGTACCAAGAGAGGGTGTACTCATCATCCCTTGCTACACACATTTCCAAAACTTGGAGTTTTCCCACAGAAAATCTACTTTGAAAATAAAGATGCTGTTGTGAAGACATTTACATAATGTTTTTGTCTCCTCCCCAAAGTGCTGCCTCTTAAACGACGTGTTGCATGGCTGTGCTCCAAGCTCTCCTCAGTGACAGTGCTTTTAATCAGGGGTTACTCAACCAAGCTGTGACCCAGATAAACACAGGGATAAGGCACAGACCATCAGGACTCCTTCCTATTTTGTGTAACCTGGGCATTGGTCCTCTGTGACTGCAGGATTGAGGTTTGTGTGCACACAGAGTGATGTCTGCACAGGAGGGTTCATCATCACTGAAGTCATTATGGAATTTGAATTCCTTTTCTGAGAGTTACTCCTGCACTATCACAAAAGCCAGAGCAGCCAAAAGGTGGCAGAGGTTTGCTAGAAGGAGTTCATTGCTCACCCAGGATCAGGGCTGTGCTGGGGATCGTTGTGGGAACTCAGGATCGTGCGTGGTGGGAGAAGCCTGATCCTCAACACGACATGACATGGAAAATGACTGTCTCCAGCTTTGCATGAATCTCTCAGCCAAATTCCTCATTCCAGTGCTCCAGCTACCCATGGGGTAGTGAGATGGGGGGTCCTGGCCTCAGGAATGCAAAGAGCTGGACAACATGATTGTTGCTGTTCCTATGTCACAGGGCCAGGAGTGAAGACATGTCCTCTGGGAAACCCCACCAAACACGCCTTCCTCTTGGTGCTGCTTCTCGTGAGGATCCACAGACCCACTGCAGAATGTCCACCCTTGGGCAGGTCATGAATCTTTGTCATGAAATCCCCAAAGGTGATTTTTTTTTAAATTAATGTAGGTTTTTTTTAATCCAAAATCTGTTCCTAAAGCTGGCTACCAGAGTTTCTCATTTTAAACAGCAGAAGCAAGCGACAGGCCTGTTAGCTAATTGTAAAAGTGGGATTCTAATTTCCAACAGCCCTGATTGTAAATCCAGCTGAATGGAATCACCTTGAAATCAGGGATAACTTTCTCCACGGGTCTGTGTTATCCACAGGTCCACAGGAACTGCCTTCCGCTCAAGGAGAATGCTGTGGATAAGGGGGCACATACATTTGCTCAAATTCTGAAATACTTGAGGCATATTAAATTTTGAAAGTCTGAAAAGTGGACTCTAAATCCTGGCTTTACTCTTTAATTTCCTACCAGGGCTCGAAGAACTTGCAATCATTGCTTTAAACTACAAGGCTAACTACAGCTAAATGTCCAAGAGCTGGGAATGACAGATAGGCCTATAATTTATTATTTAAGAAAGTAAAATTATATTTTGAAGCAGACGCACTGAAATTTTAACGTGACAGCCCAGTGCTCATGCACAAGGAATGCTCTGCTGTGATAATACGACTGGTCTTTAATCACCCCACGACAACACTCTCCCCTCAGCATCACCTTCTCTTGCTCAGTTGTTATCTCTGGCCTTGTGCAGAATGGCCCTGCAGATTACACCCTGCTGGGGCTGCTCATCTCCCTCTTCAGCCACCCACCTCTGTCCCGTGTCCCTGGGGGGACTGCAGGGTAAAACCCAGAGTGGGGATATCTGAAAGTGTCCAAGCACCTAAGTAATGCAATGAAATGCAGAAGAATTGGCCTCAAACCCCGAGGCATCCTCAAATATAACTGCTGATAACTTCTGATCTCGGTTAAACACAAAAAAAGATGAAGGCACCAAGACTGCTGCTAGGAGAGTACTGGAACCCTTCCTAATCCAGAGGCAGGAGTAAAAGCACAGGAACCATGAGGCAGGGTGTATCAGAGCTGTGAACATGAGCAACAAGCCCAAGCCAGCCTTTCCATGAGCACGGGGAGCCCACAGGTGTGACTTCCACAGCTGCCCCCTTGCAGGCACCCCGCTATCACGGAATTGTTAAGGTTGGAAAAGCCCTCTGAGATCATCAAGTCCAACTATTAAACCATCACTGTCAAACCCACCACTAAACCATGTCCCAAAGTGCCACATCCACGTGTTTTTTGAGTACTTCCAGGGATGGTGATTCTACCACTGCCCTGGGCAGTTCCAGTGCCTGTCCACTCTTTCCATGAGGGTAATAACCCTGCGGGGTCTGGGGGTGTGGGGGTGATGTGCCCTCGCTGCTCTTTGCTACCAGCTCTTAGGAAAGTTCTGCAGTTAATGATTGAACTGGCTGAAAGCCCACGAATGACCCAAAGTGGCCAACTAACAGCATTGGGCAGCCCAGGATCCAGAAGGGATCCCCTGTGGAGGGATCCAGGGCTGGGGCCACCATGCACTCTGCCTGAACTGGGGGCACCGGGCTGAGCTGGGGGTGCTGGGCTGAGCTGGAAGGTGCTGGGTGCAGACATGTGAAGCACTGGAACAAACTGGGAGTGTGTGGAACAGGGACTGGTGTCCATGGGACACTGGGATGATTGAGGGGAAGTATGTGTCAGGTGCTGGTCAGAACTAGGGGCATTGGGCTGTACTGGGAACGGGGCTGTGTGTGAGGTGCTGGTCAGAACTGGGGATGGGCGTGGGTGAGGTGCTGGTATGAACTGGGAGCTGTACTGGGAACGAGCCGTGGGGGCATGAATTGCTGGTCAGAATTGGGGTAATTTGCCTATATTGGGGATGGAGCTGTGTGAGGTGCTGGCCGGAACTGCGGGCACCGGGCTGTACTGGGGATGGGGCCATGGGGTACGACGTGCTGGTCAGAACTGGGAATACTGGGCTGTACTGGGGATGGGGCTGTGTGTGAGGCGCTGGGCTGAACTGGGGGCATTGGGCTGCAATGCCGTGGGGTGGAGGGGCAGAGGCACGGGGCAGAGGCACCGGGCAGAGGCACCGGGCAGATGCAGCGGACAAAAGCGGCCTGCTGCCGCTGTCCCCGGTGCCGGTAGCGGCGCGACGGAAGCGGAAGGCGCAGCAGCCGGGCCCTTCCTGCGGGAAGCCCGAGCCCAGCCGGCATGGGCGAGAGCACCAGCCCCATCAGCGTGATCCTGGTGAGCTCGGGCAGCCGCGGCAACAAGCTGCTGTTCCGCTTCCCGTTCCAGCGCGGCGCCGAGCACCCCGCCGCGCAGGACAGTAAGTGCCGACGCCGGGGGCTGCGGCTGCCCCGCGCCCGCAGAGCCTCCGCCGGGGCCTGGCATCCTCCCCCTGGGGGGCTGGTACCCCACACGCACCCCTCACACCCACCGTGGGGGCCCGGAACCCCCCTCACATCCTTCACACTGTCTATGGGGGTCTGGCACCCCTCACACTGTGTCTGGCACTCCACAGCCCTCACGCTCTCTGTGGGTACCTGGCACCCCTCACTCGCACTGTCCGTGAGGACCTGGCACCCGTCACACACGCAGCCCTCACAGCCCCCACGGGACTCTGCACCTCTGAAGCCCTGCCCTGCAGGTGCCCTCAGGCCCTCCGGGTACCCTGGCATCCCTCACAACCCCCACGGGACTCTGCACCTCTGAAGCCCTGCCCTGCAGGTGCCCTCAGGCCCTCCGGGTNGTACCCTGGCCCCCCCCCCAGCCCCCCACGGGACTCTGCCCCTCTGAACCCCTGCCCTGCAGGTGCCCTCAGGCTCTCCGGGTACCCTGGCCCCCCTCACAGCCCCCCACGGGACTCTGCACCTCTGAACCCCTGCCCTGCAGGTGCCCTCAGTCTCTCCGGGTACCTGGCACGCCTCACATCCCATGGCAATTGAACCCCGTTAGTGCCAGGTGTCATTATCACCCCGTGCCTTATTGCTGTCCCTGCGGCAGGCGAACGCCGTGGGTTTTGGGTGCTGCAGGGGAAGGAGGAAGCAGCATGAGAAGGAAGGCACTGATTTGGAAGAAGGGATTCAGTAAACGCTATAAGCTTTAACCAATAATGGGTGGAAACCATGAAACTTTAGTCCGTGGTCTTGAATACTGGGCTGCGGGAGGTTTAATTTCTCCTGGAAAACAGGACCATGGGACTGTTGAGGTCCCAGCGCTGGTTGCCCCTGTCACTTTGAGGCATGTGATTTTGGGCAGTGCCTGTGGCTGGACTGGGACCAGTATCAGTGCAGGGCCTAAAGGTGCTGCAGGCTGATGAAGCTGTGTGATTTGGGTTTTTTCTTAACTGCTGCGTGTCAGGAGAAGTTTGACTCCCCTCCTTAGGCTGTGAGTCACTTTATGAGGAGAGAATCGTGTCTAAATCCCTTTTCGTTTTTATGGGTAAAATCTGAAAAGATTTTTTTTTGCTGACTGCTTCCCTGCCACCCCCTCCTGCTTTTTGTTGGTAAAGGATTTCCCTTCCTGTGACTGCAGGAGCATTGCAGTTGTCCCAAAACCTGAGCAATAAGGAGGGAAATTGCATTGGCCAGAATTTTACTTTTCACTCTTGAACTGCGCGCTGTTACCTGTGTCAGTTTCTGTGAATGTTTCACTTTCTCCTCTTCATCCCCTGAAGGATAAAAATTTTCTCCTTTTTTTTTTTACGTTCTTTTGAGTGAGAATAGAAAAACATACAAGCATACATTAAGCAGATTGTTGCTGGGTAAATTTATCTTTATTCTTTGCTTCAGACAAACCAAGGAGTCGATATGCTGTGAATGGCTCTGGTGACACCACAGAAGATCAAGATGGGGACTCCAGGTAGGAGGGAAAACATTTCTTCTGGCCTAAGAGGTTGAAACAGAGGAGAGACAGCCTCCTGCTCTCTTGCCTCCTAGTTCCTAGGCACATTCTCTTGGACTGTATAGAAGACAACCTGGCAAAAAAATGCTTTAATATCAAGTTATGAGTAACGAGGACTGTCTCATGAGGGAATGCTGCTGAATCTGTTGTTTCCTGGGCAAGGAATAGGTCAGGTATTCAGTGCTCATTAGAAAGGCAATATTACCCTTTCAAAACTAGGAGTATTAATCCTTTGGCAAAATCCCACTTTTCTTTACCTGCCTACTTCTAACTGGTTATATTCAGTTGCCTCAACTTCTTCCCTAGCTCATGTAATGGTCGTATGGAATTGCTGTGCACTAATGAATAACTAATTTTGTTTCTCCAGACAGAGCTGCCGTTGTGTCAGTGGAGTGACACAGTGGCGCAAAAGGAAACTGAGACTTGGAGAGAGTTTTTTAAGTACAGGAAATCAGAGGGTAACAAATGCACTGAAAATAGGCAGTGTGGCATTCAGCATGTGTGTATGTATGGATGGACCCTCTAATTAGTTTTTGTTGAGATTTGAAATCTGCTGCATAGTTCTAAATTTATCACTACTAGATACGAGAGAAATCTGGGAGGGAAAAAGGTTTTTTGTCTGTTGGCCCATAGTTTGCTTGTAGATCTTTTTTGTGATACGAATGTTAATCTCCAATATTAATAAAAAGGGCTGGTTGCTGCTGTGCTCTTATATAAGAGTACGAAAGAAGTAATCATCGCTTTCCCCCCTAAAAAATGTAAGCTTGTTGTTAACTTTATGACTGAGAATGGTTTAGCTGAAATTAAAATTACCCATGTGACTGTAAACATCATCAGTTAATTTGGTTTTCCAGGACTGGGATCTTAGGAAAACAATGCTTGAGGTCATTTGTATCTCCTGCCTCTTCTGATGCCTTTGAAACCTTCAAGTGCAACCTGTGGTTGTGTGTCCAGTGAGTGCAGAATGGTCAGGGCACAGCTCCAGTGCGAGCAAACCATTTGTGTGTTTGGGAACTGGTGACTGGCTTTTCAGACTGGGCTGTGGAAGGGCTCAGTGGACACATTTTTGGTTATCCCAGGGCTTGTGTTGGTTGCTGTTCAAACCCCTGGCTCTAGAATTTCCCTAGATAGATTAAGAAGGAGTTGGAATGATACCAGCTTCTGTCTGACGCTGATTCTTGTTGCCTCTGCCATTCTGGCAGGTTGGACAAAGCCCTTAATGTGTGGCTGTGTTTATTGTATGTTGCCTGTGTTGCTGAGTTAGTGTGATACAATATGTAGTTACTGCAGGGATGTAGGAAAAGCTTTTATCATTTCAAATGATGGTCAGATGAGAAAACTGCTGGTGTTTTCCTGAAACGGCTTTTTAGATTGAATGTGCTGGCATGTAACCTACACTAAACAAATACTTGGATTGTTTCACTGTAGTGATGTTTAGAATGCTGGGCGTGAAAGTTCACGCTCCATCTCCTGGTCAAGTATTTGTTACTAAATTTTTGGTGTTTTTTAAAGAATTTTTTCAGATCTGTTTATATCTGCCATGCATATGAAAGGGAAATAGAAGAGCAGCAGCATTTCTGTTGCTCTGAAAGTTTATTTCTTGTAGATGCTGGATATTGGAGTCCAGCACAATGCTGGTGCTGCTTACGTGGCTGGGGATCTGCTTTCTGAAATTCAAAGTCTCTTTCAAAATTGTGTTTGTTTCCAGTTTGTTTACTGAAAGCTTTTTCCCCAACAGCAGTGTAATCATCACTCTGGAGTCCCCTGCATCCCACACAACTGATGTAGCAGCTAAATGTGTCCTCTTCAGTGGAACCTGCTAGTAGAAGAACATGCAGATGCTCTTTATATACTGAGTGCTGTTAATTTAAGTTAGACAAGAGACCTTTGTTGGCAAAGTTCATATTTTTCACTGACTGATACAGGTGGAAAAAATATGCAAGTTTTAAGCACACAGATGCTTCTTCCAGCAGAAGACAAAAAGGCATCTTCAAAACTGTGCAACAGATTGCTCCAACTTTGATTTGTATCAGGCAATTTTAGGAGTAACAGAAGTTGGTGCCTTGGAATAGAAGAGATTCTAAAGGAAGAGTGGAGGCAGAAAAGTGCAGATCCCCTGGAGGGAGGGAGATGCACCTGATTTGTAAGCTGGGAAAGGAAAAGGAGTTTAATTTCCATATGCTGTGCAGCCAATATCATAACTGATTTTTTTCCTCACCAACATTATGAATTTTTGCTTCAGTTTGCGTGTTTCCACTGAAGATCAGGTTGTAGAGACCAGAAATGGAGCAACAGGTTTTGTGAGAGCCATTCCTTCCATGGCAGCTCCATCCCTGTAAGATCCTTCTTCTGCAGTGCAGCAGTTCCCTTCCTGGACACTCAGTGCACTCAGTCCATGGAGAGAGTTCATCCGCATCAAGTCCAGTCTGTTTTCCAGTGGTGATGGTTTTCTGTCTGGAGTTGTCCACAATAAAAGTAATTTATGAAGTGGTTTTGTATTATTTTTGGAAGACTTCATTGAGGAAGGGTTGGAAAAAGGTTCGTTTCAATCCCTGCATGTCAGTAGCACCCGTGGGTGGTTTTGGTGGCACACATTGAGGCTGTGGAGTGGGCAGACTGGAAGGTTGAGTTGATGGTGTATGGCAAGTTTGATAATGTTGTAGGGTTGGGTTTTTCATGTATGTACTGCATGCTAGGTACAAAGGTTATTTCAGATTTGTCTTGTAGCTGCAATAGTTATTAAGAGGGTTGGAGTCATCTTTTTTAATACTGGATGGCTGTCTTTAATTTATTAGCAAGCTAGAACCAATTGTGTCCTAGGTAAGATTTACTGTTGCTTTTTCCCTCAGCTATTGGAACCCAGATCAATTACTTTGGAGCTGACCTTTCCTAGAGCAGTTGAGGAGCATGTATTTCTTCGTGGTCTCAGAAAGGACAAAATTAGATCAGTTTAGGTGCCTTAACTCTATTTCCATGTAGCATATTTGTATAGATAATTGGATTTCTTTTGGCCTCCAGTCTCAATTTCCTGGTCATTGTTATGCTTTTTGTTTTTTTGTAGACAATGGCAGCCTATTCATGATAATCCTTCCTCCAGGTTACTGGTGTGTGTTTGCTTGTATTAATTTCTGCTCAATGGAGCTGTGTTTGGCTCCTCAGAATACATATTTTACTTCCTGCTAAAAGCAAGTTGAGCAGCAAAAGTGTTTGAGGTGTGTTGATGGTGGCCATGCAACAAAAAGGTATTCAGAAGACTGTCACTGTCAAAACAAATTGCTTGTCAAGTGTCTCTCTGTTGGTTTCTTCTCAGCCTTTCATCATTTGCACTTTTCAAAAACATCCTTCAGTTTCTGAGTGTTTTACCAGGAATACACCCCCTCCCAATCTTAAGGGAGATGCCTGCTAGTCTTTTTTCTTTCTCCTGAAAAAATATGAGGCAATTACTCCTTTGAAGCCATAAGATAATGCTATGTTAAATTGGTTTGAAATGGGTTTTTTTTTGTAGTTTTTCTGAAGGTGGTATAGCCAGCAAGCAGATATTCTAATGAGGAGGCCCATATAGTAACATATGTTACAGCAGACTTTGCATTTTTAGTAGCAGAGCTGACTAACGGAAGGAGTTTCAGCAAATTTAGCAAATGCATCTGTTATAAAAAACCCAAGTTACTGACAAACAAGGATGTGAATGTCCCTTTCTAACAAACAGTAGTTCTCCTGTGATAACATTTCTGTCTCCTCTGTCCCTCTTTCACTGGACTCCAGTGTTCTTCCTTGTATTTGTTCTGAAAGGCTTCCTTTCTGTAAGCCTGTGCTTTTCCATTCATCCCCCCGTTCCTTGAAGCACCCTTCCTGTTATACCACCCCTTTGTGTAGTTTGTCGTTTAGGTTCTCTAGGTTATCTTTTCAACGTGACTGGCAGAAATCTGCTGTGTTTTGTATTAAGTGATTGTTGGAGGTTTTTGGTTTGTCTCCCCTTTCTCATGTGGGATAATATAAAGCTTTTATCAGATTTGTTTTTCAGTACATTTATGAAATTGTTTCAGGAAACAAGTCCTTTTTTATCTTCTTAATTGGGGGAAAAAGTGGCAGTTGACTGTTAAAATGGAAACAGGTGTTTCTGATATAAAAGTGAGTACAGGTGCTATCAGAGTCCTGCTCTGTACACCAGTTCTGAAGAAGGGTTTGGGATTCTTTGCCTTGAAAGCTTTCAGCCTCCACTTCCTAAGTTGTGTTTATTTTTTGGGACACACAGAGGGGCTTCACAGGTGTGCTGTGAGTCTGGCCAGCCTTGTGTCTGCTGTGTGGATCCCTGCAGGAGCAGTGTGGCTCTGTGTGCCAGGCCCTTTACAGAATCCTGCAACAATAAACACTTGGCATCCTCTTTTCCTAACTCTTGTGGGTGTGGAAGCACTGGAACCAACTGGGAAGAGCTTTGGATCATTTGGGCTGCATGGGAGGTTCTTTGGTGCAAATGATAGTAATAGTCTAGTAAAGAAACTGAGGTTTAGAATCTGCTCTAAACCAGACTGCAACCTCTTCTGTTTCTCTTAAGGTAAGCATGAATTAAAAAGTGCTGTGGAAATACAGCTCCATAAACGCAGTGTACTGTGGGAAAACACATTGCAGCAGCCACTGCTAGTGCAAGGACTAAGTTACCTTAGCCTGTTTTCTCCATGTTGTCAAACTAAGCCTGCAGTATATCCCTGGAATTCACCTTCCATTAACTTTTGACTCTTCTCAACAGTTATATTTCCTTTACAGGAGTTTAACCCTTAATAGTTCATCCTAGTTTTTAATATTATCTCTTTTTTTTTCTTTTGTATTTTGTGTACTTGCCTCGTTTATTTTCTTTTGTTGTGTTTTGTTTTGTGTTTATGGCCATGTTCCCATTTCAGAGACCAATGTCCTCTAACTGATGAGCAATTGGTTTCAGGGTAAGACCAAACGTTCTAAACAATCACCTTTGTCTAGAATGGCTTTCTTTTCTCACCATCCTTTTAATTGTGCTTTTGTTTCTGGTTTCTGTTTTACACTGAATGATGAGAAAATTATATGCTAAATCACAGTGTCTGTAGGAAATGTATTGCTAAAGGTTTGTGCCAGGATAATTACGGAGGTCCTACTAACATTTCTGTGCTTCCTGTAGGGAATCCAGAATGGGTGTGGCACTGCCCCTTCTGTGAATTGGGAAAAGCTGGGAGTCTCTGGGAATGCAACAAGTATAGCCTTGGTATTGTAGTTATTGCAACGAGGAGCCCTCAACCAAATTGTTTTCTGAGGAGAAATGACTTGAAAGTACAGATCAGTGAGTAAACTATTTAATCCCAGGGTGATGATGGAGAGCTCTTTAGAGGATCCAGGTCTGAGCAGCTGTGCTGGTTGCTAGTTCTTGGTGCCCCACTCAGCTAAATGGGACGACTGAACACGTGGAGGGAAAAGTGCTTAACTCAGGGCCTCAGAAGTAAAAAAAAATAATGCATTTCTAGTCCCTGCTTAAAATAAACATCACCTGCATACTCAGATCCTGTTCTAAGCTACTTCAAAGAAAAATTCTTTATAAAAACCTTGCTTTGAATTCCTGTGGCATATAAAAAGTTGTTATTCATTCTTGGGGGAAAAAATGAATTTGTGTTTGAATTCCACCCCCACCCTCCCCTTCTTTTCAGTGTGCTGCTGCTATGTTGTGCTCGGGACAGGAGTGGTAGGATATTTTGGGCAAATCAAAGCTTTTGCTTATTGTATTTACTTTCTGCCTGCTGAATTCCTTAGTACAGAACAGGTTTGCTTCCCTCTGGAATTCATGATGCTCAGACTAATAAAAGGAGAAGGGACTGTTACTGCCCAACTGCAAAACCTAAACTGCTTCTAACAAACTCTTGGGCTCTGAGAAGTCAGTGTTTTTAAGTCATCTTAACATACCCTAAAGATGGGAAAATGTTTATTAAAATATTTAAAGTAAAAGTGTTATTTTCTAAGATGAGGTGATGAATTGAATTAATGGGAATAATGCATCTGCTGTTCCTCGAGGAACAACTGTTGTTCTGAGGCCTAAGAAATGTCAAAATTATGTAGAGCACTGGGGGTTAAAAAAACCCGGACAGCAAAACTATTAAATGCAGGCTGTCAGAGGAGGAGAATGGGGCTGAGTCCGGGTGACTCTTGGGAGAGTCTGTGGTGATAGCAGGTGCACCAATGTCAGGGTTATCTGTCCCTGAGCATGTCACCTGGCTGCAATTCCAGTACTCTCCCAGACAGAGAAGACCCTGCTAGTGAGAAGATACTGAGGACTTTCCAAAGTCAGCCTTTTAATCTCCTCCTCCCCAAAGAGCCACATGCAACGTAGGGCAGACAGGGCTCTCCGTGTCATGAGCTCTCCTGGGAAACTGCTCAATTCCCACCTGTAGCACCACATTATCTGTTAAAAGATCTGCTGGTGTAATTCCTTGTGAAAGTCACCAGAATGATGAGTTTATCAGCTCCCAGGTATCCTTTGCCAAGGCTGGGGGAGGGAAGGGTAACTCATTTCTTACCAGGAAGCCGACATTTTCTAGTTTGCCCTCCTTCTCCCTTCACCCCCCAAAACATATGCTCCTTTTGGATCCACTGCTATTACCATCTTCCTGGCTCCATAACGAGCCTATTAACGAGCAGCTGAACAGGGCAAAAAGAGGAGGAGAAGCTCACTGCTGTCATGGTGACTTTTTTTTTTTCTGTTTTGAATGTGATCTCCAGGGACTGTCAGTCCAGGTCCTGTTCGAGGTCGCTTTGCCCTTTCCTCCCAAACTTCCCAAGTTGTGCAGCCCAGTGGCTGAGGAGCATGGGCTCAGGCAGTGGCCCCAGGAATCTCTGGCTAGTCTCTGCTTGCCCTTAGCTTGGAGTTTGGAGCAGAGCAATCAGGGATTTGGAAGTCTGTACACAGCTGCTCCTTCCATAAACCAAACATAAGCAGCGTGCTGTGGTCAGGGTGACCTGTTTGCAAAAGCACCAGGGGCTTTGGCAGTTTGGACCTGTGTGGTCCTTCATCTCCAGTATTTGTATATAAAAGACATTTCCCCTGTGTCCTTGAGTGCATTTGTATTAATTTCTGTAGTACTCCATGACTCAGAGGGAAGCAGGACTAAGGTACATTAATTCCTTCTGTGGGCATGAGGGCTCACTTGTGGCCAAGAGATAAGGTGAGCACAGCACACACCCATGCCTGCCCTCCTCTCTGAGTGATACTGGGTTATCTGGGACACCTGCCTGCTGCAGGGGGATGGTCTGGCAGGGACACACATCCCTGAGTGTAAATACAGAAAACAAAATAAACATTTTCATTCTTAAAAACCAACTCTCATCAGAAAGTGGTTTGAAATTCATTTGGTTAAGTAGGAGCCTCTGGGAAATCAGATGAGGAAAGAACTTGTTAATAACAAGCCTTGCACTGCTCCTATGCTAGAGCAACAAGTTTTCTTTAGCAGCTGAGGACCTCTTCCCTGTGGGTTTGAGTTTCACTGTCCCAGGGGACACCTTGAGGAAAACAAGTGTTGGTAGAGACCAGACCGATGTTGCGAGGCCATGAGAGAGAGCAGTTGTGGAATTCCTCCCTTGTCACGCTGGATTTTTAGCTGGTTTTGCAGCAGTGGCTCTGTTTTACAGGGCAGACCCCTTGCAGATACTTGCCCTCCTGTCTCAGAGCTGCTTCCTCCCCTCTGTCTATCCAGAGCAATTCAGTAACACCATGGCTGGGCATTGGGAAGGGCCTGCCCTGTCATGAATGTGGTTTATCAAAGGAGAAAGCCCAGGTGAGGCCAGGCAGCTCTTGGAAGGTGCCAGTTGTCTGCTGACCACAGGCTGAGATCTGTTAAGTGAGGAACTTGGAATGTCACTGATGAGCTTTGGGAAAGGAAGGGCAAGCACTGGCTGTGTTTCTTCTAATTGAATCAGCTCTTTCTTGCCTTCCCCTCTGCCATACTGGGTGGCTTAAAGATCTCTGTTGTGCTTGAGTGACAGGCTGTGTCAATATGTAGTTGCTTAGTAAGTTCATTAACCTGCAGCTAAATCCAGGCAATGGCTAACTCCAGCTGTTTTTATATTTAAGCAAACTGCATCTAATCTTTTCAATGTATTTTGCTGAGCATGTTAATTAAATGAGCATGACCCTGCAGTCTTTGTCGTGAATGCTTCCTTTTTTATAATTGTGATGATCTGAGAGATGTAATTTAGGGGTCCTTAATTGTACATAATTGGTGGTACTCCAGGTATGGCAATTTAGTAACAATTTACAACACCTTAAAAGCTTCAAAGTTAAATCCGTCTGTATTTGGAGGAATATTTTGGGGGTGTGCATTTTGAAAATTGTAATAACTTCTGTTTCTGCTCTTCAAGGTTTTCGGATGTCATCCTGGCAACAATTTTGGCTACCAAGTCAGATATGTGTGGCAAAAAGTTTGAATTGAAGATCGATAATGTTCGCTTTGTTGGCCATCCCACGTTGCTCCAGCATGCCCTCGGGCAGGTACGGTATGAGATCCCCTCTGGGGACCTGCCTTCCTCACAGACTGCCTGGCTTTAGTGAGGAAACCTGGAATTCAGGACGTGCATGTTGGCTTTTGATCCCATTTTTACTTCCTGACACTCCAAGCTGTCTTTTACTTACTTCTGGGTAAATGGAGTGAGTGGCAAACTGAGGGAGCTGTCAGTGATCACAGAAACTCTTCGGGTTACTGTAAGGAAGCAGTGTGAGTAAAGAGAAGTAAAACTGGGTGCTCCAACTCAAAAAGCTGTTTCTCACTATTTTAGTTACTGCAAGTTAGCTTTTAGCACCTCTAATTAGTGTGGCAGTTAAAAAAACACAACCGAAAACCTTCACAAATGCTAAAAGCTGCGTCAGCCTTGTTTGGCTTTTAACTCTTCCTGAGGCTGAAGATGATCCACAAGACTTAGATGGAATTTGTAGGATGTTGAAAGAGATCTAAAATTTTCTTGTGGACCAAGTCAGGCTGCTGTTTGCATTGAGACCTTCCTCCATGGCCCATGTTTTAGGTGCTTAGAATGAGAGCAGTTTGCCACCTGGGCTATGTAAAAGGCCCTGCTTAAATCCAGGAAAGAATTAATGTGCTTCTGTGTTCCAAATATTCCCTGTCCTATTTCTTCTTCCTGATCAACTGTAGGAATGAATTAGGCTTTGGTAATTTCTGAATCCAGCATGGATCCCTGTCACTGAACTGCTTTGGTCTCATTTTTCATCAAATTTGCTAAGTCATTCCTTTTTTCGGGGGGAAAAAAAGTCTGCTTGCCAATTCTATCCTGCTTTCTAGCTATAATTAGAGGTGGAAACAGCTTGTTGGTGACTGCTGCTTGATATTTGGAGACCAGACTGCTTTAGTCCCAGCGAGGAGCTGGCCTAAAGCATCAAAGGATGCTACTTTGGGAACTCAGTTGTGAGTCTGCAGGAAATGTCTTGGAGGATCACCAAGACTCAGCCCTGAAAAGGTTAAACTGTCTTGGAAAACAGGATTAAAGCGTGCCCAAGCTGTGCAAATCCATCAGCAGCCCCAGGGTCTGTATTGGGACCCCAGGCAGGGGCAGGAGACAGGACAAGGGTGTGATGGACTTAACCAAAGGGAGACAGGCAGAGCTCCAGGCCCTGGGCTGAGCTTAAATGGGGCTCCCAGCTCATGGACTAGGGGATATGTGGGAACCCAACTGGGGCTGGTCAGGGCCATTAGGGCCTTTTGGTGCCCTCAAGGCTCTGACAGCAGCGGCCTGTTCTCCCTCAGGTCATTTTCCTTTATTTTACTAATCTCATCTGAAGGGCCCAACTTCCTAAATGTGCTGTAAACCAGGTTGAAAATCTGTATTTGCATTTTTTCCACCACTGATTATTGTACATTCTTTCCAATCAGTTGAATCCTAATTGCATTAAATGTCACTTTGTTTCAATTTGTCTAAATAAAATTGCACCTGGGCAAATAAGGTTATGAAGAACTGTAAACACTTTTTTTGTTACTTCTGAAGGATCGTCTTTTTGGGTGTGTCTTATCACCCCAGGAGGCAGCCCAGAACTTTCTAGAGTCCAGAATCTTCTAGATGTGGCAGCCATCTCTGCTGGTTTATGCCAGTCTAAATCTGGGACCCTCCTGCAATTGGGAGGAAGGCAGATGGAGCTGCTTTTCCATGGAGCTCAGGCAGGGACTGGAGAAACCCAGCAGCCTCTGCTTTGGGTTTCCTCAAAGTTCATTCTGCAGTAAATTGATCCACAGGACAGCTCAGCAAATTCTTACTCAGATGAGATTCAGGAGCTACAAGAGCACAAATATTTAATCCTGTGTGCCAGATTGCCTTTTATGTAGCAATGTTCTGAATTCTTCAAATTCCTTCAGTTTTTTCTTTCCCAGAGTAGTTGTCTTTTTTTTTTTTTTTTCTGACATGAGGTGATATGAAATCCAGCCTGCATCCCAACTGATGTTAGTGGTGGTAGTTTCTTTGATTTTAAGGAAGGAACAGGATCAGTCCTTACACTTGGAAATTCACAAGATGTCCTGGAACCTGTAACTTCAGAACAGATAAACACAGTAAACTGCTTTTACCACTCTCCCATCACTGCCTTTTTGACAGAATGTAATTTTTACTTTAGGAAAAAAAAAAATAAACAAAACCAAAACCCCAAACTATGTATCACCTCTTAGTTTTCTAAATTTTGAGACTCCTAGGTGAAAGCAGCCAGATTTTGGAGTTCTCTACTGAGCAGTTCACTGCTGGTGCTTGGAACCTGCTGGGACGGGAGATGCTGCTCTGTGTTTGCCCTGGCTCAGGTGCTGCACATACTTTGGGTAGAGACCAACTAATGTTTGGCCTGGCAGGTTCCAGCTGTTTGCACTCGGGATTGGGTGGGTGTTGAGCAGGGGGAGGTGGGAATGTCCTCTGCATTTTGTGCTCCATCTTGTGGCAACATGTGCTCTTTTTGGAGTTGTTCAAATTCCACTTGCTTGTCTCAGCTCCAGCTGTGTATTCTCACTGGAAAGTTTGAATCTGCCTTAGGGATGGAGCTCTCTGCTGCACAGAGAATAGAGGGGCTGGATAATGTGTTTGAAATCCTGCAGGAAGGGAAAAATCAAACCTTTTATTTTAGTACTGCTGTTCTAGAGCATATTTTTTCTGATAAAAGCAGCAGCTTGTAACAGGATGCAATTTGAATGGTGATTTTAGGAAAGGAAGGAATAGGTGTGGCCTGAGATGAGAAATCCGTGGAATTCTGTTGACAGTATATCTGACAGTTGTGCTAAAGAATTTAAACCTAAGGTCCCTAATGATGCTAAATGTAGTAACAAAGACACCAAGTAAGAGTGCTGTCTTAACTGACACTCATTTCCATGCTCATGACCAAAAGGATTTGGTTTAAGTCTTCACAGCTGCTCAGCAAAGGCAGTGTTGTAGAGTAACTGTCACACTTTAATTAAAAAAAAAAATAGTTCTGTTTTTTGCAAGTCATGTTGGATAATATAAATTGATTTGTCTGCTCTCTTTTCTCAGCTTGTTATTTAACTAAGTCGCTTTTTAAATTTTTTTTTTATTGCTTTCCCTTTGTTACTGGCTCCAACTGACACCACCCTATGGGATTTTTAAAAAAATATTTTTCAGGTATCCAAAACTGACCCCTCACCAAAGAGAGAGATGCCCACCATGATTCTGTTCAACGTGGTGTTTGCACTAAGGGTAAGGACTGTCTCCATTCCATCTGACAGTGGGTTGTGCTTTGGATGCATGAGAGAATGCAGTAGGCTCACACTCCAGGCTTGTTTTATGATTAATGGACAGTGTTTGAAAGCTGCCTCCTCTCAGCAGTGAGGTCACTCTAGAGGGAGAGTGCCAGGGAGCAGCAGCTGAGCAGCTAAATGAGAAGAAGGTACAAGTGAAGAATAAAGGGGTTTCAATGCTCAGCAAAAACCAAATACGTAGTTTCTGCCTGGAATTTTTTTCAGGCTTCCTCTATTAACTAGGAGCTGGTGTTAAGGGATCCTGGCTTGGCTAATTAGGTGGTATAAAGCCCTAGAAATTTCATTATATTCAAGCATTATTTGATATCTGAGCTCTGGCTTTCTTTTCCCAGTCCACGGTTTGTTTAAAAATAAAAGAAGGAATAGTTGTCTTTATGGAAATGGTTGATTTTTGCTCGACTGGATGTAGTGTCATGATTTAAAAACCTCCAGCTCCCTGCTTGTGAAAGGAAGATTTTTTTCTTTTTTGCACTAGTATTTTTCTTACCACTGGCTTTCCAGTGGTGCTGTGGACACAGCCCCAGTCTGGAGAGCTTGTCCTCAGATGAGGAGCAAGGTTTCACAAGACAATTGTCTGAATCAAGCAAGGAATTGTTTACGGAGCTCTGCTGGGGATCCAGTGTTCCTGTGCTTTGGGACGCTCCTGGATCAGGAAGTGCTGAATTTGCAATAGAGGAGTTGATTTTAGATTGCACACGTTAAGAGATGTTGTTTTGGTGAATTGTTAAAGCCCTGTGCTTTGCTGCAGGGAAGTGTGTGTAGATGCACCTGCAAACACACACATTGATGCACACTGAGTCATGTGGCAGCAGAAGTGCTGAAACCAATGCTCTTTCATTCACAAGACCTTGGTGAAGTGCACTGAAGGCTAGCCCACATTTTTCTGGAATCTAATTTCTGGTGTTTCTAGGAAAACTTGCTTTCTTTGCCCTTCAGCCATGTGATGATACTGATGTAATTGTGTGTGTGATGCAGCACTAACTCCATTTGCCAGATGAGACACTCTCAATTCACAGGGAGCAGTCAGGTTTCTGGAAAGCGTTGGGCAAGAAGCAAGTGGAAGTTTTTTCCTAGGATGGAATAGTGCAGTGCAGGGGGTGGGTGGAGGCCCTCAGAGATAAAGATGAGTGTCCATCTGCAGTGGGCAGACAGAGCAGGCAAAGGCCCAAGTGTTATAATCAGCTCTGATCCTTCTGTGTTTGAGCTTCAGGGCCACCAACGTGGCATGACTCAGCAAGATCAGTGGAGTCAAAAAACTGATGAGTCACAGTTTGCTGGTTTCTGTGCCAAGTGGTCACTTGCCAGAACTTTAAATTCCTTTAAATGTCTTAACAAACATGAAGCAGCTGCTGACTCATGCTGGAGCTACCCCCTCACCCCCCTTGGCAGCTGTACTGACATGATAGATTTTTCCAGCACTTTCTTTCTGGGACTTTCATAAATGCAGTGTTAGTAATAAGCCATATTTGTGAATTTTTTGGGAGCGTAAATCCAAATTAATTCAGATTTGGGATGGGAATGTTGGTCATGAGCTGATAATTGTTACCTAGTTACTGCCTTGTCAGTACATAGGAGAAACACCAGTGTGGCAACATGGAGTGAGTGGGACATGTTAAAAGGCACTGCAGCCCTTGTGCTGCCTGTGAGTTTAACCTGAACATTGGGATATTCTGCCTTTTCAAACAGCCTGACACTTCGTTGTCTCACTGTGTGAAGTTGAGTTCTGTGCTCTCTGTTAGTAGAAGGCCCATTAACAACTGGAAAAACAAACCAGAGAGAGGTATCACACTCCAGGTGTGGTGTTCCTTTGACGCACACAGACAAGCTTAGAAATCCAAATTTCATTTGGACATCTCTGAGCTTCTGCTTGGTTGCCGGTAGAGAAAATTGCGTTCTTTTTCCAGTCGAGAGGCTGATTTTTGGTATCAATGGGGAATCGTTTGACCTCTCACCCATCCTCACTGCAGTTCCATGTGCTCAGTGGCTGCTCCTTTGCCATGTTCCTGCAGGCCAATGCGGATCCGTCCGTGATCAACTGCCTGCACAACCTGTCCCGCCGGATCGCCATCGTCCTGCAGCACGAGGAGCGCCGCTGCCAGTACCTCACCCGCGAGGCCAAGCTCATCCTGGCCATCCAGGACGAGGTGTCTGCCATGTCAGAGAGTGAGTGCTTTGAGCAGCCATGGCTCTGTCCAGGAACGCTCTTTCAGAGAGGTGCTGAATGTACCCTTACTTCTCCCTGTGCCTGCGATCACTGTTTTAGAGTTTTGGTGCTCTGTAGCATTCTGACAGCTTTTCCCTGCACTTTGCCTCAGCCAAGTTCACTATCCCTATGCAGAGATGTGAGTTTTAGAGGTGAAGTAGTTTCTTTGCTAGTTAAGTTCAGCAGAACCCCTGGAGACTGTGCACTGAGCCATCATGTTTGCCTCTTCCTGGCAGGCTGGCGTGGAAGAGCTCCTATGTGACCTGCTTCACCCAGCCTAGAGCAAGTTTTCCATGCTTTAGTGCTGTCTGCTGAGTCACCAGACTTCCTGTGTGGAAGCTTTACTCTTACATGCTGTTACCTGGCTGGCAAACAGTTACAGAGCATTTTTATAGACTGTTCCTGGAAAATGTACTGTAATAATATGCACTATTTAGGGTGAACTCTCTCTGACAGTGATTCATCATCTTGCTCCAAGCATTAAAAATTAAAGCTAACATGTAGAAAAAGCAAAGTATTTAAAATCATCATTTGTCAAATTTGGTTACATGTGCTTAACTGAGTTGAGGTTAAGCAGAAGTTGGCAATAATTCACTATTATTATTTTAATGTGTAACTTGAGTTATTGTAAAAGCTTTGAAAGATAATTGTAGATTAAAATTATACAAATACTGTCCCTAAGATACAGGTTGATACCCAGTGGGGGAAGAGGAAACTCTTTGATTTGAAATCAGTTATTTGCTTTCTTGTTTTGAAACTTTCCATAGCCACGGAAGGGCCCCAGTCACCTTTTCATCACATCCTACCCAAGTGCAAACTGGCCAGAGATCTCAAAGAGACTTATGACAGGTAAGTTGGATTTTAGTCCTAGCTCACAGTATGCTGTTTCTCACTGAAGTCTCTTGGCTTTGTTCCTAAGGATATTATCCACTTCCTCGTGCTGTTAATCATTGGGATCTGGGTTTTAAACCAGGCAGAGCAATGATGGCAGTCAGGTGAAATGTTTGCAGATATGATAGCAGAACTGCTATGCTAATCATTACCTTGGTCTGTCTTTGGTATCTTGTTCTTAAAATTTGGTGATGTCTGTCACAGCTTTAAGAATTATTATTTTCTTCCTTAGCACAGAGGCGCCTGATGACAAGTGAACTGTAGAACTGACAAGTGTCATAACAGGGATATAACAGCACTGGAGAAGGGCTCTAAACCTGCAGCTGAGAGGAAAGTGCTGCAGGAGCACTGATGGCAAGTCAGGAACTGCCCTGGCTCCATTTGTGCATGTCTGGACAGCAAATTTGGATCAGATGCTGAGACTTCCAGCAGAATGGAGCGTGTAACACGCGGTTTCTTGACTGGATTACAAGTTCTGGCAAAGATTTCAAAGCAGTGTGGGGTTGGTGTTGAACTTGAGCAGGAGCCTGTGCCTGTCAGTGCTGCCTCCTCGGGCCCAGAGGCTCCTCCAGCCAGGAAATGTGCCTGGGGAAAGGCCTGGACAAAGGGACACAGAACCTCTGTGTGTGGGGAAGGTGCTGTGTCCCTCGGTTGGGGTGTTTGTCAGGGATTCAGAGAATTAGGCTGGAGCTTCTCAGGGAACCCTTTATCCTCCCTGGGTTGTGGCTACTCTTGTGCAGAGCCCTGCAAGGTAAGGCACTGGGAGCCTAAATAATGTAATGGTAGCACAGAGTATCAGAAAACTTCTACTGAGCTGCTCTTTGTGTTCAAGAGCTGTGAATGTCATCTTGTTTGAAGGAATGTGCTGTATTGTTCCACACACCTTGCACAAAACCTGTACTAAACTTTGAAATAAGGCAGTTTTTATGCAGCCTGTAATTCTAATGTTCAAATTATGTTTTTCTGTTCCTCTACGGCTATGTATTTATGACTGGGCAAACCCTGATCGTGTTTCCAAAGATTTTAGGGACACAGTGACATCTTGTGGCATTTAGCTGCGACTGTAGCAACACAGAGCTTTAGCTCATGGACTGTGCTGATGTGAGGCTTCCCAGAGATAAGGAGGAATAGACAGACCATGGAGAAATACACTTTGGTGCTGCCCCCAGCTGTAAAACAAGGCAGTTTCTCCCTCATTTAGGCATTGTGAGTGGAGAAGAAGTGGTGTAAGTTAGATTTTGACACTTTTGCATGACACTGTCAAAAGCAAATGTAAGAAATAAGGTGTTGGTAAAAATCTGAAGTGCCCGTGTGCTTGATTGGAAAGTTGCACTTGAAGAGGAGCTGACAGTGTTGGTGGCTGGCTGGGTGATAAGGAGGTGTTCTGCAGGGTTTTTCTATTAATACTTCATATGAAAGCATAGGAAATATGCTTGTTATACCTGCAGTCAGATCAGCTGAGAGGAGCTGCAGCACCTTGCCAGGCAGGCATAGATTCAAAATTATTTTAGTAAGGTAGAAAAAGGGTTCTAGAAATCCAATCTTCTTCTGCAAGTCCAAGATGAATTAATTATTCCTGTGTGGCAGCAGCTCTGGAATGAAATCTGTGTGGTCTTCTATGAAGTGAGGGTTAGTCATAAGTGACATGGGGTTATAAAAAAAAGCAGATAGACAAGAATGCATAAAACAAGTCTTGTCTGTAAGATAGGAACCAATCCTGCTCCCAGTTGTAAAACTCCTGCTGTAATGCCTATTTTATCCAGTTTGGACACCACATTTCAAGAGGGATTTAGGCCACCTAGAGAGTGTGGAGGAGTGCGAATGACCTCAGAGGGAAGATGGAAAGATTCTCTCTGTTGCTTTTAAAGGAGAAAGGGCTGCTGGGAAGGGCAAACCTTCAGATGCATGCAGTGACAATGTGCTGCTTTAAATTTACAGAGACTTCTGGCATAGCCTTTGGCTGTAGGAGAGCAGCCAGTGGCGTGGAGAGAGCACTTTGAATTGCAGATGGAGCCCAGCTCTCCATTTGAGATTCGCTCCAACCAGCATTTCCCAGTGCCTGCTGATTTCTGCAGTTCCAGCCCAGTTTCCAGGCTTGCTCCAGAGGTGCTGCCGAGCCCTTGGCTTCCTGTAGATGGTGCTGAGGTATTTCAGGCAAGACCCAACGTGTTCTGAGCGAGGTGGTTTGTGTGAAACCACAAGTGTAGGAATATGTTTGTCATTCGGAGTGTTCCTTGTGTTTTGAATGAGATGCCTGTGTTTCACAGGGCAGGACCAGCACCCAGGACATCTGACTGTAACACTATTGCTGCTGTAGAAGTGGAGTGGTGTTACACTGACAGCTTAGAGCCTTTCAGCATCTGCTTCCTGGGACCCTTTTGTCTCTAATGGAGAGAACTAGAATGTTTCTTTTTGATTAATTCAGAAAATTGAGAGCCTTCATTCATCTTGTCCCTGAACTGAAGCACTGGTGTGGAACAGAAAGCAATGGTTTTTAGGCCCAAGAAAGTTTTCAGGACCTCCAGTGCTGAAAAACTTACTGGTGTTACAATATGTGTTTCTTTTAAGGAGCTTTCACCAAGTTTTATCTGCAACTGCAGATAATATGTGAGCTTATTACTTACTAAATGCCTGTCTGGTTGTAGCAAACCTCTCTCAGCTTTGCACTGGAATAACAGTGAAAGTATGGAGAGGTTTTTGGGCAGGTTTGGATTGTTTGTTTCTTCTTTTTAATACATAAAGAGCCTTTATAAATTTTTAGCATAGTGGGACTTGAACTAAGTGGTAGAGCTAGCCCATCCCAGCAGCTCAGGGAATAATTATATGAGACTTAATGAATTATTAGATGTGATTTCTGTGGCTGTATTGTAAAAATATAATCCAACTATAGTTACTTATCAAAGGACAGTCCATGTGTCCTTTATAAGAAAATGTGAAATCATTTCAAAGCTCTGAGTAGTCACAACCTCTAGGAAAAACAAACTCCAAAGCTACAAGCTCACCTCCACCAAACTCGAAAATATGTTAATTTCTAATATAAACAGGATAGACACGATATGAGGTGTGAATATGTAAAAATTCATAACTCTTTTATAAATGTGAAGTGGGATTTCTTTGTTTTGCCAATAGTTATGGAAAAGGCTACAGTTCTGTGAGATAGTGGCAAACTTTCAGGTTCTCGTTTTGGGGCAGTAGCTCACAGTTCAGGACACAGCAGAGCAGAGCAAAAGAGCAGTGATATTCCACAAAATATTCCCCAGCTTCCTGCAGCTCTGGAGGGGGTTTCTGTGCACTCAGCAGCTTTCAGCTGATCTCACTTCCCAGAATTAGCCCACAATCCTGTGAGCCAGAGTAAATATTGAACAACCACAGCATCCTCTGATAAGGAGGGCCATGGCTTAACTACTTTCTGTGTTTCTTTCTATTTCTTCTGAACTTTGCTCCTTCTTGTATCGTGAGAGGTCTCATGGGCCTTATGATGGAGAGACATTAAACAGCTTTTTCCTATTTGCCTCTCTCTGTCTCAATTTTAAACTCTGGTATCTGATTATCCTGATCCTTCCCCACGTATCCCTCAGATCGCTCATCAGGTGTTATCAAACCAGAGATTAAAAAAAAAAAGTGTTGAAACTTAAGTTTTTATGGAATAACATGTCTTTGAGGGTTTAATATTGCCTGAATCTTTGTGTCTATATTGGGGACATTATTTAACTCTGCTGTCTGGCTGAGGGCAGTTGCAAGTGTTGCTGCTGGAGGATGTAGCTTGTTCCTTGTCAAATTACAGACACCTAAATTATTTTCCATCCAAGGAGGGGCAGGTGAAGGAGAAATCGTGTGCGTAAAGCTATAATGAAGGCTGGAAATTGTACAGTTGAATGCAAATGCAGAAGAATGAAATTAAGATCCAGATCAGAATTGAAAATCTGGGGGTTTTGTTGTCTTTGATTCCAGGCTCTTGTTGTATAGTGCACTGCAGACAGAATTATGCTGTGGAGAGCATAATTATGTAATTAAAGCTTTTGCCTTGGTGCACTTGGACCAAAGAATGAAAGGAACCAACTGGATCTTCTTCTGAATGTTAAACTCTGCAGGGAAAATATCCCTGCAAGTGTTTCATGCTTTCATGTATCTCTGCTGCTCTTGGGTAACCTGTTTTTACAACCCCAAGAGCTTTCAGGTGGTCTCTGTGCTCACTTGTCCCATTCCCTTATTGCCGTGTTTCCCCTTGTGAGGATTTGGCCTGGGAGATGGTGTGGATAACCACAGCTTCAGCCCTTTTCCCTGCTGTGTTTTGAGGGAATCCAGCTTTATCCATCAGTTGTTTGTGGGGTGGGATAAGCAGTGTTACTGGAGCTGCAGCATTTAATGAACTAAAACAGAGGAGCTGCAGCATTTAATGAACTAGAACAGAGGTGTTTGTGCTTTGCATGTTCCTTCAGGGTTGGGAGCCTCTGAGCAGATGGGAGGTGTTGGGGCCAGAGAGACACTGGATTCACCCTCTCAGTTTCTTTAAAAAAACACACGGTATCTGCTCCATTTGCAGCTTGAAAAATCAGCATTTTCCAGAGTTCAATGCAAGATTTGAGAACAAAACCTTTTGAAAAGCAGTGTCTGCAGTGAGATGTTCCCTAATGAGTCTGATCATGCATGGGGCAGGAGGGGATCGTGTTTGCTCCCTCACCACTCTCTTGTGGTTTGCTGAGTAGCTGCACCAGCAGCCAAAGCTGCCCAATGTTTTTGTTTAAAGCTGAAATTTCAGCTCCCTCCAAACCCTGCACACAGCCAGATGAGCTTGAAAAAGAACATGTTAGTTTGTGACCTGCAATTGAATGCTGGTTATGAATGGTTAAATCACCACATAAAGACTTTTCCAAGATGTGTATTTGCTCCCGGCCTGTTCCTGGCATGTTTTTTAATCTGTTTTGTGTAGAGGGGGAAATTCATGGGAGTTATTGACACAAAAGTCAAGTTGCGAGTCTCAACACACTTGGAATTTAAAATTTGGGCTGGAATTTTCAGTTTTGCAAACTTTGAAATTTGATTTTAAGCCAAAGGACATTGTTTGGGAAGAAAGTTTAAAATCGAAGGGTGTTGAGAAATTCAGTTCTTTAGTGTAGACAAGATTAGCTGTTACTTGAGATTGATCAGCAAGTTTGTATGTGTTCCTAACCCATGAAGAGGTGTGGTGTGCCTTGCTGCTTTCTCCCAGCACGGCTGTTCCCAGGCCAGCATTCCCTGCCCGTGGAATTGGAATGTTGTGAGGGTTTGCAAGGTGGTGCTGGCTTAGCTCCTTATGCTACATTACCCATTTCAAGTAAATAGAGTTCCCTCCTGAGGTGTATTCCACCTCTTGTCTAGATTTGCAGACTTCTGTAAAACCACCTGAGTGATGTTCCTGGCTCTAATCTCCAGCTTTTCAGGTTTTTTTTTAGTAAAAGAGGCTTATTGTCGCTTTCAGGCTGAGCACCAGGGTCAGACTTTATTGTCTTTATTATTCCTGAGACATCCATCATTTCCACTCCAGTCCTGTTGTCTGGAGTCAGCTTAAGGGCTTAGCTTAGTCCCTGTGGTTTCCTAGAATGAAGAAACCATTTAAGAAGCACGTTTGTGATTTCATGTGACAAGCAGGAACAGGTTAGTAAGGAAACAAACAACCTAAGCAGCACCGAAGGAGGCTGTTATTGTGGAAATGTGCTGCTTGGAACAGCCCTTGCCCAGTCCAGACATCCTCTTTTCTTTTTCCTTGGAGAGGAGGATGGAAATTGGAGGTGAAGACAGTTAGCCCAATTCATCTTTGCCCTTTGCAGCTTTGGCCTAGAGAATTTTCCTTTGCCTTGCAGTAGATCTTGAATAAACTTTTTAAACTTGAGACACTGCTGCAATGTTTAGAGCAGAGGGAGCAGAAGATCAGTGGTGAAGTCTTTCAAATCTCCCTCAAAATGCCCCAGGGGATGGTGCTCTGTAAATCCAGGTGTAGGAGGCCCTTGGAGTTAGGAGTCAGCTGGTTCTCAGCCAGCCTGGGGACAGACAGGGTGCATTCAGTCTTTTCCTGTCCTGATCTCATTTCTGTGCAGGGGTGACTCTGGAGCACTGTTTTCATTTGTGATACAGGGTAAATGCTGTATGGTTTTATTGCCTTTTTTGTTTTAGTCTCTGCACGACAGGGGTGGTTCGTTTACACATCAACAACTGGCTGGAAGTGAGCTTCTGCCTTCCTCACAAAATCCACTACGTTGCCACCAACTTCATACCCCCGGAAGCAATCGAGAGGAGTCTGAAATCTATCAGGTAAGAGCAACTCTGCCCCTCAGAGTGTGGCCAGTCCTTGCTGCAGTTCCAAGGGTGATGCTGCAGATGTCTGAGATGGCACAGGCAGGGGGATGGTGTGGCTGGGCTGGAGAGGTGGGGGGCCCTGGGCTCACACAGGACCCCCTGGAGCTGCTGCTGTGGCACTGTGATGCTGCTGGGTTCATGGTGGTGGGAACACAGCCTTGCTGTTAACTCTAGGTGGCTGTACTGAGGGGATGCTGCAGGAGTGGCCTGCACTGTTTGCAGCCAGGAATTGTGTGGTCATTTTAATCTGTTGACCCAGAAGTAATTCTGCTTTTGGAAGAAAGAGAGCCAAGGTCCTGTGATACCTTATTTCCTGTGTTTGTTGACCTGAAAAAGTAACTGACTCTTGCTTTGTTCCTTTCTTCTACTCCATTCTGTATTTCAGTGGTGCAGACGAACAGTTTTCAGCCTAGTTCTCAATTGTGTGCCAACACAGTGCAGTCTTTTTTTCCTTGTCACTGGGGTATCCCGTTACCATATAACCCTCTGTCCCCTTTTTATAGAGAGCATCTTATGCTGTGACATAAAAATAAGCTTATTTTGAACCCAGTTAGAGCAAAAGGATGATATTAGAAATTCTTTTTTTACCATTAGATTGACCCCAGGTATCGTGGTGTGGGAATAACAAAGCCTTCAGGAAAAGCTGCAGTTTACTGTGCAAATGTATTCTATTTTTCTGCAGGCCTTACCATGCCTTATTACTTTTAAATGATGAGAAGTCATTGCTTAATGAGCTCCCGTTGGACTGCTCTCCTGCCCTGGTGAGAGTAATTAAAACTACCTCTGCTGTGAAGAATTTGCAGCAACTGGCTCAAGATGCTGACTTGGCATTGCTGCAGGTACGGGGAGCTGTCAGCGGCTGTGAGAGCCTTTTAAATCACGAGGTGTTTTCTCCTGTGTGCCCGTGGGCTTCTGTGCTGCAGGAGCACGTCAGCTCCCGCGGTGTGAGCAGAGGGCAGGGAGAAGGTACCAGCCCTGGAGCCCGGGGAGAGGCTGGAGAAACAAAGGGCAGGGGGGCAGGGACAGTGCTGGGCAGCCCTGCAGCCACATCCCAGCTCGGGTGGGAGTCTCAAGTCCTGGGGGTCTCTAATCCCCACCCTGGGGGTCTCTAGTCCTCACCACTGCTCAGGACAAGTCCATCAAAACAGGCTGATGAAAAACTTCTCTTCAAATTGTGAGCACCTCCAGGGCTGCCTGCCACAGCCTCTCTGGTCCAGCACCTGACCAGCATCAAAGTGCAACCTTTCCTCATATCTAAAGGGAATTTCCCACTGTTCCCCTGTGTGTGTTGCCTCAGGACCTGTCCCCGTGCCCCTCTGAGGAGAATGGCTCTGTCTTCTCTGTGCCTTCCTGTTTGGTAGTTAAAACCAGAGCAAATTGTACTCTTGACTGACACCACAGTGGTGTCTTGATCCTGCCACGTTGATGTCTACATGCAAATGAAGCACCCAAAATGCAAGTGAAGATTTACAGCTGCCATGGCCAAATATGTCGCTTGCCCTGGAGCTGCTGGGATCTTTTCTACCAAAGACTTGTGAATCCCTGTGCAAACCTCCCCATCCATTTCCCTGAGTCCATTAGTGCACAGACTTTGCAGATTCATGGGAAGAAGATCTAGTTTAGGCTTGGGCAAAGATTTTGAGCCAGTCTCCCCAAGCCAGCAGCTCTTTCCAAATGCCTTTCCAGTAGTGACAACCAGCTCTCCAATCTGAATTGCTGGAGGTGACGTGATGAGCCCTTGGAAAGGGAAGTTTGTGCCAGTGGAGGGATGAGACTCTGGCACTCACATGAGTTGTGAGGCCACTGAGAGACCCCTGTGGATGACTGTGATCATTTGGGATGATGATATGAGATGATCCCAGAGAGGGAAGGGCCACTCCATGCTCCTAAGGGTCGATCCAGAGCCAGGGACACAGTCTGTGCTCTGTGTGACAGGGGAAGGAAGCACAGCTCATCATCACATGTTCTCCTCTTCATAGGTCTGTGCCTTCTCTTGTTCCAAGGGAAAGGTCCTGCTTTGTAATAAAATTCCAGGTCTGCCTGCAGTGGTCTGTGGTGTTACTTGGCTATGGGATGGACTCTGGAAATTCCCTACTGCTTCTGTAATTTTGTTCGCCACAAAAAAGCACACTTAAATGCATCTAATGATACAGGCTGGATTTTATGTCTTGTAGACACTATTTATGTGGCTTTTCCAGAGCCATTAGCAACCACTGACTTGTTTAACACATTAAAATACTTTGTGTAGCTCATTACTGAAATACCTCTGTGCAGTAAAAAGGCAGTGTTGATTTCCTTTATGTTTCTGTCATAGTAGAAGCTGATTCTTTTGTTTTATTTTTCATGTATTTTATTTTTCATGTATAACACAATGCATTTTGTGCATAAACAAAAGTAGTTTTTGGGGTCATAAAAAGAAACTAAACTTGTATTGATACAGTTTGAAGGAATTCCTTTGAGGCAGGAAATACTAAGTTGCTTAGAACTGTGAAGCGAATATCTGGAAATTCATAACCTTGTCAAATGCTTTTTGATCTGCCACATGCTATATTAAACCATGAATTTATTCTGAAGGCAGGGTGAAAGGATGGAACACTTTTCTTTCATTTCAGCTCAAACGAGACTTTTTTTGTTGTTGCATGGAATGCTTGCTGAGAGTTTGTATATTGCTTTTGTCCCCTAATTTTTCCCTGTTTTCTCAACACAGGTTTTCCAGCTTGCTGCACATCTTGTTTACTGGGGCAAAGCAATTATTATTTATCCTCTTTGTGAAAACAATGTCTACATGCTTTCTCCAAATGCCAGTGTCTGCCTGTAAGTAGAAGGAAAGTGTGGCAGCACAGTGCTGAGGAGTGCAGATGCACTTTCCTTCCCTGACTGGATTCAGAGTGGGATCTTTCTTCATTAATTTGTTCAGACTGTGCAAAACATAAACCATTACATGAGCCTGGACTTGCACAGCCAGTGTGGGCAGGGAGGAGCAGCAGAGCAGATCAATATTCCTCTGTGGAGTGAGGGCCATGCAAGCAATATTTACCCTGTGGAGCTGCTGTCAGTATTTTTAGTACTCTTGCTCACTGAATATCCAATATGGGAACACCTACAAACCAAAATACTTTATGATTGAGTTAAATGAGTGGTTTATAAGGCTCTCTGTGTAGCTGGCACACCTGACATGAATCAAAATTAGCAAAAGTTGCCATTGTGTTGCTTCATGTGCTGGCATTCCGTACTGTGTGCCTTGTCACAGCCAGGAGGCAACGTGGCCATTTGGAGAGCAGGCAGAGCCACTGCAAGGAAGATGTGGAGGCAGTGGTGGGTATTTTTGCTCTGCTGAAGATTGGCAACCCTTCCTCTGTTGGATTTTGAGATGTTTTTAGACTCTGTGTTGGAACTCAGTTATAGGAAAATAGTTTTAAATCAAAACTTGGGTGATGGAAGTATAAAAATAGGGCTGGAAGGGACCTTGAGGTCATTCAGCAACAACTGTGCCTGTGTCATATATGGCAGTGCTGTTCCTGAAGACCTTTGGAGATGGAAATGCTAAGACAGACAGTTTTCCTAATATTTAACTTGAGTATCCTTTACTTCTGCTCATATCACTTGTCCTGCCAGCATGGGGAGGGGGCATAGCCACATCTGCAGCTGGCACATTCAGAGGCTGTGTGTGTGTCCTGCCAGCCCTGCCCAAGCTCTGTCCCTTTCATCAGAGGCTGCACAGGTCTGGACTTTTTATCGCTTTTATTTTTCTCCTCTGGATTCCCTCCACACCTTGAATAAAGTGCTGGAGCTGAATGTAAGGCTGAGGTGAAAGTGCACGAGCTTCTGGCTGGCTCCTGCAGGACACAGCATGCCATCAACTACCCTTAGGGGTTTTCTAGATCAGAGGGAGTATTACATTTGGGAATTGGCACTTCTGCGACGCTTAAATGGATAGAAGTTACCCTGAGCAGCGCTGCAGAGCTGATCTGTGCCTTTGCCTCTCTCCCGCAGTTACTCTCCCCTGGCAGATGCCTTCTCCTGTCAGTTCCGGGGTCACAACCTGCCCTCCATGCTGGCCAAGTTCTCCCTGCCCGTGTCGCTCTCCGAGTTCAAGAACCCGCTGGCGCCGCCCGTGCAGGAGGTGAGCTGGGCACTGTGCAACAGCTCCTTGTTCTCCTGCTGACAAGGGGTGCTGCTGCTTCTGGAGCACTTGGTTAGGAACCTGCTGTTGCACATTTACAAGTTCCCAATTACTGCGTTTCCAGCCTTATGATTTGTTGTTTCGTGTCCTCGTGCCAGAAAGCTGTGGGGATGTTCAAGGTGAGAGGATGCTCTGTGCTGGCAAAGCATAGTCCTAAAAGAAATATTAGAATGTTTCTTTTCATGGAGTGATGTAGTAGGGAAAACTGAAACTCCATTTGGTCTGTTGCAAACTGTCATAAATTGGTAGGGCTGAATCAAGTTTGTGGATTCCTCACAATCACATTTGATTTTATTCTATTCCATCTGCTCCAAGTTCACAACCTGTTTTTAAAAGCAATCTGTCTGTTCACTTGGTTTTGATGTAAAACTGGAATTGTTTAAAGGCTGTTGGAGGAAATAGACTCAGCATGGGGTCAGCAGAAGTCCATGTGTCACTACATTAGCTTTTTAGTGTTCAGATCTGAGTTAATAAAATATGGATTTGGGATTTGTGAGCTGTTTTGCTTTATGCATCGATCATGGCTTGTGGCATTTCTGGGAACTGGTGGAACACAAGAAGGAGCTCAATAACGTGAGGTGTCCTGGCTGATGCTGTTCTGTTCCCAGTGGAGGAGCCTGGACCTCTGAACGTGGCTCAGTGAGCCAAAGGAAGCATAGGCAGAGTTCTCTGGCTGGTTTCTTGTGGTGTTTGTTTCTGGTCTTCAGACTTGGGTGCCTTGGTGGCTCCATGGATCTAGCCCCTGCTCAGACATAGAGAAGATTAATTACCATCACCTCTGCACTCAAGCACAGCTGTGAGGGAAGAATTGGTTGTAATTACAAGTTGGCAGAGATGATAGTCGGAGATAAAGATAAGTGATGATGTAGGTCTAATCCCAGTAGCCTGTACTGGTCAGGTGCTGCCTTGGGAGGCGGGGGAAGAGCAGGACTCCACTGTAGTTACAGACAAATAAGTGTCCTGAAAATTGAAGCTGAAGTCATAGCATTAATTTTATTCTAGCTGCAGTAGCTTCAGGAGACATCCTCAGTAATCCTTTTAAAATTAATTACTTGCCTTAATACTTCTCCTTCAATAGTTCTGGTTGTTCTCAGACGTCCTACTTTTGTTTAAAATACACAAATAAAAGTCTGCCACTTGCTGCAGTTATGCCTTGAAACAAGGGTGCAATAAATGCTTGCCAGAGCTGATGGAGTGCTGAAGTGTTTTTTTAGAGTGTGTACCTTCCCTCTGCTGCTCACCTGTCTGTGCTGGGGTCCTAAAGGTCAGCAGCACAGCTCGCTTTCATCATCCTTTCAGCCTTATTGGAAGGATGAAGGATGATGCTGTGAAAAGCTGTGGCTTTTTGATAAAGCAAAGTGTGACAGTTCTTGGGGGAGTTTAGATTGGAGAGAGTTTTTATGTATTTTCATATCAGTACATTTTCTTCTGCTTTGATTTACCTGTGTTGCACTTCTTGTATTATTTTTTGTTTTTTTAGTCTTTCAAGAGATGTGACTCTAATCCCTGCCCTGAAGTGGTCAGGCTCCAGTTGTAATTAGCAGAGATCTAATCAATGCAGCAATTAATCTAATGAAATGTGGGTGGGTTTTTGTTCTGCTGTGCTGTGATAAAAGATGTTCTCTGAACTGTAAATATTGTCAACATGTACTCGCTTTGCCTTTGAAAAAAATTAGCAAAGGTGGGACTTCCTCTGTAGTTTTGTTCTTTGTGTGCACAGGAGGGGATGCGAGGGTTTTGAGCTTTAAAGATTTCCAGTGTTGTCTGTTATCTTGTGCTTTTCATCAGGCTGAGGGCACTGTTCTCCTGAAGGTCACTGTGCTGGAGGGTCAATACTGTGGGAGAGGGCGGATCTTCTGCAAAAACTGTTGTGGCCTCGTGGCATCCATGGCATCCATCCCATTTGATTATTCTCCTAAGCATGGGATTGGCCCCCTGCTTTTGGCATGTGCTTCTGGATGGGTAAAGAATACAGAAGGCATTAATAAAGCCCACAATAGGAAACAGGAGAGCTCTTAGAGCCCTTCCTGTTTTTATACCAAAATATTGCTTGATTTGAAAGGGGACAAAATTATTTTTGTTCAATTACCATTACATGAGTGGAATTCCTCTATTCCTTTGGGTAGATGAAAAAAAATGTGACACTCATTTTTATACCTGGTGTGCTGTGGTATTTTTTGACTGGTAGGAGATACGAACAACCTGAGCAAGGACAACACTGCCTTGGGAGTGCATGGCTGTGTTCTGCTTTTGCTGCCTGCCTGTCAAGTAGGCAGGAGGTGTCAGGTGAGGGGTGTGTGCCAGGCTGCCAGTGCTCTGAGCCGTGCCTTGTGCCAGACTGACAGTCCTGACTGTGTCATCTTCCTCTCTTTCCTTGCCTGTGAGGAGGAGCAGTGTATTGCAGTGGAACCCTGGGCAGTGTGTGTCTATCAGTTGAGAAGATTTTGGTGTCCATGCCGTGCTCCCTGCTGCTTCCCTTTCTCTGTGTTTCCCTTGGATACCCTGGCTTTCCTGGGACAGCAGTGTTACAGCAGGGTGAGGATGAGCCCAGCTCAGCTGACCTAAGGAGATCTTGGTGCTGTTGAGCTGAGGCCCTGCTTCTCCTTCCCCCTCCCAGGTGTGTGCACACACGAGCCTTCCTCCCTTCCCTCTTCCCTTTCCTAGAGCTCTGGCTCCTGTCCAGCCTCCATTCATTTAACTTGTTTCAGCTGCACTAGTTTTCTGCCAGGTTAGCAGGTGGAATTCACTTGGGGAGATCCAGCGAGCTCCAGGGCTGGCACAGAGCGAGGGAGGTGATTTCTGCAGAGCTGGTGCAGGTGGGGGGTGAGGGAAGCAGAAGCTGTTCTCCCCCTTTTCACAGCGAGTTGTCTCTTAGCTCCACTGTGCCTTGTAATGTCACCAGGACTTGCTGTGGTGCCTGGGTTTGTCCTGGATCTCACCAGGGTGCAGCCATGGGGTGGGGAGATCCTGAGAGCTCATACAAAAGGGAACTTATCTTGCCTTTTGGTGTTTTTACTGGAAAAGAAGCAGTTTGCATCTCCTCTGCTCCGACCCCAAAGAAGCTGTCCTCATTCTGCTGCCTGTGGCTGTTGCCTGGTGTCCCTGTGCTCTCCTCCCCTGGGTGGCACAGCCTTGCTGTGAGTGCAGAGCACGCTGGGGTGGAGCTCTGGGGTTGCTCAGTGGGGTGCTCACCCCTTCCAAACCTCCAGGGAAAGCACAGGAGCACTTGGTGACTCAAAGCCTTCAGGTCAGCTCATGCTGCCTGGCAGGATCTGTACCAGGTGCTGCTGCTGGTGCAGGGGAAGGCTGTTCACCATAAGGATTTCTTTTTCCAGCATCAAATTTCTTTACCCAGCTACTCTGCATTAAGTTGCTTTGCAAACCAAGAGTTAGGGATGATGTTTGTAGTTTCCCCTCCTCTGCACTGTGACCTCAGCTAGTTCAGAAGAGTTCAGCTAGACCTCAGCTTCAGAAGCTGTAACATCTCTCTGCCCTGACTTGAACAAGCATGGACTAGCAGGAGGGATCTTCCCACCTGTAAGGAGTGTTCCTAGGTGAATTTAGACATCCCATTTCCTTCCTGCATCCCCTTTATCATAATGCACATTGTCATTATTATTGTGGTTTCCTAATTCTCCCTTGATGGGATGTGGATAACTGCAGAAAAAAAAACAAACAGATGGGAAAGCAGGACAGCTGCTGCTGAACAAAATCTGTTTAACTTTTCACTTTTGTTTTAGTCATCCTGCTGAGAGTCAGGCACAGGGAGATGAGGCCTCTGCCTTGTGCCTGCAGAAAACGTGCCGAGCTTTGTGCAGGGCTCATGGAAAATGAGGCAGGAAAATGTGTCAGGGGATGGAGTGGGAGGGGAGCTGCCTGCACACCCTGAAGGGGCAGCTATGTCTTCAGGGAGCCACACTGCTCATGGGGCTGCTCTGCAGGAAGGCATTAGGAGCCACAGGAGCTTTTGCTGGCAGAGGTAGGGGAGTAGGATTAAGATGCATTTATACTCAGTTGGACTGGGTATGAAATCAGGGGTTTAACGCAGTAAGTTAAAGGAATATGTCATGCTAGGCCTGAATGGAGTGAATGGTTAAGCTGAGAATTCAGAGCTGTTACCCAATGATTAAAATGGCAACATTAGACAGTAAATGTTTCATCCCACATCAGTAGGAGTTTTCAGAGTCTGTTTCCTGTAAAGCAGGGAGAAGTTTAAATGGCTGATCTGTTTTCCATGAAGCAGCATGGTTTGAATGCTAAAGGCAGGTAATACATTTCAGCAAACATCCCTGCATCCCAGTGGCTTTGAAGGTGTCATCATCCTGAGCCAAGGCAGCCCTCAGTTCTCAAGTCAGACCTTGAAGAGGGTTTGTGTCAAATAACTGGATAATCCAGGCTGGAGAAAGAGGGCTTGTGTGCTTCAGTAGGCAAAACAAGCTGGGTTTTAACTCTCTCCTCACGTAGTGAGAAACAAGCTGGGATTGAGTGCTTCTAGGCTGCTGTTTTCCCTTCCCTTTCCTGAACCTGTTGCTGCTCCCAGTTATCCTTAACTTTTTAGGCCTGGGAAAGAAAACAGCCTTAAAGAATCCTTGCAGGAAATTTAACACACTTCTCAAGAGTTTTACAAATGGGCACAGAGAATAAGGAATGCTGGATCTTGTCCCTCCAAGACTTGGGGCTGAGCTTTCCTCTGGCCATCCCGAAGTGCCCAGCTGGGCTGATGTGCAGCGCTGTGTTTTTGGAAGCCAGTGCAGCATCTCTGCTTGTGCCAGTGAGCACAAAGCAGGGCATTGTACCAGTGCCTTGCTCGACAACACTCTGTCACTGCTCTGGGAATGGCCCTGGGCTGCTCCGTGCCAGCAGGAACAAGCCAGATGTGGCTGCTGCAGCAGACAGGACCCCCTCAGAGCAGGCTGGAAAGAGGCAGCACGGGCAGACAGGAAGCATGAAAGGAACATGGATGAAATTTAGATGGAATTGGTAGTTAAATTAAGCAACAGAAAATTTTTCACTTTATATTTCCATCACAGTCCTGGTGTTTCAGCCAAAAAAAGGCTGGCTCTGGATTCCTGCTGTGCCAGAGCATGACTGAGGCAGGCAGTCCTGGGATGAAGTATATCCTTGCCTGGGAAACTGCTGCCAGCCCTTTTGGCTTCAGCAAGGAGGCCAGCTCTGATGAAGTGCCTCGAGAGCAGGCACAGAGATAACCCTGCACCCCTGGGGGAGGAGCAGCATTTCCAGCCAGCACAGCACTGATGGTGCAGGGCAGCCTCTGCTCCTGCAGCCCTGTGTGAGCTCCACTGGAGCTGGGGAGGAGCAGATGGAGAATGGACAGAAATGCAGTGCTCGTGTCCAGAAGGACAGAACGTGTTAGCAAAGCCTCTGCTAGACCTGATCTGGGAAAACACTTCTGCACTTCTACACTTCTTTTGGTAAGAAATGGGTCTAAACCTGGATCGAGTGGGAATGGTGTGAGGCACTTGCAGTGGTGGCACAAAGCTCATCAATTGGGCAGGGCCCAGTGCAGGATGCTGCAGCACTTGGGCTTTTTGTAGGACTGGGTTTTAAGAGGTGCCAAATTCCTGCTGAAGTTTGGCTTAGTATGGAAAAATGTCAGGGATCATCAGTCTCTGTGCTCTAGGGCTGATTATTCAAGCTTTCTTCAGGATGGAAGAAGAGTTTCCTCTAGTTCTGTCACAGATCTCCAGCTCTCCCACCCAGAGATGGCACAAAGGTGTTTGGCAGGGGTTGGTTGCACAAGGTTGTGGCTGTGAAGCTGTAACACCACTGCTGCCTGGCTTCTTGTTCCACTGGGCCACAGCTGCTGGCTCGGCGTGGCTTTCTAGGTATTTCCACGAGGGTGTGGAGGTGAGGGTGCACATGCAGGATTAGAGAGGGTTGGATGAGACTCTCCATGCACATGGAGCTGCAATGAAAGAAATTGGCTATTTTGTAATTCGTGGAACCACCAGAGTGACCAGGGGAGGCTGGTCTGGGTCAGGCCCTACCCACTGCTTCTGTAGGTCTGGTAGAGCCTCTCTTCCTGTCTCCTTGGATTTCTCCAGGGTTGTTTTGTGCTCTGAAACGTGCAGACCTCTTCCATTTGCTAATCAGACGTCGCTGCGTGCCAACAGGTTGGAAATGTAAGTAGAATAAATGAGCCATCTTTCCATCTTTGCATCTGGAAGGAAGGATTTCAGCAATGTAATCACTGGAGTAAACCTCCCTCTTCCAGGCTGCCTTCAGATGTTAGCAAAGCATTATGTCTTTGGTGTCTTTTGCCAGCCTTCCTCTTCTGTAGATTTTCTGTTAAACATGTAAAATGAATTCTGGCTTTTCCAAAAAATAGATATTTGAAGGCGATCCCAGATAAGATTAAAATCCACTGAGCCCCCAGAAGTGGTAATCCCTGAAAAGACAGGGTGTGGGTCTGGCTGCAAACAGAAGGGTTTCTTTTGTGATTTGATAGCAGAGGAGGAGCTGAGAATTACAAGATTTATGGAAAGAGGAAAATTATGTGGGCTGATGAACTTGGGTTTGGGGCTTTTATTGCGATTTGGCCTGTTATCCTGATGATTAATGCAGCAGAGTGAGCTTCCTTCTGAGTCTGAGCTCATGCTGCATGTGTTTGTCTCACCAAAACAGTGTTGGTTGCTATGAAATCCCCAAACAGCCTCGTCAGTGTGTTCTGAGCCTTTTGCTACGAGAGTTGCCTGCAGTGATATGAAAAGGCTTTTTATGCAGAAATCAAGACACAATGATGCATTTTGAAGGCTCCTCCCAGACTTCTGAAAACAGACCATGCCAAGACCCTGCAAACATTGCCCCTCACTCTGCCCATGGTGCAGTCTCCAGCAGGTGTTGGGCATGTTTAATACATCTCATTGCTTTTGAGTCTCTTGCCTGCCTGAAAACCCAGGTGCCTTTATTAGCTTGGCCCTGTATAGCAGAGGGATGGTGAAATGAGGGATAGTGACTCTCTGCATTGAGAGGGGACTCCTTGGCAGCTCAGGCTGCTGTCCCTTGCCAGGGCTTCTGCTGCTGCTGGTGCTGCTTCTGTATTGCCCAGCCCTGTCAGGCTCTGATCTCCAGAGCCTCTCCCGTGGCTAATCAGCAGTTTCCCATCTGACAGCAAGGGGCTCCTATTCCTGGCCACCTCTCTTGGTTGCTTCAGCTCTGCCCCATCACCCTGCCCTCTCTCTGGCTCTCTAGAGGAGCCTGCGTTTCAATCTGACCATCTGGGATTAACCCTTCTGTGATTTGTTTTAGTGGCCCTTGTGTAGAAACCAGCAAACTGCTCTGGAGCTGTGGCAGGGGCAGGGCGGGCTCCTTCGAGGCTGTCCTGGTCAGTGTTGCATAAAGATGTGGATCATGAAAGGCTCCACTGCAGCCTAAGCTCCCACAGAGGCTCTGGGTGGGATGAAGGATTGTGCCTGGTCACCTTTTTGTGATGGGAGAAGAGATAAACTCTTGTGTGGGGCGAGCAGCATTTCTCCATGTGACTCGTTACTCACCAAGTGTAACCTTTGTGTGTTGTTTTCCTCCTGTATCTCACTTCCCAGATGTTTAACCCTTCATTTCTCCCCCTGCAGACCCAGCTCATCCAGATGGTGATATGGATGCTCCAGCACCGGCTCCTGATCCAGCTCCACACCTACGTGTGCCTGATGGTGCCCCCGAACGAGGAGGAGTTCCGAGCCCAGGATGAGGACATGCCCTTCACTGCCAGGGTTGGGGGACGCAGCTTGAGCACCCCCAACGCTCTCAGCTTTGGCTCTCCAAGTATGAGCACGCTTTTCTCTGCTGTTCAGACTCCACATCAGTTCTAGGGCTTCCCTCAGTGCTGCCAAGGGCCATCAGGCCTTGGTAATGAGACATCTCCTCTTGCTGGAGTACTTGCTAATTAGGTCCAGCCTTTCCTAAGTTTAGAACTGGGCACTGGTGAAAGTCCTAGGGGCTGTTAGACTTCTTAGAAAGAAATAATGCTCTGTAATTTGCCAAATTCTCATTTGGTCATGTAAAAGATTCTTATGAGAGGTACTTCTTTCTTTTTTAAAGTAACTTCCTCCTCCCTTGCTGCACTCAGAAGTATCCCCTATGTTCCTCTGACTGCATTGTTCTTACTGCCCAAATTTTGATTTTCAAATCAAAGAAAATGTGAGAATTTGTTCAAGCAGCACTGGTTTCTGTGGGCTGTAGAAACATTAGAGCCACCTGAGGAGACACAGAGCTGGCTTTGTTCTCACAAATGACTGATTTCTGTTTATGTCTCCTGATTTCTTTAATCTCCCCAGTGCCATTCTTCAGGGTGATTCCAGGAAAGCATTCTTTCAAGAGGATGAGTCAGATAAAACGCTGAAATCACCAAACTTGCCTGTGCTGTTCTGAGCAGCCTTCTCAGAACACTGCTGGGCTTGGATATGGGGAGAGATTCTCTGTGCAACTTTGAGCTTTACAGGAGTCATGAATTAGGGCGGAAATCTTGGAACGTGAGTCAGATGAGACTGTGATCTGCTTATTCTGGCTCCCTCACAAGAGGATATTGCTTCTTGGCCTCTCTGCCTGTTCCCACCTTCTGTGCTGTTAGGCTTTTCATGTTACCACTTCACGGTATTCCAGCACAGCTGTCTGGGAATTCTCTTTTCAAATGTTTTTATGGACTGTTTATGGTCTCCAGAAGTACAGTTTTCCACACAAATTGATGACTTTGTTGAAACATTTGAATTTCCCATTGAGAAAAGCGCTGTGTTGTCATATGACTAATTGCAGATTCACGGAGCACTTGGAGATCCACTTTCTCTGCTCTCCAGAGAAAAGGGATTAGTTGGAAAGGCTGCACAGAAACATCCTGAATTGATAAACTTTGCATCCTTACGCTGAGGAATATAAAAATGTTGTGTGTATGTGTGTCTCTCTCTTGCCCCGATAGCCAGCAGTGATGACATGACTCTGACAAGCCCTAGCATGGATAATTCCAGTGCTGAGCTGATACCTGGTGGGGACTCACCCCTAAATAAGAGGATGACAGAGAATCTCCTGGCAAGCCTGTTGGAACACGAGCGGGAGGCCATCCTGAACGTCCCAGCTGCCCAGAATCCAGAAGATCTCCGCATGTTTGCAAGGTGAGCAGTGCAGGATGCAAACGTTGTTTCTTACCCTTCCTGCCTTAGGGACGCTTGGTGTGGGGTCTGAGCAAATCCTGTTAGCCTGGGGATTTGGAGGGGAAATCCTTTGGGGTTTGTTCCTATATTTCAACTGTAATACAAACTAATATTTGTGGCGCAAGAATGCTTGGTAACAGAGTCCTGGGTGTGGGAAGGAGCATCAGGGAGTATGGTTGGACTTCACTGTTTGCCTGCCAGTCTTGCTGTGTGCACACATGGCAGGCACAAAACTGCACAGCCTAAAAAACCATTCTAAGCAGGCAAGGCAGAGACCCAGTGATGCTGATGCTGCCATTTTGTGTCCATTGGTATTTTCAGGCTAGCTCTCCTTTGATGGTTTGTAAACTCCGTGGAAGTAAGAGACACAGAGCCAGCCTGAATACTTTTACAGACCAGCCTGTGAGTGTCCCAAGGTCTGTTTGGCAGTGATGAGAGCTTAGGTTAGTTAAGCTAAAGGCATTAGGATGTGTGATCAGTAGCCCACATTTTGTTGTTACAAATTGGCACACAACAGACCAGGCATAATGTGGTTCTGCACTTGGTGAAAGCAGAATGACTTCCTAAGCAGCCATCTGGGAAGAAGGGAGGGGGGAAAAGACTTTTTCTTCCTAATGATTTCAAAACACAGTGGCATCACTGGAATGCAACTTTCACTGGTTTTCATACTTGTGGAGCAGAAAACCACCTAAGGCAAAGACTGCAGCTGTCCCATATTCTGGATTCAGTTGGTAATCCCCTGAAAACCTGGTTCTTGCCCTAGGATGGATAAAAGCAGCTAGCCCAGCAAAACTGTAATAGGAGGAAAATACTTTCCTTGTCTGTGGCAAAGTACAGCTCAGGGACTGTGATAGAGCTCTCAAAGCTTGTGGGTAGTTACTGCTCTCTGAATTATTAATCTCCTTCATCTTCTGCAACTCTTCAGAGAATATGCTCCGACTGGGAGGCAACATTGGCCACTTGAGAACTCTGAGGTGTTTTTTCTTTATTACCAGCTAAGTCATTACGAAACCAGTGAGGAAGGAAAGTAAAAACAAAATCATATTTAATATCTTAAGACAGAATCTGTGGGGACTCCTTGGACCAGTTCAGTGACAATGCAGATTCTTAGTTATCCTAGTGAGAGGAAAGGATGCCATGATTGCTCCCCTTTCACTACCCTCAGCTGGGTAAAACAGCCATTTGGAAGCTTTGGAATTGCAGATGCAAAAACAAATGCACATTTCTTTGTGAAACCAGCTGAACAATGTTTATTTTGCAGTTTGCTCCTGCCCCAGGTTCTTTTGCATATCCCCAGGCCTTACCACGTCCGAATTTCCAGTCTGCTGCAGATGGAATTGACAAGTGCAGAGTGCTCTGGGGCAACAGTGAGGAATAAACAGATTAAACAATAAATAAACAATAAACAGATGGGTCCTGTGGGCAGACGCTGCAGTGCACATGTAGGAATGTTCATGCCAGACCCTCTTGGTTACTGCTGGTTTTATGAAACACCACAACTTGCAGGTTGTGGTGCTTTTTCTCTCTTTTTGTGCCATAACCATCAGAGATGAGTGAGTAATTCTGTTGCTCTCAACGAAAGGGAAAAAACCACGGTGAAGCTGCCTGAAGGAGCTGATCTCCCTGGTTCCCCTCACACAGGTACTGCTCCAGCCCTTCCTTCCTTCTGTAGGAGCAGGAGCCTGAGGGGGGCTGTGCCCTGGCCAACAGCTCTGCTCTCACAGCTGCCTCCAGAGCAAAGTGCTATAAATGCACCACTGGTGCCCTAAATATCCTGTGCTATTTGTCCTTCCCAGGGTGCTGTGTGTACACACAGAGGGATGGGCTATTTCCAGCACAGCAGTAAAGCTCAGCCTGGCACATTTTGCTGTGCTGGTGCCTCTGAGTGCCTGTCCCTTGTTACTCAGACAGCACAGAGTGCTGGTGCCTGTCCAGGGCTGTGCACAGCCTGTGTTTGAAGGCAGAAACCTTAAGGGGAAGTGAGGAATTACTAAAGCTTGGCTCCAGCATTGGCTGCATTAACCCTCATAACATTGAATGAGAATTTAAATCCAAGTTCTTTCCTAAGGTGCAGCTCAAGGAGGGTTGGCATGTCCTTCCAGGAGCAAGCTTGAGAAGGAGACAAGTTCTTTTTGAGCTAGATCCTCAGTAATGTACACCAAGCCTTCCTCACTGCACATTAAGCAGTGCTTTTGAAGCCTGAAGAAGTTGGAGGCTTCACTCATGGCTTCTCTCCCAAGCCATGGGTGTGGAGTTTCTTTCAGGGTTTATTTGTCTTGCTCTGAAAATGGAAGGTGAGATCCTTCCCCCCACCAAGGGACGCTCATTGGCAGCACGGAGCTGTGGACAGTTCTGCTCTGGTTTCAAGCAGTGCTGTGGCAGGGACATCTCCTTGGCCAGAAATAAGCTAATTCTATTGGAATTGCTACTCTGAGAGAATTCTTTTCTTTTTAGTGCGTAGGAACACTCCAGTGCTGTTAGAGGGGCAGCTCTTGCAGCTTGAGGAGGGGCAAACAGTGATGAACAATGGAAAGCAAGAATCTTCCATCACTGTATCTGGATGTGCACATCTGTCAACAGACACACCTGTGCAGCTTCAGAGGGACTCAAACAAAGTGTCACTGCCCCAAGAAGTGCCATCTCATGCTCATTGTGTCCCATAAATGTTCATTGCCCAAAACGGTGAAGACAGGGGCCACCTTCTCTGGAGCTGTGAGCCCCAAGGACAGCTTTATAGATTCTAGTTGGACTTTTGGGAAAACCCCCTCCCTGGGAGGGTGGTGCAGCCCAGGACAGATTGCCCAAGCATGTGCAGGGAGCTCCGTCTCTGAAGAGTTTGAATAAGCTCCACAGCATGAGCAATAGTCCTGCTGCAGCAGGATGCTGGGCTAGACTTCGGGGGTGTCTTCCAGCTGGCATCTTTGTGATATTCTTTAATATCCTCTCTAGCTTTTATTGGAGTGGAAAGTATTTAGTCTTGACCAGTTACAAATCCAGACTCTTTCTGAATATAAGATGGATTTATTTATTGGCAAAGTGCTCAGCCTGTGCTGCTGTGGAAGGCTGGGGTGTACCATTTGCGCAGAAGGGAGCTGAGCCAGGGTATGAGCACATGGGCACAAGAGCCTGGCACAGGGGAGGGAATCCCCAAGATCACTTTGTGAACTGTGATATGAGTTGTAAGATACAAATGTTTCTGTTCATACTTGAGGGAATGCTCTGGCTTTGACACACCCAAGAACTGACACTGTCCCTGTGAGTGGCCATTCTCAGTGCACACGGTTGCCAGTGGCCCCAGGGAGGTGGCCAACGAGCCTCGTGTCAATACCCAGTGGGAGATAGTGCAAAAGGCAGGTGCAGAGCCCAGATACAGGAAAGGCTGCAGCTTGTCTCTGTTGTTTGTTTGTGCTGCAGGTACAGAGGCAGCAGTTATGTTCTCCATACTGCTGCCAGTTTGAGAGCTGGCAGAGGAACAGCAGGAGGGAGTTGGCAGCGAGCTGGGGCTGCCAGTGAGGATCCTGCTCTGAGCTCACAGCTCATGGGGGAGAAGAGGGATGTGGCAAATTGGGAAGCAGAGAAACACATGTGGCACTGGGCTAGAGGTGAAAACTCTGCACAGTGTAGTGGGGTGTGTGATGGAGGGACTCTTGTTGCAGTGACTCCTTTGCAGTCACCCGTGAGGGTGGTGGGTGACGGGAGTGCCCAGCTGGAGCACCAGGAGGCAGCGAGGCAAGTGTTGGGCCTGCAGGGAAAGCAAGAGCCACTCCATCCTCCAGAACAGGCAGGAGTGCTCCAGTGGATATTGGATATATTTTGAGGGCTGTTCCTGCATGGGGGCTGTATGAATGGATTGGAAAACAGATCATGTCATCTCCACTCATTATTACAGTCAGTTGGCATGAAGCTGCAGATGGGTAATGGAACATGAGCAAAGGCTGCTGGAGCTCAGTGTGATGTGGAACACATGTGGAGGCACAGCTGGCTGTGGAGCTGGGAAGGGACTCCGGCCTTTGGGCTTTCATGGGTGGGAGCATTTGAGTCACACGTGCAGCATGGCTGTGACATTTGGGAGGGTGTCCAGACAAGTAAGAGACCGAGCAGGAAACTCAGGCTTCATCTGGGGGGCTGGCTTGGTGTTATGGCTCAGAGAGAACTCTGGGGAGGGGCCCTCAGCCACTGGGGACTTCTGCTGTTTGTTGTGGACCCTGCCGTGACTGACTGTGCAGGGCTGAGGTTTTCTGACAATTGTAGCATGTTGGTGGCCAGCAAAGGGGTATCTGTGCTGTGTTTAAAGAGAATAGGGAGTTTAAGAAGCCAGCATGGTTTGAGCTTAGGCTTCAGAGGGTTTGTATCTCCCACAGCTTCTCTGTGGTGCCTACCACCAAAATTTCCATCAGCCTGTTGTGACTGCGCCACCCAACCCAAGCTGCCCAAACCCTGAGTGCAGGACCTGTAGTTACAAGGCCCCTTGGGCTGCTGTGAGGGAAAATTGCTCTTAATTCTAAAAGGCAGTGCAGGTACCCAGGCCCCTGATGCAGAGCTGTGGCCAAGGGCAGTGTAGGCCCATCTAAGAGAGCACAGAATAAATCTGCCACATCCTGACATCTCAAGGCTCGTTGGCACTTGTGTTTCTTCACTTTCTGGAATTATAACTAAGTTGAAAATCGACAGTCTTGGGAAATGCCCCAGACTGGGAAACCTCTTGATCCAAGGAGGACCTTGGCAAAGCCCCACAGCGGGCGAGTCCCATCATTTTACAGAGGATTTCTGTGCTAGGCATGATTTAATTCCCTTTTCATGCAAATGAGGGACATAACCCAAACAACCTTCTGATTGGCATCCCATGGGAGAGGAGACCTTGGGGGTGGCAGTATGAGTTCGAGCTGCTTTTGGCCCACGTGCTCCATTGCTCTGCTCCCTGCAGGCTGCTGCACTACTTCCGAGGCCGGCACCACCTGGAGGAGATCATGTACAACGAGAACATGCGGCGCTCCCAGCTGCTGATGCTGTTTGACAAGTTCCGCAGTGTGCTGGTGGTCACCAGCCACGAGGACCCCGTCATTTCAGTGTTCCAGTCTCTCCTGAAGTGACTCTGCTGGCACACAGGAGGGAGGGAGCTTGCCACACTCTCCATGCTGAGAGTCTAAACGATGCCTAAAAACTAAAGGAGGTGGTTTCAGTTCCTTCTTGCCACGTGACACACAGCAGGTTGTCCCTGTCTGTGCCTCGATGTCCCAGCTGCTCCCCGAGGCTCCAGGGCCTGCTGCAGGACAGCACGTGCTTGCTCAGCCTGGATTTCTGCCCTGCTACATTCACAGCCCTTCCCTGGCCCTGCTGCTCCCCAGGGATCATGAGAGTGGGACAAGAGGGTTCTGCTGCGGCGCTGCTGGCAGAATGTCACCTTTGGGGGGACGCTGGTGCCTCGGGAGTGCTTCCTCTGCTCTCCAGCATGACTGCTGGGACACTGAGCCACAAGACCTGTCCCCATGGCACAGCATGCACGGCCTCGCTCAAAGGGAAATGACCCTGGGCACCGAGGAGTTCTGTTTGATCTCACAGCAGCGAGGAGAGAGGTGGGAAGGCAAAGTATCACAAATAAACATGAAATCGTGAATGAATGAATGACTCGGTCACTGTGTCACAGCTCATTCTTTCCTCACCCCAATATCCTTATTCCCAAGTGTCTGTTGGAGCAGGGCTGCCACCAAGCAGCCTCTGTGTTCCTGGGTTTCCATGTTTCCAGATTTTTGCCCCGAGGGTGGGAGCTTGGTTGTTGAGCAGGACTGAAAGGTGCTGGCCAAGCTGCAAGAGCAGGGACATGTTCAACCCAGAGGCTGGGGCTAAGGGCACTCGGGCTTGTTCTGTCCCTCCACTCCCCCTCCCACAAGCATGGCTGTGGCTGCAGGGAACCAGACAGGGATCCTGGCCTGGGTTAAAGCTATCCAGCAGGAAGATGAGATACAGGACTGCGTTTCCTACTCTGGTTTGGGACTGCTCCTCCAGCCATGCCAGGGCCAGAACAAGAGATGACAGCCCTGGGACATGCCAGGGCCTGGGGACAGCAGGAGCTTGTGCCAACTCAGCCCTGCCTGTGTGAGGCCACTGCTCACCGGGGAAGGGAGGGGGAGCTTTACCTACATGGTGGTGTGGCTTCTACGGGTTTGTTGTTAAAAGATTGTCAGGCTCCCTCTGAAGACCTTCCCTTACACCACACATGGCACCTGGAGCTTTTCCCAGAGCTGCAGGCTCTCAGGAGCAGCTTCACTTGCCCACACAAACTGGGTGAAACTGGGAGCTACTCCATGACAGCTTTCTCAGGGTCCCTTCAGCAAGTCTGGCCCTGCAGCTGCAGCAGGGATGGTAGAGAAGAGCAAAAAACTGTATCTGACCTAAAAATCAGATCAACATCACTGTAGGCTGTCTCAACTAGCCCCAGAACCTGAGCATCAAGGTAAGCTACTGCAATCAGAAAAAAGGCTGCTCAGAAGGGGCCTTCATGGGATGGGGACAAGAGTTTTCAAAAACTTGAGCCCTTTTATTGTATGTGAACCTTAAGGTGGGGATGGAGGTGGGGGGTGTGTCCCTGTCACCCACGCAGTGTGGCTGCAGTTCTGCAGGTCCTGCCCTGAATCCTGGAGGTCTTTCCCCTCTGTACCTCAAGTCAGGCTGCTGCACCAGTGCTTTCTCTGTGTGGGGATTCACACAGTGGTTTCAAAAGAGCTGGGAAAATACACAAAACCCTTCTTGTTCTCCAAGCTGGACATTAGAGATAGGTAGAGGTTGGAAGGGGTCTCTGCTCAAAGGAAAGGTGTTAGGTCACTCAGGACCCTGTCCCGTGGAGGTGTGAATGGCCCACAGCTTCTCTGGGGCCCTGTTCCAGTGTTTGACCACCCTCATGGGGAAAATTTTTTCCATAGAGCTAATAAGAGCTTCCTGTTTTCCAGCTGGTGGCCCATTGCCTCTCATCCTGTCTGACAGCAGCCTGGCTCTGTCTTCTCTGTACCCTCCCCTGAGGTAGTTGCAGACAACAGTTAGATCCCCCCTTTACATCCTTCTCCCCCAGCTCCCATCCTTTCAGTCTGCTCTGCTGCCATCCAATTTTTTGACTATTCCCCTGCAGCAACCAAGCATTGGCCTCTGCTGGGGGTGGAGGCGATGGGAGCAGCACAGAGCTGTGACCCTTCTCCTCTCACCCACCCTAATTAAGCCTGCATCCATTGCCAAGGGAGAAAGTGGTCTTCAGTGTCCAAAACCAGCCTCAGTTCTGGCTGGGAGGCCCATGCCAGTCTCCTGCAAGTAAAGCTCCGCCTTGCCTCATCCATTGTGACAAAGTACATTTATTGTTAAAAAAGCCCAAGCCCATCTATCTGCCATGATGCAGCTTGAGGCCATTGTACAGAGCACAGCTCAAGTCCTGGTCCCTGGAACACGTGCAAGATTTGTCAGCTGCAAGGGGAGTGTCCCCTTGCTGCCATCTCTCTCTCCATTTTTTTGTCTACAACACTCACAAATTTGTTTCCCCGTAAATAAAACCTGAGTGGTTTCTCTGCCCACTCTCCCCTGTTGCCAATGCCAATCCTGGTGGTGGCCACCACGTCCTGCTCCCCCGGTGGGTCCTGTCCAGGCATCATCCAGATGGCAGCATCCTGAGTCAGGTCCCTTTGGTCGAAAGCCTTGTCGATCCCAAATGCCTGGCAGAGCTTGGAGGGCCCGTTGCAGAGCTGCCAGTCCTTGAGCAGCTTGGTGGGTGCTTTCCTGGAGGCGCTGCGCAGCTCCCTCATGGCATCCAAGCCCTGCAGAGGTTCCAAGGAACGCAGCAGCACTGCAGCCCCTTCTCCTGTGCAGAACAAGAGCTGGGTGTTAGTGTGGGGTTGTTTTTGGGGAATGCCTCACCTTTCAGCCCACTGCCAGCAGCACTTCAGCTCTGAGCCTGTGGCTCAGCCCGACCGAGGAGGGAATGGCCTGGTGCACCCAGCCGTGGGGCCTGTCCTTTGCTTCAAGTGCACTCCCTTCCCTCCTCCAAATGTCCAGTGCTCTGTAGCTCTGTGCCCTTCATTCTGCAGTGCTTACTTGCTTTTCCCAGCTCCACCTGATGTTGTTAAGTCTGGCTGCTGCTTCAAGGCTTGCCAGAGGGCAAGAGCTTTTTCTTATGTCAGCACAATGTTCAGGAATAAATATACATCTGGCTCAGTATTGGCAGAGGTATCCAAAGCTGCTCCCAAACCCAGTGGATTTCTAATAAATGCTGATTACAAGAACTCCAGCTAACAAAGGCGAGGAGGAATGAGTCTGGATGCGCCAGCAGAAAGAGGCAGCTTGCAGAGTGAGGCTGGACAAAGAGAAACCTGGGAAGGAGCTGCAGGCACTGGGAGCAGACACTGCTGAGGGAGCCTGGGCTGCAGGTGGTACCAACGCAAACTCCCTCTGGAGGTGGAACAGGGGGGATGGGCAGGGCCTTGGGTAACTGCACAGCTCCAACAGAGTGTGATTTGGACACATATGCCAGGGAAGCTCTCCCAGGGCAGGGACCTGGGGCAGGACACAGCTGCACAGTCTGGCTGTGGGATGCGTAGCCCTGGGAGCAGCACTTAGCAGAGAAGACCTTTCTATGACAAAAGCTGAAGAAAACGGACAAATTATTTTCTCAAATGTGATTTGCCACCCTTCAGAAGCCTTAGGTGTCCCGCCCTCCCAGCTGCTGCAGCCAGGTTACAGTGAAGCAAAGACACAGCTCTGAGCAGACATTCCCTGTCTAACAAGGATCTCCAGCCTAAATGGGACAGAAACGTTTCCCTGGTATTTTCCAGTGGACAGCTGGGAGGTCTTCTCCTGCCCCTGAGTGGGTGAGGAGAGCACTGGCCCAGGGCCTGTGTGCAGCCCCACACAGCTCCCCTTGTGCTGGCTGCCCACAGCTTCCCTCCCGGCAGCATCTGCGTGGTGCCGTCCCCAAGAATCCCCTCTCCCTCTCCAGCCTCAAACATCTGGAACAACGCTCATGCCTGGCAAAGGCTTTTTTTGAAGGCACTGTCAGATCTCTAAGGACCTGTGATTTCCCAAAATAGAATCCCTCTCATATTTTGTACAAATCCCACACTAAATTACCCCTCTGGGCTCCCAGTGAGGTCCTGGTTCCTGGCTCTCTGAGGTGTGCCTGCTGCCCTGAACCTTCTCGGAGCCCCTGCTGCCCCCACTACAGCTCGGTGAAGTCAACAGCCTGAATTCCAACAGCTGTCAGCAATCTGTTCCTAGGCACTCCCTTCTCCAAGGAGAGGGATTGATGATAATCTGGCAGGCAAAAGCCAGAATCTGGCCTAACAGTGATTTAGAGCTCAAAGGTCATTTTGGATTTTTAAGAACACATTCCATGTCCTAATTCTGCTTTTTATCGATGCACGAAGAAACATCCTTCACATCATGTTGCTGCCTCCCTTGCCAGGAACAACTGTGGGATTCTGAGCAATCACTAATTACACTACTTGCTTTCATCCATCTCAAATGCAAGTGGAAACTGTGGTCACACTTGAATTGAACTGAGTCCTTGGGAGTTCACATGAAGAGAAACGAGCACTTGGAAAACTGCAGGTGCTCCCAGAGCATCACAGAGCCCAGCCAGGGGCTACTGGGAATTTCAGTCTCTGGCTGCTCTTTCTGCATTTCCAGCTGGAAGTTTGCAGGTTCTTTCTAGCTATGTGCAACACATACCACACTGTACCCAGAAAGCAGCCTTGGGAAGAGGTGGAGACAGCAGGCAGGACAAGAGTGCAGGGATGCCATGATGAGCTACTGCCTTATTCCCCTCACACCCCTTGGTCCTCCCAAGCATACGTCCACATTAGAAATTTAACTTTAATTCCCAAAGAGTAGCTGAATCCCTTTGGCTCAACTGCAGAGTGCTTCAGCCTGGCTTCCTCCCCGCTCCCAGCCTGCAGCAGTCCACTCTGAAGGGTCACCTGGGTTCTGCATCTGCCCAACACGGACACACCAGCAGCAGCAGGGCGAGTTGGGGATGCTGAGTATTTATCTCCCTTGATAAGAGTCACTCCATATAATGAGCAGCATTCAGGGCTAAAAGCTGGGATCTAACAACACTGCAGAGGCCAATTCTCTCCCTGAGCAGCTAGAAATCATAACATGACAGTGAAGTCCCACACCCCCACGGTGCGGTTTCCTGCTCCTTCCCTGAAACGGCTCCAGCTCCCAGGCCTGGCCACTGGAGAGAAGAGAATTTTCTCCTCCATTCACCCACCTGACTCAGTGCTCCCAAATACTTCCTTCAAAATCCTAGTCTAGGATCTGAAAGTTAGGGAGAAGTCCCTGCAGTGTGACTCTGGGCTGAGCATCACTAGGCTCTCAATTTTACAAGCTATTCTTTCAGATCTGGCAGCAAAATACAGACCTTGGCAAATTCCAGAGAAACAGATCACAGCTAAGCCAAAGAGAAGCATGACTGGCATTTATCCTCTTCCTGAGGCGAGGGAAGCCCCACATCTCTCTCAGCTCCGGGGAATGCTCTTAGTACTAAGATTATTGTGCTGCTCAGGAAATACTGTAGGATTCATGCACACTAAAAGACTTTGGCTATATTTTTTTTATAAGCTCTTCTCCTCTACCATCCACGATTTCTCCAAATGTAGTGATGCCTGCCATGGCTTCAGGCAGTTGCAGTATTTCACTCAGTGATGGGAAGACCTCTCACAGTAAAATTCCCCATAATGCAGCTTTATCTCAGTGATGTGCACAAAGATTTCCCACTTCCTCACTGACAAAAAATACTGGAGCCCCCTCCTCATCTCATTATGGTTTTATGTACACAGGGCTGCGGGTGACACGCTCTTCCTATCCCTGAGTGATACTGGAGCCTGAACTCCAGCATAAACCAATAAACAGAGAAGGTTTATTCCAGCTGGAGTTAGAGGTTTATGAGGTTGTGTATCTAAATAAGTGATCCCTAAAGAGTCAGAGCTGCCACTGCTTCAGAGGATACACTCGTCTCTTGGAGCTGTTTGCCTTCAGAGCATGGTCTGTGCTATGAAGGACCAAGCTATGCCACAAGAGCCAGGGGTTGTTTTGCCAGGGTTTCCTTGTGTTTTTTCACAGCCAGAGCCAAAACAAAGTTTCCAAAATCTATCCCATATCCAGAGAATGAAATGCTTTTGTCTTTTGCCCAGGTGCCACCACGAAGATGACTCCCTCAATCCTTCCCTCAGCCTAAACAACAGGACAGTTAAACAACAACTTCTCCCTCTAACAGGAGAAAACATTTTGGGTGTGATTCCTCCCCAGATTCTTTCTTTCAACACTTCTGCATGTAAGCAAATACACAGAAGGAGCAGCTCCTGTTTGTGTAGCTGCATCAGTGATGCACAACGTGCACAGCCATGGTATTGACTGCAGGGCTCTGACAAAGCTGGCACTGACAGCTCTGCCTGGTGTCACTGCCTGTGTGACAGGATGATGGGGAGAGAGTTTGTAACAAAAAATCCAATGAATTCCATCACCACAGGGAGCTCTTTAACTGGTCTGCTACAAAACTAAACACAAGTATATACGGAAAAATTTCCCAAAGTGTGTATTTCAAAGAAACCTTTCTAGAATTCAAAGGCTAAACATCTTTTTTTTTTTTTTTTAAATAAAAAGTATTATTGCTAATATTTCAAACACCAAGAATCCCATCCTGACAAATGAACCATGTGCTTTCATTATCTGAACAGATCTGGCAGAGCCAATGTAATGAAGTTCACATGTGTTCATCCACCAGATCCAGACCCCAGTTGGAAAGTCAGGCTCTTCCCCCACACTATAACCTGGCACTGTTTTTCTGCTTGGCTTCTGTCCAAAGGCCAAAACCTGAGGATTGATGGTCACAGTTACATTTGCTTTCCACTTAGAAATACACAAGCTTTTTAGTCTTTATCTTCAAAACGGTGAAAAAGAAAGTAAATTGAGTTTGAGATTTTTTCTAACAGAGTGAGTAGTTACCTAGGAAACACTTGCTGCCATTTCAAGGTGTCAATTAAACAACAGCTTCATTGCAAGGCAAATACAGTCATTCTCACAGGAAAGGAAAAAAAGGAAGTTTTCAGTAACACTTGCTTGTTAACAGTCTTGAAATGTGGAAGGACAGTTTCAGTAAATTCCAGAATAATTTAATTAGAGCTTGATTATTTTTTCTTGAGAATAATAAGATTGAAGATTCTGTAACAGTCTGGGTATTTTGATTTGGGTGGGTTTTTTTGGCTTTTAGATACAGCTAAACAGCTAAAATGCTCCTACTGACTCCTTACTTAAGCTTAGGACATCAGACTTTTTGTTTTCCCCAATGTTTCATTCAGCCTCTGAAGATAAAGGTAGGAGACAGAGGAATTTCCTGCCACGGCAAGAGACATGAAGATTTAGGCTGTCATTAATGACTCCAAATTCTTCTCTACATCACCAGTTTTGAGGAACAAGGTTCACTGAATCACATGACTGAGGCAGCAGCACAGGTCATCAAAACTGAAAGCTCCATTCTATCCAGATTTTCCCTCATTTCTCAATCTCTGTGTGCCTGAACAACTCCCACAGCTCACAGCTGGGACAAACTGGGCAGCTGGAGATGGGCCCTGCCTGCTGTGCTGCCTGTCCACAGGTACACCCTGGTCACAGTGGCAAAGCCCAGGTCCCAAGGGATGATCATGACAGCAAGTCACTGACACCAGAGAGCCCACAGAGAGCTCACAAGTGACTGCAGCACTGCTGTAGCTTGAAATGTCAGTCCCATCCTGCTGGCATTCCATCTCTTTCAGCCTCAGCTTACCTTGGCTGGAAACGTTCATGCAGAAATAAATCCCGTAGATCTGATACACGTACAGAGTTCCTGGTTTCATGAACATTGCTGCGTTTCGTTGTGTTTGCTTCCCACCTTTCGAGTGGGAAGCTTCATCTTCCCCACCCAGATAAGCTTCTGTTTCAACAATCCTGCCCCAGAGCTCTCTGCCATCAGGAAGTTTGCGAACCAAAATCTGAAAGAGAGGTCAGAGTGCATCAGTTACCAGCCCTCAGTACAAAATAACCACAGCAAGAGCTGTGGAAACAGAGAAGTTGGAAAGAAAGGACCTGATGGTACTAAATCCTTTCCAGTTAGCAGGCTGTAAGCTAAAACCAGCTTTTTCAGCTTCCACTGCTCAGGCCACAGCCCAGCACAAGGAGTTCCTACCTGTCACTCACCCCACAAATTGCCTGGTGCATTTGAGTGTCTAGATGAGGCAGTATAAAAAAGAACCCATTTATGATCCTACATATATTAAAGCCCACAGAGTTGCTTCTGTGGTTATTTTCTGTATTCTCCACTCCAATCCATTAGGTTTAAGGCAAAAATCACTGCTGATATTGACCTTGAAGCATCATGAATGTATAATCTTTAGATCAGAAGAAATATGACAGTGGCACAATTAAATAACTGCTATGATTAGACAGTTTATCTCCCCAGAGATGTTTCAAACAAGTCCCAGTCCCAAATCACAGAGATAATCAGCTCTAGAGAGAGCATCAATGCTATTTCAGTGTTTTCTGCACCACAGAGAAGGGCAGTGCAGGAGAGCTGGGAATTGGCTTCAGGCAGACAACAACAGATCTTTGTTATTACAGTGTGTTCCTTGCTGCTGGTACCTCCTTAAATAAAACAAAGCAGATGCAGGGGAAACAAAACATGACAGTCAAAAGATTCTCTTTAAAAATAAAACAACCACTAAACTTTGTACAAAGGAATTTGTGGTTTGACCTGATTTCTAAACTTTGTGTTTCACTTAACGTGTATGAAATACTGCAGCACAGTCCCGTTTGGGTACCAGCTATCAGTTTAATTATAACACTTTAATTATCCAGCCCTTCCATCCAGCTGTCCAAAGATGACCTTCAGAAAACAAAGCTCAATTCCTAACAGATGTTTGTGCTGGATTGCTAATGCAGATATTGATCTGATCCAGTATGGATGCTCCAGGAATTGGTTTCCAAACTTGCAGCTCTGGTATACCACATTTTCCCTGCAGCACTTGTCAAAATTGTTGAAAATAATCAGTTTATTATTTTTTATGAAACAAAAAGCACTGGTGTTCAGCAAGTGCCTGTGAACACCCCCAAAGCAGACCCATGTGACCACATTTCTCCCTCAGTATGATGAAATGCAATAGTTAGGTTACGGGTTTAAAAGCATCCAGGCACTTCCCTGTCTTCAGACACACCAAATGTTCTGTTGAATAAAAAAGTTTAAAATTGGTTATAATTCCCAACACCTTACAGTAAGCCATTCCATAAAAGTTATTTTTCTCATTGAGGATGTATCTTGATGTTATGGCAGTTCCCTCTCAGAGGCCATTTGCTGCAGGTATCTTTTTTGTTTCCAACAACTCAGGTATCATGAAGGTAAGCAAGATTAATATACCAGATGCCTCCAAAATTTGGTAGAATGAAGATAATGAAGGAAACACTAAATTACCTGTCTGAGAGAATAGACTGGGTCATGGGAGACTGGGGATTACTTTAAAGAAAATGTAAAATTAAGATAGAAATCACCTGGTCTGTAATACTAGGCCTAAATAGGAAAAATACAGAATTAGGACTCAAGTATCATCTGCCCAGAGTAACTGAATGCACAAGGGTGATGGAGCCATTAAGACAACAAAAATGTATCACTAATGGGAGACTTGGGGTATCCTCAGCTAGACCAGGACATGTGCAACGTTTCCTTAGACACCATCAAATGCTGTGCAGAGCGAGGAATCAGGAATCTCGTGAGTAAAGACTCAGTTCTCAGATCTGGAGCAAAACACGGAGTCTTTTCCAAAGACTTATTCCTGAAAAATTCCATGGTCATTGTATCATGACCATGAAGGATAAAGTTCTGTGTCTTTTCACAAGCATTAAAGTCCAAAAATAATCTATCAGAGTCCTGCCTACCAGCAAAAAGAGGAAACTACGTAAAGTGAGGAAGCTTGTTGGGAAGAACTTTAGAGGCAGCCAAAGGTTAAGGCTTGAAAGACAAGCCTCTAACAGGATGTCTGTAAAGATAGCAACACATGTGGAGTATCACAAAGAGGAGAAAGCAGACCAGAAAGAAACCCAGCAGGACTAAAAAGCAGAGCAAAGGCGTCAATTACAAGCAAGATATCCTTAGAAAATAAAAAACTGCTGGATGCAGCAAAACGGGCCAAAACCAACAGTTTGTGGAACAAATTCCTGAAGTTATCTAAAGCCATGAGAACCCAGAGAGTCTGCTCACCCTGCAGACTAATAAAGGTATAAAAAAGCCTCAGAGAAGATAAGGCCATAGCAGTGAAACTGAACACACATTCTGCAGTTGTGTTTAGAAGGTCCTGGACTGGAACTTTTTATAGGGAAAACACTGAGGGAACTCTCTCCCCTGGAAACAGCCAGAGAGTTTTCTGAAGGACTCACTAAGCAGAAGAGTGAATCTCCACCACTCTGATTTCCAAAGGCTTTCAACAAGGTCCAAAGACTCCTCAAAGTTCATGCAATGGGCTAAGGGAGAAGTCCTTGCATCAACAAGTAATGACTTGGAAACCCAGAAACAAAAGACAGGAATAGCAATATTTGGAGGGAAGAGAGCTTAACTGTGGGACTGTGCAATCCTTAGCATAACAAGACAGTAAAATGGAGGCTGAGAAGATGTTGCTGACTGCAGAGCATTACTTTCCACTGGGCTAAGCAAGAAACAAAAACAAGTAAAGCAATTGCTGAAAGGAAAATAATGGGCCTGAAACAGCCTTCAAACCACAAGCAGTAAAGCACATTTTAGTAAATAGAAAAAGGGGAGGAAAACTCCACAAAAAAAAAACCCAATTAAAAATGTGACAGACTAAACCTGAAAAATTACTCCTCTGACTTAATCTAGAATAGATTTGGCTATTAGTCTTTAAATTCCACTGCACTTAGCAAGAGAAGGAATAAGAGCTGTATTCCTAAAATAGCCATGCCCGGGAGTCAAATGGCAAAAAAAGAATTTCATCCTTTTACACTAAGTTATTACCTAGCACACGCTCCAGTTCAAGAATCTCAGTGCTCATGTCTTACCTGTCCCAGAAAGGACTTGGCCAGACTAACGCAGGGCTGGTTGAAAAAATCTGCTTGTAGCTGAGGAGAACTTTTTTTCTCTATCACAAAATATTTGCTGCTTTTTGGAGAAGTATCTGCTCCAGGTGTAGTGTTCAGCTTCTCCAAGGCGTCGATATGAGGGAAGCTGGTGTTGCTTTGAAGAGCACTTAATTGAGCCAACAGCTTTCTTTTTCTTGGCATAGTTCTAGAAAATGGATATAATTAGGATTATAAAGCATATTTAGAAGCACCTCATTTCCACAAACATCTGCTTTTACACATCTCTCCACAACAATGAATCTGAAAGCCACGACTACATGGAAAACCTATGCAAACTATTGCAGCAGCAGCAGGTGACAGATTTAACTGTGTTTGCAGCAAATATTGGGCTCTACTGATGAGCAAACAGAAAACAGCAGTTTGAGTATTTATCTTTTAAGGACTTCAGATAAAAGCAACTCTGCTCCACTAAGCATTGAAAGTAAGTTTGCTGTTAGGTTAGAAAATTCAGAAATTGAAAGCAAAGATGAACCAGTATAATGTACTTTTAACCTAAAACTAACATAATCTCTTAAGTAGACAGAAAAAACAGAAAACAACCACTTCAAAAATCGTGCTGCCTCAGAAAGCCCACAGAAGTTGTGTATCAATCATTTTCAAAGGTAATGTAACTGGATCAGAATCTAAACCTCCACAGGAAGTTTAGAGATGCCCTATTCACAGTCACAAACTTGTTTATCCTGCTGTAGAGATGTTTGTGTTAGAATCTCCCCAAAATGATTCAACCTACCAGAAAGATTCAACCTAATGTTCCAGCCAACAGTACGGACCTGAGGCAATTACCTCAGCTGCAATTGTTCTTCTGGTTTGTCACCACTTTACTATGTGAGCTCTGAAAAGTTGGTGTTTCCTTTTCAGGGCTGCAGTCCTTATACTCGTTGAATGGCTACAAGCATTTACTCACTGTATAATGTACTTTGAAACAGGCCAAGAGATTCTGGAGATACGATGGAAATGTGATGCCAAAAGTGCACCATTAGATCAAACTCCAGAATAATTTGCAGTTTTCTGTTGGTCCCATCTCCCAGATGGGCAGTGCTGGAGATGCTCTTTAGCCTTTGTTATTCAGTGGGGAATGCACTTTTCCTATACTGAATACACAGAAAGCTGAAACAAAACCTTTAAAATGCCCCCATTGGCACTAAATTTGGAAAATGTCAGCCTCAAGAAAGGACTTTTTGCAAGAGAATGCAAAGACACCAGTTCTAAAATTGAACCACATCATGTTGAAGGGTCACATCATACAGATTTAGAAATGGAGAAAGAATCCTATACACAGCTGAACCTGCAATGAAGTGTACACATACGTAATTAGCTGTTGCCACTCATTTTGCAACAGATCATCAGCACTTAAAAATTACTACAAAACATTTCAACATCAAAACCAAACTTTATCTTTGTCTGATGATTCTCACAATGAAAGTTCCACCAGCAACAGTTTCTTTTCACTACAGTGAAACAAACCCAACATTTCTACAAACTGAATCACCAGTGCCAATTCCCCAACAGTGTTATGTTTCACTTCAGAAGAATCCAGACACAAACATATAAAAATAGGCAGGGAAAAAAATAAAATCACATTGGCATGACTGGCAGAGAGGTAGGACGGTTTTATTTTTTTCTAAACATCTAATTCTTTATTGCAATAATTCAACGATGTCAGAGACTTGCCATAGAACCACCAGCTCCATGCCAGGTACTCTGCTCTGAACTGTGGCTCTCAGCTGGTGGCAATTCTTAAAAATTTTGTTGGAACTCACCAGCCTGCCTCAGACAAAACTGTCTGGTGGCCTTGGCAAATGAGCCCTGTCTTGGAGAAAGTGCTGCAGGAAGGAAGGAAGGGCCAGAGGAGGAACACTTCAGCATTTCAGACTGACCCTCTGAAACACTCAGTCAAGGCAGTACTTCCCACCGAAGACAATACCTCCAGACTTCTCCGACAGTATTAACTGGAACTTCCAGCTCATCAGCCACACATAAAGACATGCTGCAAACATGGCTGACTCGAGTGGAGTGTTAACTCATTTGGTAATTTGTGCTCTTATGGAATGCGACATCAGAAACAGGATCTGAGCTGCCTGGCACCTACTTGCACTTCCAATTAAATAATTCCTAAAAGCTGCAAGTGCTTTTATTGACATGTTACAGCAGCAGCCTCAGGGCACTTGTAACTTCATTGCTATGGGCTGATCCTTGACACATCTCAGCATCTTCAATAGAAACAGCAGCAGGAAACTGCCTTCTAGCCAGGAGAAATACAGAAACATGAGTGCAGAATGAGGGGTTGCAACACCAGCTTAGAAACCCAGAAAAAACCCCCAACATTCTACCCTCTGTCTCCCTGCTTGTTCACAGCAAGATCTGAAACACAAAGCTCTATGCCTCAAAGCCTGTCTACACTTCCTGGAAAGGATGTTGCTTGTAAATACAAATCTTTTCTTGCCTATGAAAAACCACACTTTAGAAAGCAACACATACCACAGATCCAAGCCCTGTGTATTTGGGAAGCAAGAGACACAACCTCTTCTGTAAGTCTACAGACAAATTCTGCAACTCTTCATTTGTATCTAGGTTTTCCTCCTTGTATAATAAACAAATTCTACTCCTGGGCCTCAAATAATGAGCCGAGGCTTTAATCACTTTTTACTAATCCTGCTGTAACCAAATTAACTACA